>CM077504.1:14492960-14834062 GCA_039654745.1 Houttuynia cordata
AGAAGAGAGAAAGAAGCAAAATAATTTAGCGAATGAACAATATCTGATCGATCGGCACATTTACGCGATTGATCGCCTGAACCAAAGAATGAGCCATGAACGAAGGGAACGATCGATCATACTATTTTCGATCGATCATATCTACTGGAATGTTTGTTTCTACAGTAGCCGATCGATTGCATCACTTACGCGATCGATCGCCCCAATTCAGAAGAACCGCAAGATGAGTTCGCGATCGATCATCACCTCATCGATCGATCATATCTACTAAAATTTTTGGTTACATAGAGCGCGATCGATCGACAGCTTAGCGATCGATTGGCTTATGAGGAGATATAAATGAACGATCGCAAGAAGTGTGTGATCGTTTAAATATAAAACCCTTACAAGTGCACAAGGCAATTGTACTACAGCGAGTATTAAGAAGGGTTGTCGAACCTCAGGGACGGATTAATATTTTACTAAATTCAAGAGAAGAAAGTTGCAGTTTTTGTTTAATCTACATAAAGCTATGAACTTTAACTACTAAGCTGAGTTTTAATCAATGCAGAGAATTATCAAGGCAATGAATCCACCACTAGACATGCAATTACTACTCTCAATTATTATTAAGCATACATTGACATGATATTGTAATTCGTGTTCTTGATCGGACACACGAATTACTAATGAATTCACTAACGTTCTTGATCGGACACGAAAGTTCATCCACTATTGTGTAATCAATCCTATCCTTGATCGGGCATAGAATCAATCACAACTCTATTATAATGCAATCAATCTTATCCTTGATCGGGCATAAAATCAATCACAATATCTAATTCCATTCATAATCAATCAAGTCTATGATCAAGCACTCAAAAGAATACTCATGAAATCGCATTAAGCATGAATCATAATCAACTTTATAAAATTAAACTATCAAGAGTAGCAATACACATCTAGGGCTTCATCAAGCCTTGACAAGGAATTTGGTTACACATAGAAAGAGAGAAAAGAAAAGCCTCTTTATGTAGATCTATCAGTCCAATCCGACATTTGTACACGAAGTTATGATGATTTAACCATTTGAGTTACTTTTCTCCTCATTTCTGTGTATGACGCTTGTTTCCTACAAAAACCAAAAACTATATTAAGGTAGTAGTTATTCTAATCAAACACTAGCATAATCATAAGTTTAGGAGATAATAAAATGCATATTTCATGTGTAGATCACACTCCCAAACCTAGATTTTGCTAGTCCCTAGCAAAACAAAACAAAATAAAATTAAACAATCAACTAAAGGAACTAATGCATAAAAGTAAACGCCACTTTCGTAGGGAACATGATTGCATTGAGCGTATGCAACAAGCCGTTAAACCTCTAGGTGTCCCTAGTAGGACGAGTGTTGTCTCGTGAGGGTTTGCAGCCATGCTACCCACAAACATGTATTTACCCAAAACTGAGATTGAAGAACCTATTACCTTGATTTGATGAGAGAAACCTTGAACTACCTTGAACACCTTTCAAACAAAATGATTTTATATTAATACTCTATTAATCATTATTAACCTTTGAAAAACAAATGCTAAACCTTAGATCTAGGGCCTTTTAAAAATATAGACATATGATTTTGAAGATTAGGCTTAGTGGATAAGTATAAAATAGTAATTTTTATGCTTTCAAAATGGATTAAAACATTGAATAAATCAAGATTAAGAAATGATTAAAAGATTTTTAAAGAAAATAATAAAGATTAGGCTAAATACCTTTAATCCCTTACTCTTTAAGCAAGGGGAAAGAGGCTAGCTACTAATTCTCCTAGCCAAGCCTTTTTTCCAAATTGGGAAAGGGCACAGCACTTTCCTTTTATAGAAAAATTTGGGGTAACCCTAATTAAAGTTTGGGGTAAAAATAAAGTTTTTGGCTAAAATTGGATGATTTGGCGATTTTAATCTAAATTAAGTCCAAAAAATTCTGAAAATTTTTGTAATGACTTTCTGTAATGTCTGGGACATTTTGGTCACAAAAACCTAATTTTTGATGGCGGGGCCCGCCGGGGTCCTGTCAAACCCTAATTTTCGGAAAATTAGTGAAAAATCTGAAAATTTTCAAAAATGCAGGTTTGATCTAAAATCACTTGAAACTCATTATTGTGAAATCAGAAATCACCTATTGTAAGTTCATTTATTTTTGAAAACAACCGAGTTAAATCAGAAATCACTTAAACCGCACAATTAACCAATGACTAATATTAAAATAAATTGGTTCAAAAGTTAGGGTCCTTACATCCTCCCCCTCTTAGGAATTTTGGTCCCCCAAAATTCGCTAGAGGTTCGCGGCAAAAAGATGAGGGTACTTCTTCTTGATCTCGTCCTCCACCTCCCACGTGGCTTCCTCAATCCCGTGATTCCTCCACAATACTTTCACAAGTGGGATCGCCTTACGTTGAAGTACCTTCACCTTTCGGTCAAGAATCTGAATCGGTTGTCAGCCAATCGGGGTGGAAGTGCTACACGATAAGCTGTGGCACCAAGCCGCTCCAAGACCTCAAATGGTCCAATAAAAAGAGGTGATAATTTCCCCCGTTGTCCAAATCGAACCACGCCACGAGTCGGAGAGATCTTAAGGACCACGTGATTGCCAACACTAAACTCCAACTCCCGCCGTCTCCTGTCGGCATAACTCTTCTGACGGCTTTGAGCTGTCTGCAACCTCTCCCGAATGAGGCGTATCTTCTCCATTGACTACTGGATAAGGTCTGGGCCAGTGAGAAGATGCTCCCCAACCTCACTCCAACACAAAGGTGAACGGCAAGGATGCCCATAAAGCGCCTCAAAGGGTGCCATTCTAATGCTTGCCTGGTAGCTATTGTTATAGGCAAACTCAACCAACGGTAAGTGTCGCTCCCAACTTCCTTTCCACACGAGGATGCATGCACGGAGCATATCCTCAAGAGTCTGGATGGTCCTTTCGGACTGTCCGTCCGTCTGAGGATGATAGGCGGAACTGAGGTGCAGCGATGTGCCCAAGGCACTCTGAAAGCTCTGCCAAAACCTCGAAGTGAAACGCGGGTCACAATCCAAAACGATAGATACTGGAATCCCGTGCAACTACACAATCTCCTTCATATAAAGAGCAGCCAAGGAATCTAAAGGAGTAGTCATCCTGATCGTGAGAAAATGAGCAGACTTCGTAAGTCGGTCGACAATCACCCAAACCGCATCATTACCACTCAGCGACCGCGGCAAACCGGAGACAAAGTCCATGGTGACATGCTCCTATTTCCACTCCGAGATCGGAAGTGGTTGTAGTAAACCACCTGGATGCCGGTGCTCTGCCTTGACTTGCTGGCACACAAGACATTTGGATACAAAAACAGCAATGTCCCTCTTCATCCCTTTCCACCAAAATGTCCTCTTCACGTCGTGATACATCTTCATTCCCCCAGGGTGAATGGAGAACTTAGAATGATGTGCCTCCGATAGGATATGGTCTCTCAACTCCACGGAGTTTGGCACACACCACCGACCCTTATACACCAAACTTCCATCGGCCTTTTCTTCGAAACCCAACATTGCTTTCTCCCGAAGCTTGGCCTTAAGAGCTAGGGTCTCTTCATCACTTTTGTGAGCTTCGACCACATCATCCACCACACTAGAGCTGATAGAAAGGTTAGCAAACCAACTCTGAGTGTCCTCCACAGTTAATTCGGGTCTTAGCTCAATGGCGTCCTCATAGAGGAGCCACTCCCGAACTCGCATGCAAGCAATCATAGTGGCTGATTTCTGACTCAAAGCATCCGCCACCACATTCACTTTACCGAGATGATACGAGATCGTGAAGTCATAGTCCTTCAAGAATTCTAACCATCTCCTCTGCCTCATATTAAGATCTCTCTAGGTGAATAAGTACTTCAAGCTCTTGTGATCAGTGAATACCTCAAACTTCTCACCATAAAGATGATGCCACCAAATCTTCAAAGCAAAAACCACGGCTCCTAACTCCAAATCATGAGTGGGGTAATTCCGCTCATGCACCTTAAGCTGTCGATATGCATAAGCTACCACTCTACCATGCTGCATTAGCACACAACCCAAGCCACGAAGTGAAGCATCACTGTATACCACATATCCACCGCTACCGGAGGGCAAGGTCAAAACTGGTGCTGAAGTCAACCTCTTCTTCAACTCTTGGAAACTCTCTTCACAAGTAGAGTTCCACTCAAACCTCTCATTCTTCCTGGTCAATTTGGTCATAGGACTTGCAATGCTAGAAACGCCCTCGATGAAACGACGGTAATACCCAGCAAGTCCCAAAAAAACTGCGAACTTCGATGGATTCTTCGGTTTTCCCACTTCAACACGGCTTCAACTTTCGAGGGATCAACCGCCCCACTGTCTCCCTATATAACATGACAAAGGAACTGCACCTTTTTGAGCCAAAATTCACACTTGTCAAACTTCGCAAAGAGCTGATGCTCCCGCAAAGTCTGCAAGACAATCATCAAGTGCGTCTCATGCTCTTCCTTATTGGTCGAATAGATTAGGATGTCATCCACAAACATAATTACAAATCGGTCAAGATACGCCCGAAAGACTCGGTTCATCAAGTTCATAAATGAGGCTGGTGCATTAGTAAGACCAAACGGCATCACTAAGAACTCATAATGACCATATCGGGTCCGGAAAGTCGTCTTCGCCACATCATCAGGACGAATCCGAAGTTGGTGATAACCTAATCTTATATCAATCTTAGAGAAAACCTGAGCCTGCTGCAACTGATCGAACAAATCGTCAATCCGAGGTAAAGGGTACTTGTTCTTGATGGTTACCTGATTAAGCATTCAGTAGTCGATACACAACCGTAGGGAACCATCCTTCTTCCGCACAAACAAGACCGGTGCACCCCAAGGAGATACACTAGGCCGGATATACCCGTTATCCATTAGATCTTGCAGCTGAGCCTTAAGCTCTTTCAATTCGGCTGGAGCCATACGATAGGGAGCCTTAAAAATAGGAGTAGTTCCTGAAATAAGATCAATGCAGAATTCAATCTCCCTCTTCGGTGGCAAACCCTTCAAATCACCAGGAAAGACATCGGAAAATTCCGCCACAACACGAATGGAATCCAAGGCAGGTAGCTCCATATTCAACCCCGTAACACTAGCAAGAAAAGCTTCGCATCCCATGTCGATCCACTTCTTGGCCTTGAAGGATGAGGCCAACATCTTGCCACTCGGACGCTTCACCCCTTGGAAGATAAAGGGTTTAGCTCCTGGTAACTCAAACTTCACCTTCCTTCCTCGGCAGTCGACATGCACATGGAATTTGGTCATCATGTCCATGCCTAAGATCACATCGAAGTCAATCATGGGTAGTAAGATCAAATCGACATGCAACACATGCCCTTCAATCACCATAGGGATCTCCTCCACAAACTCCTCCGCCCGTAGAGAGGACGAAGGTGTAGACACACGCAATGGCACAAAGCCACCAAACAACCAAAATCACATAATCAAGCAAACAAGCAACAATCAAACAAACAACTAACAGAAATCACATCGCTAGTTAAGTCTAAACCTTGATCATCTCACAACCCTTTTAACCCAAAAGACTTGTCTTTCACTCAATATTTACTCTTGGATAAAAAGTTGCTCTGATACCAAAAACTTTGTCACGCCCTGGGCACCGCCCGATTCGAACTAAAAACGGTCCAAGAGTCGAACCGGCACACAGGGGCGACATTAAGAGATATAGCGGAAGACTTATGCCCCTCTTACGGGCTGTCTCACTAACAGAGTTACGCATAAACAGTTTTGAGTAAGAGTAAATAAGAGGACTAAATGTAGAGTCTAACTCAAAGTAGATCGACAAGTCATTAAACCCACAAAATATAAATTTGAGCCAACACACCAGCTCAAATCAAAAGGGTCTACAAGTCTCAACATACCAAATATAACAACTCCAAAAGATAAACTAATCAAGTCTAAGGCATCCACACCCAATGCCGCTCTCTCTATGATCACTCCTCAAATAGAGGATCCTGTCTGTCTGCGTGTCGCACCACGTAGCCCCAAAACAAAACAAAGAAAGAGGGGTGAGTATAAAACTCAGTAATGGTTTTGTATAATTGACAATAATCAGAAATCACAAGGCATCATAACATAGCTGAAAATCCATAATCGACATGATTATTCCATTATCTAGTCATGCATGTACAACACATAAACCTGCATAACTATATCACATTCACATGCTATCATATCGTGCATCTATCAGATAATCCTGCATAATGATATCTCATTCACATACTTTCATCTTGATCAGGCATTCATATCTCATACATTCACCTTACATAACCAAAGTAGCCCAGCTTGTCACATTTATGCTTTCACATCTCAAAATTTCACCCTGCATGTCCAATGTAACCAAAACATGGTACAATCATGCATAACATCGCAATAAGCATATATCATCACAACGGTGAATGCCTCCATCAAGGAGTAACACAATTTGCCATAAAGGCGGGACACAATCAAGGCCCGAAGGTGTATCATGGTCCGGTTCCTACACAGGAACAAGGGGGTGGTCAATCCCAACGTGCTGCTCGCCCTGGACAATCCTGGCCAAGGATGCCCGAATCTCAAATAGAGAAACTAGAGCAGGTGTGTTCGCCCTGGGTAGTCTCTTGCGGTGGGGGAGAGCCCGAATCTCATCCTGAGAAACTAGAATACATGGCAGCTGGTGCATAAGAGCCTACCACCTGGGTGCTCAGTGTCTGGTTTTTTACCTCTCAACTCCGCAAGGCGAGTCCATCCCTCGCCCCCACATATCTCAATCAAACTCAACCCGGGGAGTGAACCTGTTCCAGGAGGGAACGAAATCGAAAACATGTCCTTTCGGACCAACCAAGTTTCGATTAACTCATCGATCGATTAATCCAGCATACAATCTCACACATTGCATACAATCGATCAATTCTGTTTAAACAACGATAAAACTTCATCCATGAAGAATACATGATGCATGCTATCATGGTACATCCGTGAGCAATCCTACGTGGGTTCCAACACATGGAACGTGCTCCCAATCCATCCCCTCATGCATCAAAAATCAAAGCATATATCAACTAGACTATCATGATAAACTCCCAAATATATATGTGTTCATGCACATTCTAATCACATGGCAATATGCTTTGACATAACCTCATAAGATATTAAATGCATTCTTAAATCCCATTTCAAATCACAATTGTCAATAAAACCATACTTGACATAAAAGAGCACATCTCATAGTTCACAATATCATAACTTTGCAGGAAATATGCTTATTCACAAGGATTTCACCATGATATAATTTTAATATCAACATGTGTAATTATCAACATGTGCAACAATATCACATACCCTATTTAGCTTAATCCATCCATGTAGAGTTGAAGGCTTACTCCTACAAGCATGCTCTTTTACCATATAATAAACTATAACATGATCACCTCAATTACTCATAAGTAATATAATCTACACATGAATGATGCATTTCATAAGCCATTTAACCTATGTTTATGTTGGTGTTTGATTAAAATTAGGGGTACTTTAATGTAGTTTTTGGTTTTTATAGGAAAACAAGAGTAAGATACAATAATGGGGTAAAAAGTAACTCTAATATTTAAATCTTCATAACTTCGTTCACAGATATCATATTGGATTGATTCAAAGTTCATATTTTAGTTCAAGAAATCAGCTTTCTAACGCCCTGACCACGCTCAATTCGGAGTTCGGAGTAAAAAGTTACACTTATTTGAAGATTGGGCCGTAAATCAAAACTGAAAAAATGATCGCAGGTCATCTCTCCTATTTTCAAAATTTCAAAAACCGAGACTCCATTAACACATCTTGAGAGCTTAATACATGCCTCAAACATTAATAAAAACCCATCAAACATTCTAGAACATATCCACATATCATTCTAAGATGAAACCCTAAAAAATCATAGCAAAAGATTAGCATTTATTAAACCCACCATTAGAGCCCTAAACAAGAACATCCATTCAAGTAAAAACCATTAAAATAAGACATTCACCACCCATAAATGAAATTAAAGAACCCATTACCTTGATTTGATGAGAGAAACCTTTCAAACAAAATGATTTTATATTAATACTCTATTAATCATTATTAACCTTTGAAAAACAAATTCTAAACCTTAGATCTATGGCCTTTTAAAAACATAGACATATGATTTTGAAGATTAGGCTTAGTAGATAAGTATAAAACAGTAATTTTTATGCTTTCAAAATGGATTAAAACATTGAATGAATCAAGATTAAGAAATGATTAAATTTTTTTTAAAGAAAATAACAAAGATTAGGCTAAATACCTTTAATCCCTTCCTCTTTAAGCAAGGGGAAAAAGACTCTTAATTCTCCCAGCCAAGCCTTTTTCCAAAATTGGGAAAGGGCACAGCACTTTCTTTTTATAGAAAAATTTGGGGAAGCCCTAATTAAAGTTTGGGGTAAAAATAAGGTTTTTGGCTAAAATTGGATAATTTGGCGATTTTAATCCGAAATTAAGTCCAGAAAATTCTGAAAATTTTTGTAATGCCTTTCTGTAATGTCTGGGACATTTTGGTCACAAAAAACCTAATTTTTGATGGCGGGGCCCGCCGGGGTCCTGTCAAACCTTAATTTTCGAAAAATTAGTGAAAAATCTGAAAAATTCCAAAAATGCAGGTTTGATCTAAAATCACTTGGAACTCATTATTGTGAAATCAGTTTTGATTAAAACCATTGTAAGTTCATTTATTTTTGAAAACAACCGAGTTAAATCGAAAATCACTTAAACCGCACAATTAACCAATGACTAATATTAAAATAAACTGGTTCAAAAGTTAGGGTCCTTACACACCACCTACACCTCCCCCTCCTGCATCCTATTACTTGGCAATGTTGCTAATTTTGAAATTAAGCCCAACATCATCCAAACGTTTCCTACTTACCATGTCCAACTAAATGAGAACCCCTATAGGCACCTGCAGAATTTCCTGGAAGTCAATACCATTTTTAAACTTACACTATCTGATGACCAGGTGTGCCTTAGGTTGTTCCCTTTCACCCTGAAAAATAGGGCCAAAGAATGGCTTTACTCCCTAAAAAATAACTCCATTACTACTTGGGAGGAATTGCAAGCCGAATTCGTAAAGAAATACTTTTTTATAGGGCGAACCAACAAGATTAGAAATGAAATCATCACATTCACCCAGCTCCCCAATGAACAATTTCGTGAAAGCTGGGAAAGAATGAAAGCTCTACTCTGGTCTTGCCCACACCATGATGTGCCCAAGTGGCAACTAGTGCAGAGATTCCATGAGGGTGTGTGTGACCAGCACAAAACCCTAATTGATACCTCTTGTGGAGGCTCATTCATGAAAAAACCCCCAAATGATGCTTGGGATCTATTAGAGGACCTGAGCGAAAGCTCCTTACATAGTACAACTCTCTACTGATCCGAAGGCCACATACCTGACAGGAATGCCTCAAGGGGAGGCATGTATGATGTTAAAGCCACAACGAGCCTAGCATACCATGTGGCATCTTTGACAGAGAGGTTTGACTGATTTTTCTCTCAGTCTTCACCTTATACTCAATCCTCTCAAGATGCCTGCACTATTTGTGCCTGCCCCATGCATACAATCATTGACTGCTCTTCAGCCTCATAGTATCCAGACTTAGTACAGGAGCATGTCAACGCTGCACAGAGCTTCCAAAGAGCTAACAACAATCCCTACTCCAATACATACAATCCTGGGTGGCGAAATCACCCTAATTTTTCCTGGAGACAACCTAACCCTGGGTGGTGAAACTTTTAGATGCTGGTATCATTTACCCTATCTTTGACAGTGAATTGGTGATTCCCATACAGGTAGTACCTAAGAAATTGGGTTTAACGGTGAAACCTAATTATGAGGGTGAGCTTGTGCCAATAAGAGAGACCACGGGCTGGCGGGTGTGCATTGATTATAGGAAGCTGAACTCCATGACCTGCAAACACCACTTCCCTCTACCATTCATTGACCAAATCCTTGAGAAGTTAGATGGTCAGGAGTTTTATTGTTTTCTAGATGGGTACTCAAGATACAATCAGGTGCCAGTTTATCTAGAGGACTAGGAAAATATAACTTTCACATGCCCCTTAAGTACATTTGTATATCGTAGGATGCCTTTTGGTCTTTGCAATGCCCCTGCTACATTTCAGCGATGCATGATGTCCATATTTTCCGATATGATTGATAAATTCTTGGAAGTCTTTATGGACGATTTTTTTCTGTTTGGTGCCTCTTTTGATGATTGCTTGCACAATCTATCTCTTGTTTTGAAATGATGTGAGGAAACGAATCTAGTGCTGAGTTAGGAAAAGAGCCATTTCATGGTTCAACAGAGGATTGTGTTAGGTCACGTTATATCAAAAAAGGGTATTGAGGTAGACAAGGCCAAGGTGAACTTTATTACGAATCTTCTACCACCTACTTCTGTTAAGTAAATACGGTCTTTCCTTGGCTATGCAAGGTTTTATTGACCTTTCATCAAGGACTTTAGTAAAATTTTATGTTCGCTATGTCACCTTCTTGGTCAAGATGTGTCATTTGAGTATGATGATTCGTGTAGAGAAGCTTTTAGAAAGCTGCAAACTCTCCTCTCTAGCTCCCCAATCATTTAACCCCCTAATTATACATTGCCCTTTGAGATCATGTGTGATGCATCTAATTATGCGATAGGGACAGCGTTAGGCCAACGCATTAATAAAATTCCTTATATTATTTATTATGCTAGCAAGACACTCACTGATGTACAATTGAATTACACTACCACCGAAAAAAGTTGCTTGTTGTTGTGTTTGCGTTGGATAAATTCATATCATATCTCTTAGGAAGTAAGATTATTATTTTCTCTGATCCTGCAGCCTTGCGGTACCTTCTTTCCAAGAAGGATGCCAAACCAAGGCTGGTTCGTTGGATCTTACTCTTACAGGAATTTGATTTTGAAATGAAGGATAAAAGAGATTCGGAGAATGTAGTGGCTGATCATCTATCCAGAATTCCTCTTCATGAACTTTCCAGCCCTGAACCTCTACGGGATTCATTCCCTGATGAACAACTATTTGTTGTCTCCATTCATTCACCACCTTGGTTTTAACATATTGTGAATTATCTTATTGTGAGTCAAATTCCATCCAATTGGTCTAAAACTGATAAAGACTTGTTTTTCTCACAAGCCAAACATTATTACTGGGCAGACCCTGATCTCACGAGCCATCTGTTTAAGATATGTTCAGACCAAGTCAAAAGATCATGTGTCCCCGAGAGTGAGTTTCATAACATCCTATCTTTTTGTCATTCTCAGGCTTGTGGCGGACACTTCGGTGGGAAGGAAACTGCGGCCAAAGTGCTGCAAAGTGGCTTCTATTGGCCCACACTCTTTAAAGACGTCCATGCCTTTTATAGATCTTGTGATCGGTGTCAAAAACTCGGAGCCCTATCCAAAAGCGATATGATGCCCCTACAACCCATTTTGATTATTGAATTATTTGATGTATGGGGTATTGATTTTATGGCACCTTTTCCACCGTCCTTTGGTCATATCTATATTCTTGTTGTTGTAGATTATATGTCTAAGTGGATTGAAATTGTTGCCACTAGGACTAATGACCATTGAGTTGTGTTGGATTTTCTAAAAACTAATATCTTTAGCAGGTTTGGCATTCCTCGCGCTATAATTACTAATGGAGGTACTCATTTTTGTAACAGGTCTTTCGAGGCTCTTCTCAAGAAATACTCCGTCACCCATAAGGTTGCAACTCCTTATCACCCTCAGACGAGCAGACAAGTAGAGGTTTCAAATCACCAAATTAAACAGATTCTGGAAAAGACGGTGCGTCCGGATAGAAAAGACTGGTCACTTCGACTATGTTACGCATGAAAAATACACATTTTTATATGCCTTTTTACGTAATTGTTAGTCATGTTTTCTAGTTAAAATAAGGAATAAAGTGGATTATTAGTAATTAGTTTAGTAATTAGGAATTAAATAAATAATGCTCTCTAAATGGCTCAATTTAGATATGTTCTGTAATTTTATTAAATTATTTGATGCATTTAATGTGGGACATATTTTATTTTGTATAGGTTCAACTACTCGGGCTGTGGAACAGCCAAAGTGAAGCCATTAAACAAGTTTTGATGTGCCAAAGTGACCCAAGAGCTGAGCTCAAGTGCGTACAGAGATCTGAACCGTTGATGTTCACTTAAGAGAAGACGGGCGCGTGGAATTAAAGGATGGGCGTTCATATTCGATCCGACGAATGAGCTTGATACAACGGGTTTTAACCCAAGCAAAAGAAAATTAAAAAGAACAGAACCAAAGTGGTTCGATCGGGCCAAAAGGAAAAAAAAACCCGAGCTCCGCTCTCGGGTGTTCTGTTCAGCCAAAACAGAGGGCCATCGGCACGAGCGATGGGGAGCAACACCGGAGGACTGAGGTCGACAGCGACCATGGGTTCACGACGGCGAGAGCATTCATGGCGGCCTGGGTTTGAGGGCGACTGTGGACACGATGGCAATCGATCAAGGGGCAACCAAAGACGGCGGCGATGACGAAGAACATGGCGAAGTGAAGGAGCTCGAGCACGGCTATGGACGACGGCGAGGAGGTTCTGAGACAGAGGTTTCCGGCGAGGAATAGGGGGCGATCTAGAGGAACAAGGAAACGTGCTCGATTTGGAAGGTCTCAGTTTGGAAAATGCTGAGTTGGGAAAGACGAATTGCAGACTTGTTTCAAAATGGTAAGTGCCCAAATTTCCATTCGAATTGAGATTCAAAACGGGGCGGATTTGGCTAGATTGGAAAGCTGAAATTTTTGGATGTTTTTGGTGCTATTTCGAGAGGATTAAAGATACAATTTTTACTAAAAATTTGGACGAGAATTGAATTGTAAATCTACAAATTTGGAAGGGCAGAGAAAAGGAAAGATGTTTGTTACCGAAATTGATATGGAAAAAGGTCTGGATTTGGGAGGAAGAAGAGGACTGTTGCAATATATATAAACAGATATAGAGGCCGGTGGAGGACTGGAGGGGAAGACGACCAGCAGTTCTTTTTCATTTTTTACTTCCAGAAAATTCTATTTTTTTCCTTCTTATGTTTTCATTTCATTTCGGTTTCTGCTTTGCTGAGTTGGGGTTGTATCGAATTGGTTGAAGTATTTGATGGAATAGTCGACCAGTCCGGAGAAAACCAGAGCATTTCTTTTTCATTTTGTTTCACAGTACTGTTTTCATTTTGGGAAAAGTTTATATGAGATCGCTCTCATATTGCTTATATGAGGCCACTTTGAATCATAGTTATTGGATCTTGATCTGACGGCTACAAATACCCATAATGATCTCACCAACTCCTTGATGTGACACACTCACCTACCCACTGATATGATATCCACCCTCCGATCGGAATCTAACGGTAATAAAGATTGGCCTCATGCTCCTTATATTAGAACGATCTCATGTAAACTTATCTCTTTCATTTTTCTCTGTATTTTTTTTCATTCCCGGTTCTGGCTGTTACTACACTGGAGTTGTATCACGTTGTCGAACTATTACTATTACTAGGAACAGTCGGCCAAGAGAAGAGGAACAATATTTTGTAATTTTTCTTTAATCTCAAAAATTCCAGTAAGTTCAATTTTATTTTCTTTTATTGAAATGAGTTTAATTATTTATTTAGTATGTGTTTTTATTAATATAATTAGCTAGATTTATTGCTAAGGCTAGGATGAGGGTGTAGTGATTGTAGAGAATGCCTACATGTGAAAGTTGATATTTTTATTATAGAATTGTGCATTAATGTTATGCGTTCTTGTGGTAATTGTTTAGTTAATTACGGATATAACATCAATCATATTTTTGTTATGATTTGGGATTACTTTTGCAATGCATGCTTATTTTAATTGTTAAATAACAAATCGGATAATAGTTGTGATTTACTCGTAAATAGATACATCTAATGATTTGAATTGTTAATTTAAATAGCATGAAGGGCGTAAATTTTGAATGAATATTTGTGCGTTAAATTAAGATCTTCCGTAATAACGTGAATATGATTCTAGATCGTTACGAGTATTTTGGAGAATGATAAATGATTAAAAGTTTAGGGTTCTCTATAATTTACTGCATGTCAATTCTAAAGCCTTAGTATTTTATTAATTTGATAAAGTTTAGATGTTTATTTCGTTAATTGATTTTATTAGTCGTTAGTTAGTTAATAGATTTCTACCAATTCTATAATTTATTCAAGGGTTTAGTTAGGGTTCGATTAAATTTCCGCCATACAAGTCCCTGTGGGTTTGACCTCGTAAAATTGTGCGACTGTATTGCAAACACGATTCGTACACTTGCGCGTAAAATTAAGTGGTTAATTAAAATAACAACAACAATAAGTTTTGGCGCCGTTGCTGGGGACTTGTAAGAAATTAAATTCTAAGGCTGATTGTACCCTTGCAGTTAATTTTAGGTCAAAAAATAAATTAAATAAAATTAAATAATTTTTAAAAAAATATACACGTGAGAGTTGATTGACGGTGTATGACCATGTGGACACGTGAGCACACACTGCGTCTGGTTAGAAATTGTCACGCCCCAAATTTCCAACCCCAAAATATGCGGAAGCGATAACCCGTTGAAGGTAACAGGGTCACAAATCTGGGACGGACCGAATACTCGATTCATCACCATAAATCCCATGCACAAATGTGGGAATAGCCGGATCAAAATGACGTAAATAATTGTTCAAATATCTCAAAATAAAATAAAACTAACCAACTTAACCAAGAATATTAATCCCGCAAAAGCAAATAATTAAAACAAGTGACACGCAGGCCACAAAATAACCAATATCGAAAATATCCACTATCATCAATAAAATAAATTCTACGCTAATAAGTCTTCACGACTTCCATGAGCACCAACCTCCACGTCACAAGAATGCTGTTCACACCTCTTCAGCTCTACGCCCTGCATCAGAAGATGCGTGAGTATTCCAGAAGAAATACTCAGTAGGATGCTGGAAAAACTCACAGCAGCAACAGGCAATAGAGGAAACAATGCAGGTATGTCCGATAACTCTGGAATTCATGACGCAGATGATACTTTACCCGGAAAAGATACAACACCAAAATATCTAGTGGATCAGGGTGAAATAAAACACAATAATCAATTTGACTCCAGACTTCTAAAGAGTAAGGAGATAAACAAATATCTGATCTAGACAACCAAAGTGTCGAAGATGTCAATTTCTGCTCTCTGATCAGTCCACTTCCTCTATAAACTTCAATACCATAACATCCTAGAGGTTCTACGTAGGAACCCGGCCAAGCGTCTAGGGATGCTGGCCCCATCGGTGCTTACGGGCACAATGGGCGGAGATTGCAGACCTTCCGTAATGTCTAACAATCTAAAGCTCACGCGTTGCCGTACTCGGCTGAACCACAGAGGTTCATAATCATCGGAGACCACCATGGGTCTAGCTATGGCTCGTGAGGATACTATGATCCATCCTAAGAGTGTTCAACAAAGCTCTTAGTGGAGAAGCAGTTTATATAGAACTGGGCTTGACTAACCACAACTAAGGGTATTCTCGTAAATTAATAATTTTAGAAATTAGACTCTCAAGGGAGTACAAAGGAATTCTCAGCATTTAACAATGACTGACTCTCAAGAGATTAACCAACAATCGGTATGTGCCTATGCACGAGCTGACTCGAAACCGAACTCTTCGGTGTAGACTCTGTCGACGTCCTCACCATGCACTATTACAATCAAGATCATCCCTGGATTACAAGACTTCTGAATCGATGACCCAAAAACTTTAATGGTAGAATTGACATGAATAACCCTAATCTAATATCTGGGTTTCCGGAGATCGAAGATGCGCGATGTTAGGCACCGCGAGCAAAGACATTGATGACCACGACATTTGGAATAGAGACAAAACTCCACACGTATTATCATCATAAATACCCTCTAGAATTCTTACACCATAGTACCCTCCTTATGTTATATAATAATATATGTATATGTATATTTACATATAGTTTTAGCATAGCGTTTTAATTAATACCGTGAAAGGACACTGTTATGGACACAACAGCTCCATTCCCGGAGATCCTCCAGTCTATACAGAACTGTCAGTCCCTGAAATTTTTATAGCAGACAGCCCCGTGTCTGTAGATCATTACCCAATTTACAGAATATTTTTCCGAATTTTCTACAATTAGTTATGAATTTTTGAATGCAGTCTGTCAGCACAGGATACATCCTAGCCGAGAGCACTATACTAAGTAATAACTCGATTTTCAATTGTTGTCCTTAATCCTAATCACAACTAGAGTCTTTTACACTCAAACCCTCTTACATTAGGCCTTTATTAGCTTCTGGTCAGATCATTAATCATGTCTTAACTCACCTAGTAACCCCTTTTTAAAACTGTTTTACATCATAGCCTAAAGGATTCATTAATCGGCAAACTAGACGACTTTTCCCGGATAATTAGGCTTCAGGTCAGACCTACTGACAGAGATCTTGAGGTCCACGAACCATGATCCATAAGTGTTATCACTTTCATCTTGTTAGTACACTCATTAATCGCTTTTAAATAGTCTTATTACCTATATACCACATCAATTAGGATAAACACTAAACAAAGTAGACAACTTTATCCGGACACAAAACCAAACCATGAAATATGACTTGAGACATATAAGAACGCACCAAACTAGTAGGATTACCTTTGAAAGCTTGCTGCTTTTGGATGAGAAACACAAGAGTTATACCAATCAATACATCAATTAGGTCGATAGAAAAATGCGAGATCGGGTGACTAATAACAAGAAAGAAAACAACTTTTCTTAAACAGACCCTCATCTACACAAATCAGAGAACAATACTCAATATTAGACATCAGATACATGACTTTCATAAGTCGAAATAGACACACACCATCAGGGACGACTTGATCGAATTGTGCATGAGAGATTCACATCAAGAAATCAATCGGTATATCAATAATTTCATAGATTTCAGCAAATAGAACAATTAAACCAAGACGACAAGATCATACATGATACACACAACATCAGAACGTGGTACACATATAAAGATTGAAACTTTAATAAAATCATACTGTGAGAAAAAGAACATCTTACCTTGAACCGGTACTAATTGCACGTCAACCGGTTCGGATTCAAACTAGCTTTCTTGCGATCTCCACACGAACCGACGCACACCTCTTGCACACACCACGAGGAGAGGCCTACTAGTCGTTGAGAGGGAAGGGGGAGGACGTGGTAAGGAGAAGAAAATCACCAAAAAGGGAGAGAGGGCTGCCGGTTCCCAAAAGGGATGGCCGGCCCTCTCAAAGTAGGTTTATATAATTCTTGCTTCATGATCTCCACCGTCCATCTCCACTTCATCCAAGGGCCAAGGATCATCCCAGCCTTTCCCAAAACCACCAGCACGATCTCCTCTAACCACAAAAATCCTTTTGATTTGATTGCAATAAGGTAGGATTTTATCTTCTCTCAAAACTTACCAATTTACTTATGTAACTTACTAAGTAAAAGCAAGCCCTTAAGGACAACTCTTGGCGCCAATTACCAGCAAGGATGGCCACTCCAATCAGCCCAAATGGGCGCCCAACACATATCTCAATTTTACTTAAATTTGGTTAAGAAAAATCCTCCATTATCTTAATTCCCAATTGAGTATCAATTAGCGTTTTAACTCCAACTCAATTACCACGTTTAGAACCCCTAAACTAGGCAAATCAGGCATGACACGTCCCAAAGAAATCCCCCAAAATCAGCCCAAGACGTTTCCCAACGGAATTGCCTCGGGAATCGCAAAACCACCGGCGATCGATCGGTCCGTATTACGCGATCGATCGTCTTGCGATCGATGCCTTACAAAAACGATCGATCGTCTCCCGATCGATGCCGTTTGAAGGCGATCGATCGGTCTGACGGAAAAACTTCAAATTTTGATTTTTAAAGAAATTGTCTAGAATTTAAAATTACTCCCAATTAGCAATGAAATCTCACTTTATTAATATATAAAAAATTACGGTTGCTACAGAAATAATTCCAATCCCATAGAGAATAGCAAAATTGCGATTGATTTTTTAGTTAAAATGGAAGACCAACCTGAGAAATCTTTGAGGGAGTTATTTTCTCCAATGACAATCAACCCTCAATCTTGCATAGTGTTGCCTGCAACCTCTGCAAAATATTTTAAACTAAAACCTCAGATAATTCAACTTTTGCCAAATTATCATGATCTCAACAGAGAGGATCCTTACATGCATGTAAAGGATTTTCTAGAAATTTGTGCAACTTTTAGGTTTACAAACTTCTCAGATGAGTCTGTTCATCTGTGCCTTTCCCCTTCTCTTCGAAGGACAAGGCCAAGGTATAGTTAAACTCTCTACCCGCTAATTCTATCACAACATGTCATATGTTGGTGAGTAAATTTTTGTCAAAATTCTTCCCAATGGCCAAAACCAATTAATTAAAAAGAGAAATCACTGACTTCATGGAAGATGAAAATGAAAAATTTTATGAGAGCTGGGAAAGATTTAAAGACCTGTTACTAAAAAGTCCACATCATGGGTTTGAAACATGGAGGTTAATTCAGCACTTTTATAATTGTTTAACTCAAACACACCGCAATATGATTGAATCAATGAATGGCGGTACTTTCTTAGACTTAGGAGGTGAAACCGCATATAATTTCAGAGAACGATTTGTTGAAAGGTCTCAACAGTGGGATTTTGCAAGTCATAGAGAGAGAGACAACATCAAGCTCCTAAGAAGGGAGGACTCTAGGATATCAAAGAGGACGTGGATGTTAAGGTCAAACTTGATGCGCTAACTAAGAAAATAGATGCCCTGAGTTTGAACCGAAGCATCAATGCCCTCAACATGAATGAAGCATTCTCTATGTATGCTAGTCCGATGCATACATCTCTGAACTGCCCTTCAATGAATACTTATCCAGAGTGTTATATAGAACAAGTCAATGTTCTTAACAATTATGGGAAGCCGACAGGAAATCCCTTCTCTGAAACCTACAATTCAGGATGGAGAAATCATCAAAATTTCTCTTGGAGATAGAATCAACCACCTATGAATGTCGGTGGGCAGCCCATGCAACCCATGCATAATCAGCTTAGGCAAAACAACCCGCCTTATCCAGTTGTGTCTCAACCTCCATCCCAATATCAACAATCAGCAACTCAATCTCAGTGTCTTTCACAAAAATAATCATCATTAGAAGACACTCTAAAATCTTTCATTCAATCTACAAGCCAAGTTATTCAGTTAACCAACCAAGCTATGCTTGAGATGAAAAACTCTACACATTTAAACACTAAAGCAACTGCTAAGTTTGAGATTCAGGATGGTCAATTGGCTACTCAATTAGCAGAAAGAGAGAGAGGGAAATTCCCTAGTCAACTTATGCCCAACCAGAAGGGCCAATTCTCCATTGGTAGCAACTCTAATTCTTCACAGAATGAGGAACATATTCAATTAGTACCCTTAGGTCTGGAAAACAAGTTGATAATAAAATTGAAATGTCTGAAAAAGAAAACAGTGAGAACACTAAGCCTGAAATAGAGACTAAAGAAGCTAATTCTTCTCTAGTTATTGAAAGTGATTATCTACCTAGGAATTTTGTACCTAGGGCACTATATCCGCAAAGACTAGTCAATCCTAAAAAAGTGCACAATTTGAAGATATTCTAGAAGTATTTAAACAAGTGCAAATAAGCATTCCATTTATAGATGTAATTAAACAAGTGCCTTCATTTGTAAAATTTTTGAAAGATCTAGTCTCTGTCAAAAGGGAAAACAATGTTCCTAAAAAGGCATTCTTAGCAGAACAAGTCAGCTCTGTTATTCAATGTAAATTTTCTATCAAATATAAGGACCCTGGCTGTTCCACAATTTCATGCATGATAGGGAAACATCAAATTAAGCGAGCCTTGTTAGATCTGGGGGCTAGTGTGAATTTATTGCCCTACTCTGTGTATGTGCAATTAGGTCTGGGAGAGCTAAAATGCACTTCAATGACACTTCAATTAGCTAACCGTTCGGTTAAAATATCTCAAGGTGTTATTGAGGATGTTTTGATTAAGGTTGATATATTTTATTTTCCTGTGGATTTTGTTGTCCTTGATACTCAACGTATTATAAACATAAGTGGGTAAATACCTGTCATTTTGGGTCATCTATTTCTAGCTACATCTAATGCTATCATTAATTACAGAAATGGAGTGATGCAAATTTCTTTTGGGAATATGAAGGTGGAACTAAACATCTTTGACATCAGTAAAAAACCACCTGACATGAATGATGTGAATGAAACAAGCCTGATTGAAACACTTGTCCATTAAACTTTTCTTGAAACACATTCCCAAGATCCCTTAGAGGCATGCTTAACACATTTTGGTTGTGAATTTGATATCGATAAGTCAATTGAACAAGTGAACTCATTGCTTGAGTTTGTACCTCTGATGAGTACTAGACGGTGGTAACCAAAAGTGGAGCCTCTTCCTTTATCATCATCACCAGTAGTTCTATCGAGTGTTGAGTGATCAAACCCCAAAATAGGTTGACAAATTGTAATATATACTCGGTAAGTCCAAGGTCGAACCACAGGGAATGATGTAGGATTATTCTACTCCAAACTAATCTAAAACTTAACTCAGCAAATTAAACTTCTTATTAGGAAATTTTGTCGAGAGATTGTAATTAAATTAACTACTAAAATGACAATTAAAGATTCAACTAAAACTAATTAAAGATAGGAAAGATAATCGATGGGAGATATCAAAGCTTCAAGGATCAATTATTTAATTAATATTCTATGTCTATTTAATTATGCAATTAGATTGAAATAATGATTTGACCTAATCGGATGATATTTCATTCACGCTCATCATAACCATTAACATAAAAATATCGATTGAATATTTATCATTAACAAGCTCAGTCAAATAATCACAGGGAATTATAAGCATTCGCCATACCTTACGTTAACGACAAATCAAATAATTTTATAGATTATGACTTTATCAAAACATCGCATTCAACCAAATAAGCAATAAAAACACTTCTTTATAGATGTAGAAATACTAATCAAATAATGTCACCTCTAGCTTTGATAAAAGATTTAGCTATTCATATTTATGAGAAAAAGAAAAATCAGATTCGAAAAAAATTGCATCGGAGAAATCACTGTAGCAGTTTTACTATTCACGGTACTGTAGCAGAAACACTGTAGCAAATCACTGCATAAACACTATTCATCGAGCACTGTTCATCTTCCCCAACAGCCGCGATCACTGTAGCAATTGCAAATGACACTGTAGCAACACTGTTCACTGCCAAAAATCCGTCCAAAAACTGGTTTTTTTCTTCTCTATCTCTTCCCTTTCTCTCCTCCTTCGATTCCTCTTCACTCATCCTTGTTTTCCGGCCGAAATCACAACCCAAACGCCAAAAAATAGTTCCACCAAAGCTCTATTTTTTTTAGAAAACCGTCCCCCAAAAACCAGTCCATCTCTGTTTTTTTATAGACAATTCAAAATACAGTCCTTTTCCAATCCAATTCCACTTTGAGATGAGCCCAAATCTGTTCTGTTTTAGATCCGAATTGAAATCCAATACCCGATTTCAGCATGATTCTGTTTGAGAGAGTCCCAAATCCGTTGCTTTCTGATTTCCCAATTGAGTACGACTCTTCCGGCCTGCCGTGAACCTCTTCGCCATCGACTGCCTTCGTCGCCGCCGTAGACTTCATCGCTGCTGTTCCGATCGTCGTCGTCGTGACTGCCGATTCGAGCTCCGCCGTCTTACCAAGCTCGTCCCATCGCCTTCTGTGCCGGTTACTGTCGTCGTCCGCCAGCTCCATAGTTGCTACTCACACCGTCGCCGTTAAAGCATCGCCGCCGGAAACCAGGGCCCTTCGCCGTGAGCTCCCGATTGCCGGCGCTCGAGTAGAGAGCTCGAGCGCTGCTCTGCTTTTCGTCTAAAACACCCGAGCTCCGGCTCGGGTTGGTTTTTTTTTTTTCTTTTCACTGAACCGGCCACTGAACCAGTTCTTTTCCTTCTTTTTTTCTTTTTTTTTAAAACCCGTTGTATCAATCGTATCCGCCGGATCAAATCTGCACGTCCGTACTTTAATTTCGCGCCCGTCTTCTCTTAAGTAACTCATCAATTGTTCAGATCTTCGATACGCGTGATATCAGCTCTTGGGTTACTTTGGCACTTTAAAACACGTCTAATGTGCTCGTCTGCTGTCGATCTGCAATCCGCATTTTTAAACCTGCAATAACAAAACCAAACTAAAATTAGACGCATAATAAAAATGTGATTCCTTAAATTCTTTAATACATCTAAAATAATTAATTAGAGTAAATTAATTATTAATCCTTTAATTACTATCCTAATCACAAATAACCCATTTTATTCATATTTTATCACAAAAACTACACTAGCATATAGGTAAATAAGGCATATAAATGTGTATATTTTATGCTTATCATTGAGCCACCTAAATTGGACCTAAAACCATTGCCTGATACTCTAAAATATGCTTATTTAGGTCATCCTGATTCCTTACCTGTCATTAGTGCATCTGACCTAGATGTGGCTCAAGAGCGTAAATTATTGGATGTTCTTGTAAAGCACAAAGAAGCCATAGGTGGACCATTGTAGATATCAAAGGCATCAGTCCCTCTGTTGTTATGCATAGAATTCATTTGGAGGATGATGCCAAGCCTTCTCGTGAATCCCAAAGGCGTCTTAACCCTGTAATGCAGGAAGTGGTTCGAGCTGAAATCCTTAAGCTTTTGGATGTAGGAGTTATTTACCCAATCTCTGATAGTAAATGGGTAAGTCCTATTCAAGTTGTGCCAAAAAAATCGGGCTTAACTATTGTGAAAAATGATGTTGATGAGTTGGTGCCAACTAGAGTTCAAACAGGTTGGCGTGTTTGTATTGATTATAGAAAGCTGAATGCTTTGACAAGAAAAGATCATTTTCCCTTTCCTTTCATTGAGCAAATGCTGGAGAGGTTAGCGGGACATGAACATTATTATTTTCTTGATGGTTATTCTGGTTATAACCAAATTCCCATAGCCCCTGAAGACCAAGAAAAAACCACTTTCAAGTGTCCTTTTGGTACCTTTGCCTACTGTCGCATGCCTTTTGGGCTTTGCAATGCACCTACTACCGTTCAAAGGTGTATGTTGAGTATTTTCTCTCATATGGTAGAGCGATTTCTAGAGGTCATGGACGATTTTTCTGTCTTTGGGTCTAATTTTGATGAATATTTGCACCACTTATCATTAGTGTTAGTGTGGTGTAAAGAAAAGAATCTAGTACTTAACTGGGAGAAATGTCATTTTATGGTTCAAAAAGGAATTGTTCTTGGACATATTATATCTCATAAAGACATTGAAGTTGATAAAGCTAAAATTGATTTTATTTCACATCTCCAACCACCACAAACTGTGAAAGAAATCAGATCATTTTTAGGCCATGCTGGATTTTACAGAAGATTCATTAAAGACTTTAGTAAAATTTCAAGACCTTTGTGTAATCTTCTTGCAAAATATACACCATTTGTCTTTGATGATGCTCGCAATAATGCTTTTAAGAAACTCAAATCAGAGTTAACATCTGCACCTATTATTTGGCCTCCTAATTGGAGCCTACCTTTTGAGATAATGTGCGATGCCTCTGACTATATTATTGGTGCTGTGTTGGGGCAGCGCATTAATAAACTTCCTAATATGATTAACTACGTCAGTAAAACACTGAATGATGCTCAACTTAATTATTCTACAACTGCAAAGGAGTTGCTGGCAATAGTTTTTGCTCTAGATAAATTTAGGTCTTATTTATTGGGATTTAAGGTCTATATCTATTCAGATCATGCTGCATTGAAGTATCTTTTATCTAAAAAAGATGCTAAACCTCGTCTTCTCCAATGGATATTGTTGCTACATGAATTTGATATTGAAATTCAGGATAAGAAAGGGTCTGAAAATGTTGTAGCCGACCACTTGTCTAGGTTGACAGTCGATTTTACTGATGATTCATTGCCTATAACTGAATCTTTTCCTGATGAACAATTACTTGTAGTATCCCAGTTTCCTTGCAAAGATTAAAAACTATGTCTGGCTAAAGACGTTAAATTTAACGCTGCTGGGAGGCAACCCAAATTTTTGGAATTTTTATTTTTGTATTTATTACTTATTTTTGTTATTCTTGTTCTTCACTTATTCTTTTCACTTTGATAGATAATATAGCATTTCGGTGGAGACCAGGTACTATCTTTCCTTCCCTCTTCTATTTATTTTCCTCAGTACTTATTTCATATCTTTTTGCATTGAGGACAATGTTTCATGCAGGTTTGGGCGTATAGGAAGATATTTGTTTAGGATATCTTACTTATTTTCTTACTTATTTTGAATTTTGAAAAAAAATAGTTTTTAGGTTGTTTGCTAGTATTTTTGTAGGTTTTGATAGTTTATCCCTTCGTGATGCATTTTTCAACCTTTAAGAGATTCATTTACATTGGAAGTGTGAGTAAGTATACTGGAGGATAGAAACACTTAACTGAGAAATAACATTATGTTACAATCCTCTTAGATCATGCGCTTGAGCTAATAAAATTCACTCACACACACCAGTTACATAAAGTAATACCTTCTAGAGATTTGTTGAATACTAATCTTTAGTGGGATGTGATATATGCAAAATATACACATTTTTATATGCCTTTCTACTTATATGTTAGTCGTATTTTTAGTTAAAATAAGGATAATTAATGGTTATTAGTGCTAAGTGAATAATTAGGAGTTTGGTAATTAAATGCGCTTAATTGAGTTATTTAGATGCATTAATTGGTTTTTAATAGATTTATATTTTATTATGCGTCTAATTACGATTTAATTTTATTTATGCAGGCTTTAGAGCTCCATATTCAGATTGCCAAAAGCAAATGCACTCCAAATTGGTTCTGTGAATAGATTGAAGATCTGACGGACGTGGTTGCTACGATGGGTTTTAACCCAATAAAAGAAAAAAAAAAAGGAAAAGAACCGGAACTAAACCGGTTCAGCTGTTCAGTGGTTTGGGTTGGTTTGGAAAAGAAAAGAACAAAAACCAGAGCCCGATGGCTCGGGTGTCTATTTCAGTCGAACAGAAGACGGGCTCCCGAGCTCTCTGCTCGAGCACCGGTGGGAGAGGAGGCGAATAGCGACTGTGGCCAATGGGTCTCGTCTGCGCCACGGCAGCGAGGCTACGGTGGCAGCGGATTGAGACGGCAGAGCAACGATGATTTCGGCGTTACCCAGAACACGACATCGAGCGGATGCTTTGCTCAGGTGATAACGGTGACCGATGGAGTTGGATTCCGCCGCCGATGGGTCTCGATTGCGGTGAGGATGATCGACGACAGAGAAGCAGCTAGCGGCGAGAAGCGATGACGACGACGAGGGGCTATGGGCGATGCGGCGGTGACGGCTGGGTTCGAAATCAGCCGATGGACAGGGCTATGTGTCACCGGAGATGAAGGAGATGATCGTCGATGATGGAAATCCGGAGCACGGTGACAGTTCTGGCTCGATTTGGAAGGGCAGAAGGATGGAAAGCTCTTGCTTTGGCCGATATCCAAAAAATGGAAAATTACTGTGTGAAAAGTTTGAGGTTGCGCCCGGAAAGGAAGGAGATACACTCGGTGCAGAACTTGCTGAAATGAAGAATGCTTGATTAGGAAGGTGCTGGGATTTCTTGGACTCGATTTTACAACTATAAAACAAGGAGCTTGCATTTGGGTGGCGGCTCTGTTCTGGAGGGCCGGCTGTGCAGAGAGGGAGGAGAAGGGGGGCGGTTTTGTTTTCTAGGTTATGTTCTGAAAGACTGGAATGGTGGGGATTGGAAGGGGCTGGCTGTGGAAGTACTGCTCGTGGGAGACTGATTACTGGCTTAGAAGAAGAGGCTGGAGGGAGGAGCTTTTGACAGAACTGTTTTGGTGTCTGCTGATTTAAGAACAGTACTGCTCGTGGGGTTTTCGGTGGCGACTCTAGTATGGACGACTGAACTATTCTTGCTCGAGAGAGAAGAGCAGAGCTGAGGAGAAGAACTGCAGTCGAGAAGAGGGCTGTCTGCTCGAGAGAGAGATTGGCTGAAACTCATCTCAGAATTGAGAGAGGTGAACAGACCCCGTTGCTGAATTGCAGAGGAGGAAATTAGAGATGTGTGTACCGACTATTGACTGAGAAGAGGGCTGTCTGCTCGAGAGAGAGGCAGACCTGAACTGGATTTGGCTGGCTGGGTAAACGGGTGAGAGGAACTGCTGGGTTGGATTTGAGAGGAATTGGTGCTGGAGAGGAAAGACTGATCTGATTTCGGGGCGCTTTGCTTTGGCTGGAATTGGGGACTATTTTGTTCTGTTCGAGAGAAAGAGTAAAACGGTTGAGGCGTGCAATCGAAAGATTGTTACAGAAGGTGGAGGAGAGAGTAAAGTAGGACAGGATTGCAGAACCAAGACTAATTGCAGACGAACTGAAACAGAAAACAGGCTTATTCTTTCTTTTGATAGTTTGTTTAGTTAATTTCTGTGTTTTAAGATTACATGAACATTTGATTGCTTAATTAGAAATTAAAAATTAGAACTTTTCATTTCATTGCTACTTGTTACACATGCTCTTAGAATTAGGTTGAATATCCTATTAAGTCTCTGAGGGATCGACCTCGTAGCCATTATTCTGCATTAGATTCGTGCGCTTGCGAGTACTATATTAAAATTTACATCAAGTTTTTGGTGCCGTTGCCGGGGACTACGTAGGATAATTTACCAAATTCTTAGAGTAGTTAAGTTTCAGTTTAATTTAGTTTAATTTTTGTTGCTTATTACTATTTTGCCATTTTTGTAGGACTAAGAGAACACGCGGAATTCTCGCCGACTTTGGAAGGGCCACCCCTTCCCCTCGTTTGCATTCTTTTACCTTCTCTTTTAGTTTTTTTTAAGTGTTTGATATTTTTCTATTTCTTTCTGTGATTGCATGCTTGTGTTAGTTGCGATTTTTAGGATTGTTATAGGTATTTAATTTTTAGTGGCGTTAATTAGTGTATGCTTTGTCGTCGGTCACTGGGTGAAAAGCTTGCACCTCTTGACCTAGAAATTGAAAGAACTTTCAAAGCAAGACTAAAACATACAATGGATATTGCAAATCAATTAAGTAACATGGAAAATGAGAATGTGAGGAAGACATTAAAAGATTATTCATCCCCCATTTAATTCAACTCACCTTCTTGCATAGTGCTGCCGCTTACCATGGCACACCACTTTGAGTTGAAACCAGGGGTGATGCAACTTTTGCCCACATTCTATGGTTCCAATAAAGAAGATCCCTATAATCATATTAAAGAGTTCCTTGATATTTGTGCTACATTTAAATTCCAAAATTTCTCAGATGAATCTATTAGGTTGCGCCTCTTTTTATTTTCTTTGAAAGAAAAAGCGAAAGCATGGTTGAACTCTTTAGAAGTTGGAACAATTAGGAGTTGGGATCAATTAGCTGAAAAATTCTTGAACAAATTCTTCCCGGTTCATAAAACTCATGCTATTCGTAGAGAAATTACAAATTTCATGCAGAAGGAGGGTGAACACTTTTATGAGTGTTGGGAAAGATGGAAGAATTTGCTTCTTAAGTGTCCACACCATGGATTTTTAAAGTGGCAACAAGTTCAATTCATCTATGACGGTTTAACACCTCAGAACCGTCAAATGGTTGATGCCGCTAGTGGTGGGTCAGTTATGATGAAGAGTGCAGAAGAAGCGTGGGATTTCATTGAGACTCTATGCGAGAATTCTCAGCAATGAGATTGCTCAGGTAGAGTTGACAGAATGTTTCCTTTTCAAAAGAAAGGAGGCGTATATGAGGTAGACAATAGTGCACATTTGATCTCCAAGATCGACAGCCTGACACAACGCTTTGATGCGTTGATGTCTACTGGTGGGCCCCAAATGCCATCACATGTCAATGTGTGTGCTATTTCCTCTAACCCTTCCCATGTCACACAAAACTGTCCTTCTAACACCTTTGGAGTGGAATACAATAGTGATCAGGCTAATGCTATCAATGCCTTCCCTCGACCTGGCAATAACCCATATTCGGAAACTTATAACCCAGGTTGGGCTAGGCATCCCAATTTTTCATGGTCCAAAGGACCACATCAAGGAGGACCACCAGGGTACCCTCCCAATCAGTCTTACCCTCAACAAGTTCAAACATTCCCTACACAACCCAAGAAACCATCTCTTGAGGATACTTTGAATTTGTTCATGCAAAGCTCTCTACAATTTCAAAAAGATACTCAACATTCTTTACATGCTAACTCGTAAGCAATTGCGAAGCTAGAACTTCAAATGGGTCAATTGGCTTCTGCATTAAATGAGAGGGAAAAAGGTAGGTTCCCTAGTCAACCTGTAGCAAATCCCAAAGGACAATTTGAAGTGGGATCTAATTCTTGTCAAGACCAATCTCCAGCGCAAGTTAAAACCATAACTACACTTAGGAGTGGCAAACAGATTGACAACAATGTTGAACCACCTAAGACGGCCATAGAAACAACCGCTAGAAAGGGTGAGGAACAAGAGAACATTACTAGACCAGACGTGAGTCCTGTTACATCGAAGAAGAGCCTAGAAACATCTTCATGTCCTGAGTCTAGCCATATGCCACCCTATATACCCAAGGCACCTTTTCCCCAAAGACTTGCAAAAATATCTCAAGGGAATAAACTTGATGAGACAATGGAAATTTTTAAGAAAGTGCAAATCAATATTCCATTGCTCGATGCTATTAAGCAAGTTATCGCTTATGCAAGATTCTTAAAAGACATGTGCACCCAGAAAAGAAAATTGAATGTACACAAGAAAGTATTTCTCACTGAACAAGTTAGCTCCATTCTTAAGCATAACACTCCTCCTAAGTTTAAAGATCCTGGATGTCCCACAATTTCATGCGTTATAGGAGATCATACTGTGGAGAGGGCATTGTTGGACTTAGGAGCTAGTGTAAATTTGTTACCAATTTCTGTTTATGAGCAACTTGGATTAGGAGAGTTGAAACCGACTACCATAACACTGCAACTTGCAGACAGATCAGTTAAAGTCCCACGCGGTGTTATTGAGGATGTTCTGGTTCAGGTGGACAAATTTTACTTCTCAGTAGACTTTATTGTCTTAGATACCTACCCTGTGCAGAATCCTAGTAGTCAGATTCCTGTGATTCTGGGAAGGCCATTCTTAGCCACATCTAATTCCATAATAAATTGTCGAAATGGGGTTATGAAGTTGTCTTTTGGCAATTTAAAAGTCAAACTCAATGTCTTTAATGTTAGACAGCAACCCCCAGAGTCAGATGATTCTTATACAGTGAATATGATTGAAAGTTTAGTTCAAGAATCTCTGCAAAATGTTTTAAATGATGATCCCCTCCAG
This sequence comes from Houttuynia cordata, assembly GCA_039654745.1. Taxonomy (NCBI): domain Eukaryota; kingdom Viridiplantae; phylum Streptophyta; class Magnoliopsida; order Piperales; family Saururaceae; genus Houttuynia; species Houttuynia cordata. The sequence goes on from CM077504.1 coordinate 14,522,569, forward strand.
ACATGTTTAACTCATTTTGGCTTAGACTTCGACATCGAAGGGTCCATTAGAGAAATCAATACATTGCTTGACTCTACCCCTATGTTGGACCCAACCAAATGGACAGCCAGGGTGGAACCCCTTCCAGTTCCCGAGTCTAAACTCGTCCCATCTATTGAAAAACCACCCCAACTTGACCTAAGACCATTACCAGAGACACTTAAATATGCATTTTTAGGTTCTTTTGATACCTTGCCTGTTATCATCTCTTCAGACCTTAATTCGGAACAGGAAGGAAAGTTGCTTAATGTTCTTCGCGAACATAAGACAGCTTTAGGGTGGACAATAGCAGACATTAAGGGTATAAGTCCTGCTCTGTGTATGCATCATATTTACCTTGAGGAGCATGCAAAATCTTCCCGTGAAATGCAACGCAGACTTAACCCTAATATGAAGGAGGTCGTCAGAGCCGAGGTGCTAAAATTGTTAGATGTTGGCATCATTTAGCCCATATCAGATAGTACTTGGGTCAGCTCAGTTCAGGTTGTTCCTAAGAAGTCAGGACTCACAGTAGTCAAAAATGATAATAATGAATTAGTCCCCACTCGAATGACCACTGGGTTGCGGGTTTGTATTGACTACAAAAAATTGAACTCGGTCACAAGGAAAGATCACTTTCCTTTATCATTCATTGATCAAATGCTTGAGAGACTTGCTGGTCATAGCCACTATTGCTTTTTAGATGGGTATTCAGGCTACAACCAAATTCCCATTGCTCCAGAGGATCAAGAAAAGACCACATTCACTTGTCCTTTTGGAACATATGCCTATCGCCGCATGCCATTTGGGTTATGTAATGCACCCGCCACATTCCAGCGGTGCATGATGAGCATATTTTCAGATATGGTTGAGCGATTTCTTGAAATTTTCATGGATGACTTCTCGGTGTTTGGATCTTCTTTTGATGAATGTTTACACCATTTGTCTCTTGTCTTGGCAAGGTGTAAAGAAACAAATCTTGTGCTAAATTGGGAGAAATATCACTTTATGGTTCATCAAGGGATAGTTCTGGGGCATGTTATTTCTAATATAGGAATTGCATGTGATAAGGCCAAAGTTGACTTAATTTCAAGTCTGCCTCCACCAAAATCGGTAAAGGAGGTTCGATCTTTTCTTGGCCATGCAGGGTTTTACAGAAGATTCATCAAAGACTTTAGCAAAATTTCTCGCCCTTTGTGCAATTTGCTTGTTAAAGAAACTCCTTTTGTCTTTGATGATGAATGTTCTAAAGCATTTGATCAACTCAAGCAATTCCTCACATCTGCACCCATCATCCAACCACCGGACTGGAATTTACCTTTTGAGCTTATGTGTGATGCATCAGATTAAGCGGTTGGAGCTGTCTTGGGGCAGGGGGTGAATAAGATACCCCATGTCATCTATTATGCAAGTAGAACTCTCAATGATGCTCAGCTCAATTATTCTACTACAGAAAAAGAGTTGTTGGCTGTAGTTTTTGCTTTAGATCATATCTCTTAGGATCCAAGGTCATAGTGTTTTCAGATCATGCAGCTTTGAAATATCTTCTTTCAAAGAAAGACACTAAACCTCGTTTAATTCGTTGGGTCTTATTACTTCAAGAGTTTGATATTGAGATAAGAGACAAGAAAGGTTCTGCAAATATTGTTGTTGATCACTTGTCTAGACTTATTGACGAGTCTGCTGAGGAACCCTTACCTTTGAATGAGTCATTCCCTAACGAACAACTTTTTGGTGTCTCTCAATTGCCTTAGTATGCTGATATTGTTAATTATCTTGTCACAACTCAACTTCCTGAACATTGGACAAAACAAGATAAATCCAAATTCTTCGCCGAGGTTAAGCATTTTTTCTGGGATGATCCATATCTGTTCAAGTATTGCCCAGATCAAATCATTAGGCGATGTGTGTCGGAGCATGAGGTTGATAGTATCATTTCTTTTTGCCATGCTCATGCATGTGGTGGCCATTTCGGTGCGAAAAAGACCGCTGCAAAAATTTTACAGAGTGGTTTCTATTGGCCTACTTTATTAAGAGACACTCATGAATTTTGCACAAAATGTGACAGATACCAACGTATGGGTACACTATCTCGTAGGTCCATGATGCCCCTTACAAACATTCTGATTGTTGAACTTTTTGATGTTTGGGGTATTGACTTCATGGGCCCATTTCCTCCATCGTTTGGTTATCTCTATATCCTTGTTGCAGTAGATTATGTTTCCAAATGGGTTGAGGCAATTCCATGCAAAACCAATGATCACAAAGTGGTGGTTCGTTTCTTGAAAGAGAACATATTTTCTCGTTTTGGAACCCCTCGTGCAATTATAAGTGATGGTGGTACGCATTTTTGCAATAGAGCTTTTGAATCACTTCTGAAAAAGTACTCCATTACTCATAAAATTTCCACCCCATATCATCCACAGACATGTGGGCAAGTTGAAGTTTCAAATAGGGAAATTAAACGCATTCTTGAGAAAATGGTTCGTCCTGACCGAAAGGATTGGTCTGAACGATTGAATGATGCATTGCGGGCTTACCGTACTGCATTTAAGACACCGATTGGAATGTCTCCCTATAGACTTGTATTTGAAAAATCTTGTCATTTACCTGTGTAATTAGAACATTGTGCTTACTGGGCCATCAAAACTTTTAATTTTGATATGGACAAGGCTGGAACACTTCGCAAATTGCAACTCAATGAGTTAGACGAAATTCGTAATGATGCTTATGAGAATGCAAAGATTTACAAAGCGAGGACCAAAGTTTTTCATGATCAATCAATATTGAGGAAGTCATTTGAGCCCGGTCAAAAAGTTTTACTCTACAACTCTAGGCTACATCTCTTCCCAGGAAAGCTCCGTTCTCGATGGTCTGGACCTTTCATTATGCACAAAGTATTTTCCCATGGGGCGGTTGACATTCAAAACCCTAAAGATGGAACTATTTTCAAAGTTAATGGTCAAAGATTGAAACCATATTTAGAGGGTTTTACTGAAAGAGCAGAGATTGTTCTAGATTTGGATGAACCTAATTCTCAAGCATGATTTTTGGTTACGTCTGGCTGAAGACGTAAAACTTAGCGCTCTTGGGAGGCAACCCAAATTCTTGTTTCTTGATTGTTTCTTTTTTTTGTTTAATTTTTAGGTTGTTTAATATCTGTGTGGGGATGCTACATTCTAGGTTTGGGGGTGTCTTTTATTTTTCCATATTTTGTACTTACCTCTCATTCTTAGTTTGTGTGTTTTAATGCTCTACATCTACCATAAGGCTTCTCCATTCAGGTGATTTCTTTCCTTACACTCCTTTTCTTTTACTAGTTATTGTAGCTTGGTAAACATTGAGGGCGATGTTTAGTTTAGGTTTGGGGGTGTAGAAAAGAAAAGTAGTATTCCTTTGGTTTCTATTATTTCAAAAAAAAATAATAATAATAAAAAAAATTTCAAAAAAAACCATAAAAATTACTTAGTTTTTAGGTTATTTGTTAGTATTTTTCTTAGGTTTTGATAGTTTATCCCTTTATGATGCATACTTCAATTTTTAAGAGATTAATTTGCATTGGAAGTGTGAGTAAGTATACTGGAGGATAGAGAACTTAACTGAGCAGTATCTTTCTGTTACAGTCCTCTTGGAACAGGTGCTTGAACTAAGAAAACTCACTCACACACACTAGTACATAAAGTAATACCATCTAGAGATTTATTAAATGCTAATTTTCAGTGGGATGTCTTTAGTTAGAGTCATTGGATGATATGTGGTTGTTTGTTGAGCTTAAAAGATCATAATAGACCATTTACTTGGCTATGGCAAGGGATTGGAACCGGAAATAGGTTGAGAGTATAATACAGCCTGGACAGAATAAAGATGCTTGAAAATATGAATGCTAAAAAGAAAAAAAATGAAAAATGAGAAAATAAAAAATGAAAAATGAAAGAAAGAAAGGGGCTGCTTGACTATTATAGGATTAACTTAGCCTGATACTCAGGCCCGAAGCGGTCTCTTAAAACCTAATGCCCTAAGCCAACTGGCTGGGAGTCATTGGCCTGAGTCATTGCTAAACCTAAGCATCTTGAAGTCAGGCCTTACACAGTCTCGAAAAAAGAAAAAAAAAGTCTATGGTGTATTATCCTCTCAAATCTAGAATGTTGGACCCGAAGGAGGCGCGCAGATTTGTGCTATCATGAACCTAAAGATTACGATGACTGTGTAGATTCTGATGTTCTTTGGTTAATGGGTCACATTGGATCTGTGTAAAATAGAAATTTAGAATGTATTACTACAATGTTCTACACTTTTACTATATAAAGTATCATGCTATATCATATTGAGCAGAAATTTCCAAGATGAAGGTGTAGAATATAACCACTTACTTGAGGGCTTCTATATTCCAGTTGATTATAAATCCAAGTACATGTGGTTTATTTTCTTAAGCATTGCAGTTTGCATTCAAAGGGATATTAGGATTGTTTGTTTTGTAGTGATTTTCTATTTCTTTTTACACTTAGATTACATAGGTTGATTTCATAAATACATGTTTGTGGGTAGCATGGCTGCAAACCCTCACGAGACTTCACTCATCCAGCCAGGGACACCTGGGGGTTTAAAAGGCTTGTTGCATATGCTAAATGCAATCGTGATTTCCTGCGAAAGTGGATTAGTTAGATTTTTTTTATTTGTTTTGTTTTGCTCGAGGACTAGCAAAATGTAGGTTTGGGGGTATTTGATATATGCAAAATATACACATTTTTATATGCCTTTCTACTTATATGTTAATCGTATTTTTAGTTAAAATAAGGATAATTAATGGTTATTAGTGCTAAGTGAATAATTAGGAGTTTAGTAATTAAATGCGCTTAATTGAGTTATTTAGATGCATTAATTAGTTTTTAATAGATTTATATTTTATTATGCGTCTAATTATGCAAGCTTTAGAGCTCCAGATTCAGATCGCCGAAAGTAAATGCACGCCAAATTGGTTCTGTGAATAGATTGAAGATCCGACGGACGTGGTTGCTACGATGGGTTTTAACCCAATAAAAGAAAAAAAAAGGAAAAGAACCGGAACTGAACCGGTTCAGCTGTTCAGTGGTCCAGGTTGGTTTGGAAAAGAAAAGAACAGAAACCAGAGCCCGATGGCTCGGGTGTCTGTTTCAGTCGAACAGAAAACTGGTGCTCGAGCTCTCTGCTCAAGCACCGGTGGGAGAGGAGGCGAACGGCGACTGCGGCCAATGGGTCTCAGCTGCGCCACGGCGGTGAGGCTACGGTGGCGGCGGATTGAGACGGCAGTGCGATGACGATTTTGGCGTTACCCAGAACACGACATCGAGCGGATGCTCTGCTCAGGTGATAACGGCGACCGATGGAGTTGGATTCCGCCGCTGATGGGTCTCGATTGCGGCGAGGATGATCGACGACAGAGAAGCAGTTGGCGGCGAGAAGCGACGACAACGACAAGGGGCTATGGTCGATGCGGCAGTGACGGCTGGGTTCAAAATCAGCCGGTGATCATCGATGACGGAAATCCGGAGCACGGTGACAGTTCTGGCTCGATTTGGAAGGGCAGAAGGATGGAAAGCTCTTGCTTTGGCCGGTATCCAAAAAATGGAAAATTACTGTGTGAAAAGTTTGAGGTTGCGCCCGGAAAGGAAGGAGATACACTCGGTGCAGAGCTTGCTGAAATGAAGAATGCTTGATTAGGAAGGTGCTGGGATTTCTTGGACTCGATTTTGCGACTATAAAACAAGGAGCTTGCATTTGGGTGGCGGCTCTGTTCTGGAGGGCCGGCTGTGCAGAAAGGGAGGAGAAGGGGGGCGGTTTTGTTTTCTGGGTTATATTCTGAAAGGCTGGAATCGTGGGGATTGGAAGAGGCTGGCTGTGGAAGTACTGCTCGTGGGAGACTGATTACTGGCTGAGGAGAGGAGGCCGGAGGGAGGAGCTTTTGAGAGAACTGATTCGGTGTCTGTTGATTTAAGAACAGTACTGCTAGTGGGGTTTTCGGTGGCGGCTCTAGTATGGACGACTGAACTGTTCTTGCTCGAGAGAGAAGAGCAGAGCTGAGGAGAAGAACTGCAGTCGAGAAGAGGGCTGTCTGCTCGAAAGAGAGATTGGCTGAAACTCATCTCAGAATTGAGAGACGTGAACAGACCCCGTTGCTGAATTGCAGAGGAGGAAATTAGAGACGTGTGTACCGGGTGTTGACTGAGAAGAGGGCTGTCTGCTCGAGAGAGATGCAGACCTGAACTGGATTTTGCTGGCTGGGTAAACGGGTGAGAGGAACTGCTGGGTTGGATTTGAGAGGAATTGGTGCTGGAGAGGAAAGACTGATCTGATTTCGGGGCTGCTTTGCTTTGCTGGAATTGGGGACTATTTTATTCTGTTCGAGAAAAGAGTAAAATGGTTGAGGCGTGCAATTGAGAGATTGTTGCAGAAGGTGGAGGAGAGAGTAAAGCAGGACAGGATTGCATAACCAGGACTAATTGCAGACGAACTGAAACAGAAAACAGGCTTATTCTTTCTTTTGATAGTTTGTTTAGTTAATTTCTGTGTTTTAAGATTACATGAACATTTGATTGCTTAATTAGAAATTAAAAATTAGAACTTTTCATTTCATTGCTGCTTGTTACACATGCTCTTAGAATTAGGTATATCCTATTAAATCTCTGAGGGATCAACCTCGTAGCCATTATTCTACATTAGATTTGTGCACTTGGGAGTACTATATTAAAATTTACATCAGGATGTCTTTAGTGAGAGTCATTGTTTGATATGTGGTTGTCTGTTGAGCTTAAAAGATCATGATAGACTATTTACATAGCATTGGCAAGGGCTTGGAACCGGAAATAGGTTGAGAGTATAATACAGCCTGGACAGAATAAGATGCTTGAAAATATATATGCTGAAAAAAAAACGAAAAAATAAGAAAACAAAAAGAAAGAAAGGGCCTGCTTGATTATTATAGGATTAATTTAGGCTGATGCTCGGGCCCAGAGCAGTCTATACTTAAAACCTAATGCCCTAAGCTAACTGTGTTGGGAGTCATTGGCCCGAGTCATTGCTAAACCTAAGCATCATGAAGTCAGGCCTTACACAGTCCTATTAAAAAAAGTCTATGGTATATTATCCTCTCAAGTCTAGAATGTTTGACCCAAAGGAGGCGCGCAGGCATTTGTGCTATCATGAACATAAAGATTACGATGACTATGTAGGTTCTGATGTTCTTTGGTTAATGGGTAATACTGGATCTGTGTGAAACAGAGATTTATAATGTATTGCTACAATGTTCTACACTTTCTATTATTTATATTATCATATTATATCATATTGAGCAAAATATTTCCAAGATGAAGGTGTAGAATAAAACTACTTGCTTGAGCGCTTTTATATTCTAGTTGATTATAAATGCAAGTACGTGTGGTTTGTTTTATTAAGTATTGCAGTGTGTATTTTAAGGGATAATAATAGGTTATGTGTTTTGAAGTGTTTTGTTTGATTTCTTTTTCACTCAGATAAATAATGTTAGTTTTATAAATACATGTTGCAAACCCTCACGTGACTTCACTCGTCCAGCCAGGGGCACCTGGGGTTTAAAAGGCTTGCTGCATATGCTAAATGAAATCGTGATTCCCTACGATAGTGGCATTTATTTTTGAGTAGATTTATTTTTTTTGCTTATTTTTATTTTGTGTTTTGTTCGAGGACTAGCAAAATCTAGGTTTGGGGGTATTTGTTACGCATAAAAAATACACATTTTTATATGCCTTTTTACCTAATTATTAGTCATGTTTTCTAGTTAAAATAAGGAATAACGTGGATTATTAGTAATTAATTTAATAATTAAAAATTAAATAAATAATGCTCTCTAAATGGCTCAATTTAGATATGTTCTGTAATTTTATTCAATTATTTGATGCATCTAATGTGGGGCATATTTTATTTTGTATAGGTTCAAGTACTCGCACTGTGGAACAGCCAAAGTGAAGCCATTAAACAGATTTTGAAGTGCTAAAGTGACCCAAGAGCTGAGCTAAAGTGTGTAACGAGATCTGAGCTGTTGATGTTTACTTAAGAGAAGACGGGCGCGGGGAATTAAAGGATGGGCGTTCATATTCGATCCGACGAATGAGCTTGATACAACAGGTTTTAACCCAAGCAAAAGAAAAATAAAAAGAACCGAACCAAAGTGGTTCGGTCGGGCCAAAAGGAAAAAAAAAAAACCCGAGCTCCGCTCTCGGGTGTTCTGTTCAGCCAAAACAGAGGGCCATCAGCATGAGCGACGGGGAGGAACACCGGAGGACTGAGGTCGACAGCGACCATGGGTTCACGACGGCGAGAGCATTCATGGCGACCTGGGTTTGAGGGCGACTGGGGAGACGACGGCAATCGCGACGGCGGCGATGACGAAGAACATGGCGAAGCGAAGGAGCTCGAGCACGGCTATGGACGACGGCGAGGAGGTTCTGAGACAGAGGTTTCCGGCGAGGAATAGGGGGGCGATCTAGAGGAACAAGGAAAGGTGCTCGATTTGGAAGGTCTCAGTTTGGAAAATGCTGAGTTGGGAAAGACGAATTGCAGACTTGTTTCAAAATGGTAAGTGCCCAAATTTCCATTCGAATTGAGATTCAAAACGGGGCGGATTTGGCTAGATTGGAAAGCTGAAATTTTTGGATGTTTTTGGTGCTATTTCGAGAGGATTAAAGATACAATTTTTACTAAAATTTGGATGAGAATTGAATTGTAAATCTACAGATTTGGAAGGGTAGACAAAAGGAAAGATGTTTGTTACCGAAATTGATATGGAAAAAGGTCTGGATTTGGGAGGAAGAAGAGGACTGTTGCAATATATATAAACAGATACAGAGGCCGGTGGAGGACTGGAGAGGAAGACGACCAGCAGTTCTTTTTCATTTTTTACTTCCAGAAAATTCTGTTTTTTTTCTTCTTATGTTTTCATTTCATTTCGGTTTCTGCTTTGCTGAGTTGGAGTTGTATCGAATTGGTTGAAGTGTTTGATGGAATAGTCGACCAGTCCGGAGAAGACCAGAGCATTTCTTTTTCATTTTGTTTCACAGTACTGTTTTCATTTTGCTCTGTATTTTTGTTCATTCCCGGTTCTGGCTGTTACTACACTGGAGTTGTGTCACGTTGTCGAACTATTACGGGGAACAGTCGGCCCAGAGAAGAGGAAGAGTATTTTACAATTTTTCTTTAATCTAAAAAATTCTTATAAATTAATTTTATTTTCTTTTATTGAAATGAGTTTAATTATTCATTTAGTATGTGTTTTTATTAATATGATTGGCTAGATTCATTGGTAAGGCTAAGATGAGGGTGTAGTGATTGTAAAGAATGTCTACAGGTGAAAGTTGATATTTTTATTATAGAATTGTGCATTAATGTTATGCGTTCTTGTGGTAATTGCTTAGTTAATTACAGATATAGCATCAATCATATTTTTGCTATGATTTGGGATTACTTTTGCAATGCATGCTTGTTTTAATTGTTAAATAAAAAATCGGATACTATTTGTGATTTACTCGTAAGTGGATATATCTAATGATTTAAATTATTAGCATGAAGGGCGTAAATTTTGAATGAATATTTGTGTGTTAAATTAAGATCTTCTCTTAACAACGTGAATAAGATTCTAGATTGTTACGAGTATTTTGGAGAATGATAAATGATTGAAAATTTAGAGTTCTTTATAATTTCCTGCATGTCGATTCTAAATCATTAGTATTTTATTAATTTGATAAAGTTCAGATTTTTATTTCGTTAATTGATTTTATTAGTCGTTAGTTAGTTAATCAATTTCTACCAATTCCATAATTTATTTAAGGGTTTAGTTAGGGTTCGGTTAGATTTCTACCATACAAGTCCCTGTGGGTTCGACCTCGTAAAATTGTGGGACTATACTGCAAACACGATTAGTACATTTGCGAGTAAAATTAAGAGATTAATTAAAACAACAACATTATTTACTTTGGGCTTATCAAACGGCGTTTAAGACCCCTAATGGCATGTCTCTCTACAGGTTGGTATATAGCAAAACTTGCCATTTATCGGTTGAGTTTGAACATCGGGCTTATTGGGCTATTAACGCCTACAACTTTGATATGGATAAAGCCAGTGAACAACACAAACTCTAACTTAACGAGTTTGAGGAGATGCAATTTGATGTGTATGAGGATGCCAAGCTATAGAAGATGAGGACTAAAGCTATACATGATAAGCTGATTTTCAGGAAGTCCTTTGAGCCTTATCAGAAAGTGTTGCTCTACAATTCTAGACTACATTTATTCCCAGGGAAGCTACGTTCTCGGTGGTCTAACCCATTCATAGTAAACCAAGTCTACCCACATTGTGTTGTCGCGATTCACAATCTAAAAGATGGGAGTATATTCAAAGTCAATGGTCACCGATTGAAACCTTATCTCGAAGCTGTTGTAGACATGGATGAAACGATTGCATACTTGGATGATCCGAACCTACAGAATGATCGTCGGCACAGTCTGACTTAAAACATTAAACTTAGCGCTTGGTGAGAGGCAACCCATGTATTCAGGTGTATTCCATCATTTTCTTCTTTTCCTTGTTATGTTATCATTGTCATTTTATATTTCGTGCATATTGAGGACAATGTTCATAATTGGTTTGGGGGAGAGGATGTGGCACATTGATAAAAAAAAGTTAATTAGTTTTAAGTCGTTTGTTAGCATTTTTATAGGTTTTGATAGTTTATCCCTTGATGATGCATGCTTCAATTTTTAAGAAGATTGATTTACATTGGAAGTGTGAGTAAGTATACTGGAGGATAGATATACTTAACTGAGAAGAATCTTTCTGTTACAGCCCTCTTGGATTAGATGTTTAAGCTAATAAAACTCACTCACACACACTAGTTACATAAAGTAATCCCCTCTAGAAATTTATTGAGTACTAATCTATAGTGGGATAACTTTGGTCAGGTCATTAGTTGATACATTATTATTGTTGAGCTTAAACGACCATGATAGACCATTTACTTGGTAATATGGCAGAGGCTTGGACCGGAAATAAGTTGAGCGTATAATACAACGTGGACAGAATAAAGATCGTTGAAAAATATATATGCAGAAAAAAGGGGCTGCTTGACTTTATAGGATTAACTTAGACTGATGTTCGGGCCCGAAGCGGTCCGTACTTAAAACCTAATGCCCTAAGCTAATTGGCTGAGAGACATTGGCCTGAATCATTGTTAAACCTAAGTATTTTGAAGTTAGGCATTGCACAGTCCCATTGAAAAAAAAATCTATAGTGTATTATGCTCTCAAATCTAGAATGTTGGACCCGAAGGAGGTGCATAGGCATTTGTTCTATCCTGAACCTCGATATTACGATTATTATGTAGATTCTGATGTTCTTTGACTAATCGGTAACACTGGATATGTGTAAAATAGAAATTTAGAGTGTATTGCTACAATGTTCTACACTTTTACTATTTATATTATCATGGTATATCATATTGAGCAGAAATTTTCAAGATGAAAGTGTAGAATAAAACTACTTACTTGAGGGCTTCTATATTCCAGTTGATTATAAATGTAAGTATGTGCGGTTAATTTTTTTAATCATTGTGGTTTGTATTTGAAGGGATAATAAGTTTGTTTGTTTTGTAGTGTTTATTTTGATTTATTTTTTATTTAAATTAATAAGGTTAATTTCATAAGTACATGTTTGTGGGTAGCATGGCTGCAAACCCTCATGAGACACAACTCGTCCTACTAGGGACACCTAGAGGTTTAATGGCTTGTTGCATACGCTCAATGCAATCGTATTCCCTACGAAAGTAGCATTTAATATTATACTTTAGTTCCTTTAGTTTATTTTGTATGATTTAGTTTTGTTTTATTTTAGTAGGGACTAGCAAAATGTAGGTTTGGGGGTGTGATCTACTTGTGAATTATACATTTTATTAGCTCATAAACTTATGTTTATGTTAGTATTTGATTAAATTTAGTGATGCTTTAATGAGTTTTTGATCTTTTGTGGGAAAGAGAAGATATACACTCTTTTTGGCTTAAGAAGAGAGAAAGAAGCAAAATAATTTGGCAAATAAATAGTATCCGATCGATTGGCACATTTACGTGATCGATCGCCTGAACCAAAGAATGAGCCGTGAACGAAGGGAACGATCGATCATCCTATTTTTGATCGATTGTATATACTGGAATGCTTGTTTCTACAGTAGCCGATCGATCGTATCACTTACGCGATCGATCGCCCAATTGAGAAGAACCGCAAGATGAGTTCGCGATTGATCATCACCTCATCAATCGATCGTATCTACTGGAGTTTTTAGTTACACAGTGCGCGATCAATCGGCAACTCGGCGATCGATCTGCTTATGAGGAGATATAAGCTAACAATCGCAGGAACAATGTAAAAACAAAGAGAATACGAGATCGATCGGGAAGCGATTAATTGATGAACAGTGCGATCGATCGCCGTATTTGCAAACTTAAAATATGACCTATTTTGAGACGGAATTAGAAAGGGGTTTCGTGGTTTTTCTTCACCTCTATATATATGCCTTAAGAGGGAATGTCTTAGACATTAGAGATTATATCTTAGGTCATCTTGAGTTATTTTAGAGGCTACAGCAAAAGAAAAGAAGAAGAAGATGATGAAGATAAAAATGCTTGTTTATTTTCCAATGCTTGGCTAAACTTCTTTCCAAAGGCGTAGATGAAGCCCGAGTAGATTGGTTGTATTGTTTTATTTCCCTCATCCTAACTTTTATCTTAGTTAGTGTATGGAACTTTGTTATGTAATCAATGTTAATTTATCAAGGTTTATTGTATGTGCTTGAGAGAGATTAGAGTAAATTCATGTGAATTTTAATCCGAGGAATATTTGCGTGTCCGAGAGGAACGTAAGTAGACTAAGGTGCTATATATCAATAAATTTTCATTGGTTTATGCTCGAGAGAGATAGATCACAGTTCAATATTTTAGTTGTTTTATGTGTTACGTTCAAGAGGAGAGCATGATATCTTGAATTGACGAGTATATGTCCAAGAGGAATCTACTAATCAACTAAGAATTTATATAAAAGAGAGAGAGAGAGATGATAATGCTAGTTTATTTCGTGGTGGATTCGAAGTCTTGGTCCTTTTCTGCATAAGTACAACTCGTTTAATTAGCTACAGTTTACTGCTTTAGTAGATTAAATCAAAACTATAACTTTTCTCTTGAGTTTGGTAGATTATTCATCCATCCATGAGGTTTGACAACCTTAAATACTCATTGTAGTACAATTGCCTTACGCACTTGCAAGGGTTTAATATTTAAGCAATCACCAACCAATAGAATATGGTTTAGGATGCCTTTCAGTTTGAAGCTTCAGCTTTTCCACTGCTTCTTTTGCAATTATATTTTCATTACATCTCCCATCTATGATCACACTACAGATTTTACCTTTAACAGTGCTCCTGGTTCTAAAAATGTTATGTCTTTGGTTGTTCAATTGCTGATGAGTAGAGACCATGATTTTTCTAACTACCATCGATTAGGCAACTTCTTTATAGTGTTCACCACTATCAGCAGTTACCTCTTCTTCTCCCACAATCTCTTCTCCAGCTGCAGATTCAGTAACATTAGACTGGTTGGTAGTCAAATTGGCAGCTTGTCTTTGTGGACATATGTTAGATTTGTGATACCACACCTATAACATTTAATTGGAGGTGGATGAACATATGAATTTTCTTTGGATGAGGTGGCAGGAGGATTTGATTTTGTTACTAAAGTAAGTTGGGTTTCAGGGTTTTTGAACCTGTTGAAAGAATTATCATTCTGTGGCACATAAACTCTTGGTTGAGAACTATTAGAATTACTATTCTGACCCCTGAAAGAGTTGTAATTCCTCACAGCATAGGCTCCCCCTTTAAGCTTATAGGTTACTAATTTTACTTTCTTAATTCCATCAATTTCGATATAATCGAAAAACTTTTCTACTTCATACAACCAGTCTAGAAAATCATCCACATGCATATATCCATCGAATGCAGGAAAATCCATCTTCATTTTATACTGTGAAGAGTTTCGATTCTCAGCTCTAAAAACTGGCTGAAATTGTTCTGCAAGTTCCTCATCACTAGAGAATTATCCTCTCCAAATTAGATTGTCATAACTGGATTATGACAAGCATTTTCCCTTGAACTAACTCCTTGATTTCTAGGTACAGAAAGTTTCGCAATTTGAGAAGGAACTGCATAAGATGTTCCTGCAGCAGTTTGTGGCAATTGTATAGTCAACAACTGCTGAAACATTTGCTCGATCCTTTCCATTCTTAGCTAGGTTCAGCGATCTCAAATCATCTAAACTCCCAAATCCATCTCGATTATTTCTAGACAAATTCATGCTAAAGCAATCGATCAAACAGTTGGAGCACAGGAAATTAAAAGCAGCAACAAATATTTTTTATTGATTTTTCATATTCAAATCTACAATCACCAATTTCAAACTTTCAACCAAACATGAAGGCAACACAACAATTGAACCTGAATCCACAAGCCATCAGTAGCAGTCAGCAGGTTGAGCAGAGCAAGCCAAATGGAGCCGAAACTCTCAGAAGAAGATGAGTCAGCACACTCGGGTTTAACCACATTCCGCTTGAAATTCATTGCGAAACCATATGCAGTTTTTACAGAGAAGAATCCCTTCTTTTTCCACGCCAACACACACCATCCTCCTGAGACCCATCAGCAGATATTGGGACATTTAAAACTCTAACTGCAGCAACATGCAAAAAATTCTCCAAAATACACTTCTGTCTCCATTGCTTGCCATTCCCCTCAATGAGAGGACTCACCAACCTGTTTCTGTCTTCCTCTAGGCATTTGCAAATTGTCTCTTTCTTTGTTCGTTGGCTTTTGTTTTGTGTTATTATTTCTTTTCGTTCTTTTTTTAAGGCCTCAAATTGGCATTCAAATTTTAGCATGGTTTTGAATACGGTTCTCCCTGTGTTAGTTTTAGCTTGTCACCGGTCCGTATTGATGCGTAATTGGTTTGAATTTGTTTTTTGACTTGAGTCAAGGCATGGGTTGGGTCGAAGAGAAAGCTCTCTGCTCGATCAATGTTTGGAATAACGCTCTCTGTGTCAGCTTCAGCTTTGACCGATTAAAACTCACAATAAATATACAATCTACCAAAAACTCAATAATCTACATAATGCAATCAATATAGTAGCTCAATTCAACTTTGTAATGCATTTTCCAAAATACCAAAAACATGACCACACATCTTCTCTTTAATGGGCGAGAGAAAGTGATCGTTTGGATGATACCTTTCAGAACCCCAAAATTTCTTAGTAATACCCAATTTCAAAAGAAGGTTAGAAAAAAGTAATGTTTTCTGCATGTTCAGTAACATCCCAATATTACATTTTGATGGTAAATATCAACCGACAAAAATTTTACTATTTAACAATGACAGTCTACCGATGGAAATGATAATTAATATCTATCGTTTTATTGAGTTCAATTGAGCAGTAAGGAGCAATTGTTACACATTTGATGGTAGGTTCTTACCATCAAGATCCGACCGTGGAGTCTTACCGACAAGATCGTAAATGAGAATAGTGTGGTGTCACTCAAAAAGTTTGGGTTCCACTGAACATGTGATGTTAGTGAGAAAAATTGTGGTGCTAAAAAATCTTTCCCAAATCATTTTGCATAGGCTTTTTTTGGGTACATCGAAGAGTCATGCCCCAAAGGTGCCACAGGATGGACTCAAGTTGCTAGGACCTCTCCCTTAGGCAAAGGCTAAGGGGCCGATTGGGGCGTGATCACCTCCTGAGGTGTTTCAGCTGGACAGTGGATAATTTCAAAAAATCCACCTGAAAGTGGATTATCCACAGTGGATATTTGGTTTTTATCACGCCCCAAACGGCCCCTAAATTGGCAAAACGGTAAGATCCCCGTCCAGAGGATGACGTGTAGACCACACCAAAAAGTGTACTTTTAGAGAAAAAAAGCCACATAAAAAATGGGAAGTAGACATGCAATTGAATTCCTTCTACACTAGCCTACCATCATGTAGACAAGAGGCGCCATTGCATGCACCTTATCCATAGTCCAACTTGGGCTGTAATCTCATATTTTCAATTGGTTTATAACCTTGGCATTTTCTAGAACCTTCCGTCTTTGGGTCAGAACATGAACCTGAACGTTACTTTTCAGCAATGAAAAGAGAATTTAAGAACCAAACGTTGCCTCACGAATGGCTGAAATGGTAGTCAAAAAGCTTTCCTTCTATGTGCCACAGAAGTTCCCATAAAAAGAAAAGAAAAAACGGATTATCGATGTTGACATCATAAGCGTGAGCCCGCCATGCACCAAACTAATTTCTTCCATTTCTCTTTCGGTCTTATTTATTCTTTTCAGATAATTAGTCTTTGGTAGGATCCCACTAGGAGGGGTAGGGCAACCACCCTTTTAGAGTACTGTATTTCGCCACCCTTCTGGGCACATACAAGGCCCACTTGCACTGGTTAAATCAGGATCTAATTTCAAGTGGATGGCCACCATAGTGGGGCTTCAAAATTAGGACTTCCACTCTAGGAAGCATGGTCTGTCCATCACATTTTCATCATATACTAATAAGTCTATTTGGAAAAAAGAAAAAGTTTAAATGAAATCGCTCTCATATAGCTTATATGAGGCCAATTCATGTTATAACTGTTGGATCTTGATCTCACAACTACAAGTATGAGTGATGGTTCATACTTATTTCTCCACTGATTTGATATCCACCGTCAGATTAGAATCCAACCATCTAAAAAATTAGCCTCATATTCCTTATGAGAACGATCTCATGTAAACTGACCCCTTAGAAAAAATATTAATCCAGAATTTGTAGCTCAACTAGATAGTAGTACGGAAAGACAAGAGTGGCCACAAGCAAAAGGGAAAAAAAGAAAGTGGTTGGATACTTAAAACAGCTAACATAATTTATTTTATTATTCTCTTAGTTTGTGGTTCCAACTGTCCCTCGGTCCAATGAAGCTCATCTAGGTTACAAAATGAGTGAAATTTATGGGACTCCTAAGAGCCGCAGATAAAAAATTTTGGTCTTGAGACCCAGCCATCTATTGTTGGAGCCCTTTTTCAAATCTGGACGAGCTTCATTGGATGGAGGGGGTAATGTACTCTCACTCTGTTTCACTTTTAACTTTTAACAGATACGATTTTTTTCCAAATACACTGCAAATTTAGTGCATTTAAACAAAACGGAGGGAGAATAATTAATGGAGTTAGTAATATTGGACGGAGGTTGTATTTCTTACCATATTTGTGTAGAAAAAGATATGCGTAGTGCTCTTAGATATGCGCAAGGGTGCTGCATATTGTCGGACGATGGCGCACATGTTACTAGAGGGGTCGGGCAGGTGATTCAAACCCTCTACCCCCTGTCTTAACGTGCATTGGTGGATCTAAATCCCATGGGCCTAGATGCCCGGACGCATGTGCTCATACTTCTTCCGTAGAAAAATTAGCTCAAAATTCAAATCCATCTTTCTATCAATAGTAGGATCGCATCGATACAGTACATGCGCAAGGTCTCTTTCAGGTTAAAACCAGGAACCTGGGAATGCACATAATAATACCAGCTATGACCAGCATCCGACCGTCAGTTCTGACCATGAAAACTAGCTTTGGACTCGTTAGCCCCGATCATGCATGATGTCTGCTGACACTTTTGAATGGCTTATATAATTGGACTGCTTCTTCCCTTGGACTTTCGAAGCATTATGGAGTATGATCCACAAGGAAATGGAAGGGAGGAGGCCGGAGGGAGTAGCGGAGTCCATTACCGAGGCGTCCGGAAAAGGCCATGGGGCAAATTTGCCGCCGAAATACGCGATTCCACTCGGCCGGGAGGGCGCGTCTGGCTCGGCACATTTAACACGCCTGAGGAGGCGGCACGCGCTTATGATCGGGCCGCTTATTCATTGCGAGGTCCTACGGCTGTTCTTAACTTCCCCGAAGAGCAGTTAGGCCAGAGTAGAAACTCCATGATTTGGAGTTCGCCTTCTTCATCGTCGCAAACTACATTTGGTTTGTCATCATCATCCTCGACGTCAACTTCTGAAAGCCAAATTTGTGAGCAGAGCTCTGTCAATGAACAAAGAAAGCAGGTTTTCGAATTCGAATATTTCGATGACAAGTTGCTTGAAGACCTACTCTCAGCCGAGGATGGAACTAAAAATAGGTGATTGATTGTAATTAAACAGCCGAGGTAATACTTATTTGATTTATGATATTTATTGCAGCTGATCTTTTGTTAAATCAAGCTGCAAGGAAGACTACTTCAATTTTTTTCCATTGCAAAAATCAGTAATGCCATTATGGCGTGTATTCGTTGATCAAGCGAAGGAATAAAGCTAGTGATATTTGTTACATGTCGTTATCAGACAGCATGCCTTTTGATAAAAGAGTTTCGTTATATGGTTAACGGTTTTTCATTCTGCTTATATGATATTTTTAGCAGTTGTCTCATTGATACAGTTTGTCCATCAATTTCAAAAGTTGTTCTAAGCGAGCTTATTACCATTTAATTTTCTTAGTTTTAGTCAAGTTGCAACTCAAGATGCATATAAAACTATACAGATTCCTTTGTCCGTCCGCTGCATTTTTGTATTACTAAGGTTCAAGTAGTAATGTAGTATCATTTAATTATGATCAAATTTAATCATCTGATCAGGCCTACAAGTATAAAATAATCCCACTCTGTGGCTGCTACCTAGTGTTCTTTCTTCTTGGTTTTTTTGTCACATGCTGCCAAGTTCATTGGACTAGAAGTTTCAATCTATTTATGCGATGTAGAATAGAAATATATCGTTGGATTCTCTTGTCTACTTGTAAATTATCGTTCAATTATACTATTGTAAGCCTTCCATGTGATTCATGTACGTGATTGTTGTTTCGGCATTCATGTTTCTACAATCGGTTATTTTAAGTAACTACTGCTTTGTCATGTAAGACGCTTTCCATTATCTTCATGGATCCAGTTTTAAAGTCATTAAGCTAAAACCAGATTGCAGGTGCTCTCTCTCTCTCTCTCTCACACACACACACACACACATGCACAGCTTGATAGGGGAAGTGTGCATGGTGTTTGATGCCAATCTCATCTTCCAATTTTGTACATTGCACATATTAATTAATCTGGAAATGAACTCAGCAGATCCAGTAAAAAGGAAGAATCTTGTTAACAACAGAAGTAAATTATTTTTTTTCTTTTTTGGCATCCACTAGTAGTGGAAAATGGTAACAAATAGATATACCTTTTTAGCAAAATGATAATAACTTTCCAATATTTATAATGACAATGATAATACTAATAATATATATGAGGCCCTAAAGTATGTCAGATGCAAGATTCTATTCCTTCTTTAACATACTTCAACTTTTCAAGTTTTTTGCATATATTTCTATTATTTTTTCTCTATATCACAAAACTTATATATCTTTGGACCTGTAATTTCCGCTAATTCAATCTTTACTTTATCATCTAAATCAAATTTTACAGATAATTAGACATTTATCACATGTTATGAGGAGTATGTCCATATCGATGCTAGAGTTTGATGATTATTTTCAACATGCACTGACAAATTCGGACAATTATTTGCCGCTCATGGCACATCTCAATACACATTTCATAGCACATATTGGCCATTATTCCAAAGCTAACGAACTTACTTGGCAATTCTCTAACATATGTGCCATATTTTGGTATCATCTTGATACTTATAATACGTACATTGAAGGTTCCAACGTTTTTGGTGATATACGACTATAATCGATGAAAATGAATGAAGACATGCCTTAGACTGCATTGCAAACCACATCTTTGGAGACTTCCTTGTCTTCAGAAATTTCACCTTGACCCGACTTCACTCACAGGATCCTTCTTACTCCATCTCACTCGTGGTAAGCTTTGATGGATGCTTGCACGTGTATGTGTGGGGAGGAGGGTTGAGTTGAGTTAAACATTAAAAGTAACATTTCCTTACTAGCTCAAGCTTTTGGGAAACTTGGTTAATTGGCACTAAGCATTGACTAATTTGGTAAATGAGAAGTGAATGTGTTATTTTGGAACTGGAAGATAAATAATACTTCGTCTGTCCGAAGTTCAGTTTGGTTTTCTAATCCAGGAGCTGGAGAGGTGATGTACATAAGGCTGGGAAAGGAGTAACTGTCGTAGAGACAAACTAGACGTTCAATTGCGAGAGGTGTCGCCAATATTTGCCCTTCCAGAGGCTTCACTCACAAGATCCTTCCTACTCCATCTCACTTCACACTTGAAAATCTATAGCTTCGCTCTCTGAAAGGAAAAAAAAAAACTTTTTTGAAGAAGTTAGGTGGAAGACTAGCTCTTAAAAACTCTCTTTTTTAAGATACAGAGAAAAACCACATGGAGTGCGTCCCAATAACTTGCAAGATAACACACACACACACACACTGTAAACCACTGTTCAAAAGACATCCCTTAGGAACGGACAGGAAAACCCTTCAGAAGGAGCCATTTTAACCTAGAACAAGGGAAAAGTCATGTTTGTGGTAAGTGCAACGGTTCGCACATGAGCTCCGAACGTTTTGGACTTGCAAAAAATATATTACAGTTCTCTTTACAAATAATTAGATTGGTGAGTATAAAACAAGTCTGAATTAATATGGTAAATATTAAGGGACCCAAATCCCTCTTGGGATTCTCTGTAATCTCCTCACATGATCTACTCCCAATCTGGGATCCTCTGTAATCTTCTCATATGATATGTAGGGATTCACCCCGGATTTGTCTCCGTGCGTCTTCCCTATAAATACTGTACACAACACAGCTCTTATTATTGAAAATTCACCTTCTCTTCATGGTATCGGAGCCAGACTAGGCTAACGCCTAACACAACGCCCTGCTGCGTGCAGTCTACCTCTCCCTCTCTCTCGCGCAAAGAGGATTGCCTGGACACACCTTCCCACGAGTCACAGCTCCGGCAGCAATCTCTAGCCTGTTTCTCCCCGCTCAGCCGACCCCTCTCCACCCAGAAACAAGTCTGCCTTCATCTTTCTCTTCAAAAAAAAAAAAAAAAAACCACTGCTCTGTCTCTCCCAAATTCAAAGCCGCCCCCTTTTCTCTGAAATCCGGCTATCTCCCCCACACATCCACCGACATCCGCTGGTTCTTCCTCCTCGACCCCCCTTCCCCATCCCGTCTCTTCCCCTGTCCCTCGCCGCCTCGCCCTTCTCCCTCCCATGGATCCCCTCGCCTCTCCAGCTCCCACCATCGTCTCCTCCTCCCCTGACCACCCTCTGCCTCCCTTCCCCCTCACCGCGGCCGACTTCCTTCAGGCCGTCCCTACCTCCCTCAAATTCCTCGTCTCCAACCTGTTCAGCCTGATCACCGTCCGTCTCGACGGCTCTAACTTCCTGGTCTAGCGCACGACAACCTCCTCCGTCTTGGCCGCCTACCACCTCCTCCCCTATGTCGATGGCTCTCTGTCATGCCCCTCGCCGGCTGACTCCTCTGCTCACCCATCCTACTCCGATTGGCTCGCCACAGACCAACATCTCCTGGTCTTTCTCCGCGCCACCATCGAGCCGCATCTCGTCCGCCACTTCCTCACTCACACCACCGCCGCTGGTCTATGGGCTGCCGTCACTGCTCGATATCTGTCCGCTTCTCCGGCCGCGGTCATCCACCTCATGGGCGAGCTCCGCCAGTGTCGATTTGGCTCCACAGGGATGGCGGCCTACCTCGACCAGCTCCGGCAGTTGGTAGACCATCTGGCTGCTATTGGAGTTCTAGTAAATGATGCGGATCTACTCCACCAGACGCTCGCCGGACTCCCTCCAGACTATACAGCCTTCGCCGCCGGTATTCGTGCTCGCGGTACTCTCGTTCCCGTCACCGAACTGTGGAATCTCCTCCTCGCCGAAGAAGCCGCTCTCAAACTCCAACAGACTGTCCCCGTCGGACCACCGCTCGCTCATCCCACAGCGCTTCACGTCGCCACAGGCACCTCCCCCTCCGACCCCAGCCCACACGCTCTCCTGGGTCCTCTCACAGCGGCCCTCGGCCAACTTCTCCTCGGCCCTCGCTCGGGTGCCCCTCCGGCCATTACGGCCTCTCCACCGGCCACTGCCTACGCCGCTCATGGACTGCTCCCCACTCCCTCTGTAACACCTCATCGTCCTCCCCGCCCCAACTTCCGCCGCGGGGGTGTGGGTTACCCGTGCTATGGCCATGGGCTGAATGGACCTCGTCCCCCTCGCAACCCCTGCCAAATATGTGGGTCCTTTGACCACAGTGCCACCAGATGTGGGGCCCGCTATAACGCTTCCTTCACTGGTTCCACCGGGAATCGCACTGTTGCCATGACTGCGCAAACCAATGGTGGGGCCCAATGCCCCCCAAATTGGCTCCTCGATTCTGGTGCAAGCGACCATATTACACCGGATGCGACCCAGCTCACTTCCCCCTCTCCCTACCCTGGCCCTCCTTATGTCAACATAGGTAATGGCAAATCCCTCCCCGTCTCCTCTACCGGCAGCTCCTCCCTAACCCTTCCCCACTCTACCCCTCCAACTCCTCTACCATCCTCCCACACTCCCTCCATCACTCACAATCTCCTCTCTGTCCACAAACTTGCACGTGACAATGATTGCTCTCTAACCTTCTCTGCCTCTGATGTGTCTATCCAGGATAACAAGACCGGTCACCTCCTCTATCGTGGTCCAAGTCAGAACGGCGTCTACCCTCTCTCCCCCACAATCCCAAGTGCCTTCACTGCTACTACCTCCTCCCCTTCCACCTGGCATCAACGACTCGGTCACCCAGCCTCCGCCACCTTTCAGACCATCGTTTCTTCATTTCCTTTCCATGTTTCCAGAATAAAACACTTCGAGTGTAATAGTTGTCATGTTAGCAAGTCACATAAATTGCCCTTTCCAAAGTCTCATCACTCTACCACTCGCCCCCTCCAACTCATCCACTCTGACCTTTGGGGACCATCTCCGGTTACCTCTTTCCTCGGTTACCAATATTACATCATTTTTATCGATGACTTCACCCGCTACACTTGGCTTTACCCCCTCAAACTTAAGTCTGATGCCTTCGCCACCTTCATTACCTTCCAATCCATGGTCGATAATACATTCCCCTATCGTATCACCACCTTCCGTTCTGACAATGGCCGCGAATTCGTCAATTCCCACTTCACCTCTCACTTCCACACCCACGGATCACTCACCAATTCTCCTGTCCTCATACCCCTGAACAAAATGGAGTCGCCGAATGTAAACACCGCCACATTATTGAAACCACCCTTACCCTACTTACCTCTGCTCACATGCCCCCCACCTATTGGGTTGATGCTGCCTATACCGCCACCTACCTCATCAACCTACTACCCTCCCCCACCCTCCAAAATACCTCCCCCCACCAACTCCTCCATCATACCCCTCCTGACTACTCTCACCTCCGTATTTTTGGCTGTCGATGCTACCCATGGACCCGCCCCTACTCTCACCATAAATTAGATACTCGGTCTGTTCCTTGTGTCTTCATCGGCTACTGTCCCACCACCAAAGGCTATAGATGTCTCGACCCCTCTAGTCACCGCGTCTACATCTCTCGCCATGTCCGCTTCATTGAACATGAATTCCCCTTCCGCTCTCACACCCCCCCTCCATCACCCCCCTCGTCACCCCTTCTCCCCCCCCCCACCTACCCCTACCACCGGTGCCTCCTCCCCACCCCTCATCTCCTTCCCCATCCTCCACTCGCATCCCATCCACTCCCCCCCCCCCCTCTCCCCTTGAACACTCCCCCCTACCCCAGGTCTCCCCTTCTCCCATCTGCACTTCCCCTCCTCCTCTCCCTCCCCCTGCCCCGACCCACCACATGATTACCCGCAGCAAAGCCGGCATCTCCTGCCCCCGCATCCCCTTTTCCCTTATCACCCAAACCCCCCTGAAACAGAACCCACCTCCTATCGCCTAGCCACCCAATCCCCAGAATGGCGCGCCGCCATGCGTTCCGAATATGATGCCCTCCTCACTCAAGGCACCTGGAGTCTCGTCCCACCCCCACCTAATTCCAACATCATTGGCTACCGATGGACCTACAAAATCAAGCGTGGCCTTGACGGCACCATATCCAGATACAAGGCTCGTCTGGTCGCCAAAGGTTTTACTCAGGAAGAAGGCCATGACTACCATGAAACTTTTAGCCCAGTAGTCAAACCTTATACCATCCGCATTGTCCTCAGCCTTGCTCTTTCCCATGCTTGGACCATCAAACAACTTGATGTCTCTAATGCTTTTCTTCACTGCACCATTTCGGAGGAACTCTACATGGCCCAACCACCCGGCTTTGTTAACCCATCCCATCCTCACCACGTCTGTCGCCTTCACAAAGCCCTCTATGGCCTCAAACAAGCCCCTCGCCAATGGTACGCCAAACTTTCCTCCTGCTTAACCCAACTTGGCTTTCGGTCATGCCACGCTGACACATCCCTCTTCCTTCACCAACAGGGCCCCCAAGTAACCATTCTTGTTGTTTATGTCGATGATATCCTAATCACTGGCTCTCATGCCCCTTTCGTCGACCATATCATATCCCTTCTTGGCCGTGCCTTTGCCGTCAAAGACCTGGGCCTCCTTCACCACTTTCTTGGTATTGAGTTCACCACTACCCCAAATGACCTCTTCCTCTCTCAAGCCCACTATGCTCGCGACATTCTTCATCGTGCCCAAATGGCTCACTGCAAACCAACCCCCACTCCTACCGGCCACAAACGACCCTCCACCTCCCCCACCGACCCCCTATTCCCTAACCCGTCCCACTACAAAAGCATCGTCGGTGCCCTTCATTACCTCACAAACACCCGCCCAGACATTGTCTATGCCGTGAACTATGTCTGCCAACATATGCATAACCCCACCACTACCCACTACATGGCTGTTAAGCGGATTCTCAGGTATATTCAAGGCACTCTGTCCCGCGGTATTCTCTTCCAACCCGGACCCTGTACCCTTACTGCCTACTCCGACTCTGATTGGGCCGGTGACCCCCTTGACCGCCGGTCCATCACCGGATACTGCGTCTTCATGGGCCCTAACCTCATCATTTGGAAATCCAAAAAACAAGTCATAGTTGCCCGCTCCTCCACCGAAGCTGAGTATCGTGCGCTCTCCTCCACAACTACAGAAATTGTCTGGGTCTCCATGGTTCTTAAATTCCTTGGTATCCCTTCCACTACTACGCCTACAATATTGTGTGGCAATCAGTCTGCCATTGCCCTCACCGCCAACCCAGTCTTCCATGCTCGCACCAAACACATTGAACTTAATCATCACTACATTCGGGAGCAAGTCCTCGCTGGTCACATGGAGGTTCGCCATGTCTCATCAAAAGATCAACTTGCAGACATACTCACCAAGCCGCTGCCCATCGCCCAGTTTCAATCTCTCACTACCAAACTCACGGCTACTCACCCGCCCTGAGTTTGCAGGGGTGTATTAAGGGACCCAAATCCCTCTTGGGATTCTCTGTAATCTCCTCACATGATCTACTCCCAATCTGGGATTCTCTGTAATCTCCTCACATGATCTACTCCAAATCTGGGATCCTCTGTAATCTTCTCATATGATATGTAGGGATTCACCCCGGATTTTTCTCCGTGCGTCTTCCCTACAAATACTGTACACAGCACAGCTCTTATTATTGAAAATTCACCTTCTCTTCAGTAAATTACCAATGTTCGGTTCGTTTTTTGTATAATAAAAAAACATCATTCCCCTCTTACTACTACTTCTTTGTTTGGGGTAAACATGTGTCATTTCAAGATTTCATGATATTTGAACAGGTAAGTAAGAAGTTTAATTATGGAAGAGGTGTCTGAATCCTTCTAGCCGCATTTTAGAGAAAACTACTCCCAATCTATAATTCGTAAAATGTGGTTGCGGGATCCCCTGAAAAACTCTCTCAAGCTTTTCATAAGAAAACATCATCATACGCCTTTTCATAAGAAAACAGAAAAACAAAATTGGTTTTTTTTTACAGATTTCAAATTTTGGAAATTTATGTTTGTCAAAAAACTTGATAAAACTAATGTATTACAAAATGAAACCATACAAAAGCGCGCTCCTAGGCCCCCAAGTCATATGTAACTTATGTGTTGCAATATGGTATTCAGAAGTGAGAAATATCTGCAAACTCTACATGCTCAGAACATTTTAGTGTAAATATTAAAATTGGTTTTTTTTGACAGATTTCAAATTTTGGGAATTTATGTTCGTCAAAAAACTTTATAAAACTATATGCAGGCCAATGAAATTCCATGTCTATCTTGTTGCTTTTGTGCGAAACGTGCATTTAATTTAAAAGGCTATTATGGTTCCTTGGCAGTACTATGTAGCTATCATGAGTCACATCTCAGCGGTCCAAGGAATATGACTACTGACGACTTTTCATTCCCCCCCCCCTTGTGGTAAAAACATCTTTTCACACTGAAAATAGAATCAAGATATATGTCTTTCAGCAAAACATAGTTCAAATAAATGACTGCTCTGTTTTGAAGCTTTCGAGAAAATTCGGCTTCAATCCCAGGACGCAGATTAACAAACCTTCGAATTTGAAATGATCTTCTTAAAACTTCATTATAAAAAGTCCTTAGTGGAAAATACATGAAAAGGAATGAAGATATAAATCAAGCACACTAGTAGTAGTGAAGCAGAGCATATCGAATAAGTAAGGTAAATGGTAGAGCAAACAGATGCTATGACTTGCTCTCTCCCTGACGCTCTCTGCTCTCATCAGACTCAAGAAGCTCCTCCAACACCTTATCATCCAGACACTCCAACTCAATCACCTGTCCTCCTTCACTTCGTCTTGGCACCCCCTGCCTTTGGGAGCTCTCCCCCTGCTGATAATGCTCATGTGGGAAGTTGAGCACTGCATTCACGCCTCTCATTGCAAATGCCGCCCGGTCATAGGCGCGCGCTGCCTCCTCCGCCGTGTTAAACGTGCCCAGCCACAACCGGGCACCCTGCCTCGTCGAGTCGCGTATCTCCGCCGCGTACTTTCCCCACGGCCGCTTCCGAACACCTCTGTAATGAACCTCACCCCTCTCCCTATCTTCCATTATACACAAGGAAGACAATAATGCACACTAGTCAATAGTCACTGCTTATGTTGCATTTAAGCTTTCCTCACGTAAGTTGTGATGAGGTAACAAATTGGGGAGGGCAAAGTCCATCTTTCATTCTCAGATTGCCGAAAAGGAGGGAAAGCTTTTTATGATGTTTTGGATACGTTGTACGTGGATGGTCAAAGAGGTGGCTCCAGAGTCTCTCTCTTTCAAACATTTGTTGTCCCATTTTATGAGTAATCTTCTATTCTTGAGTTGCAAGTTGCAGTTTTGATCAAGTATTTTATTTCTATGCGATCGTGCTTTTTTTGAGCCACTCGTTTGGTTGGTCAGGCTGACCTCACAGCCATTTCGTCACCTCTTTTTCCATGACGTGAGCCATTGCATAGGGTTTGAATCATGTTATGTGCTGTCTTCAGTGAGGATCACCCAATTGTGAGGATTCTAATTCCTTCCCTTTGAATTCATTACCCTTTGAATTTCTTTCATTCTCTCGTTGCAGTATATGACTAGAAAACACAATAAACTTTTAAATTGCAAAGTCTCCCTACGCAACATGATGAGATCAGTAAGCAAATGAGATGTTTCCAGAAAAGCTCTTTGGTGTAATGGCCAGTCAACTGCTGAATATATAGAAAAAGGCGCAGGCCCCCTTTTATCCGGAGGTGGGAGGTAGGCGGGCGATTCAGAACCGACTGCCCCAGTGCTGCCGGATCAAATCCAATGGCCGCCTGCGTGCAGACTTGCCAAATATGAATGGCACATACAGCCTAGAGAACTTATCACGTGGCACAAGTGCCTATCTCTTATGGTTGCTAATGGAAATTTTTTTAAGCAAGAGGAGGTTGTACTAATATTGTTTGACAATTCATTTCCCTTTTAACTCTGGGATAAGATATGCATTGAATTATGTTAATCAGTTTTATATTGTCATCAGATGGCCGAGACGGTGTCATCGATAACTGCACTTCCAGGTACTGAGAATGAAGTAAACAATCTACAGTCCCATTACTAAATTACAACTCCAACTGAACACAAAGCGACATATATAGTAACATGACAACAATAAGCTTAGATCAAAAGAAGCATGTCATCTGATGACTCTTGAGGTGCGTCATACTAGTAACATCAGCAAATGCAGAATCCAACATTAAGAGATCATTAACTTAGGCAAATTTATTGAATTACATCACATGTTGTATGTCATCTAGCAACTCTGTGGGAGCGTCATATTGACAGCATCATCAAATGTAGAACCTGGCCAATATTCATGCAGTACTATAGAACAAAATGGAGCTGACTTTCTGATCTGGAAAAGATACGAAGAATTAATATACATTTCCAGCTGCTCATTACATGGTCTTCTTAATTGACATAAGAAGTGCATGCATGCCAACGCTCAAGTTGTTTTCTTGTTTTTGGCAACAACCAACGATCAAGTTGGTAGGGACGAGGCTCTTCTTGATTGACATATGAAGGGTGCATGCATGCCAACGCTCAAGTTGTTTTCTTGTTTTTTGGCAACAACCAACGATCAAGTTGGTAGGGACGAGGTTGAAAATTTTGTTCTGAATCCAATATATATATATATATATATATATATATATATATATATATATATATGTTAATGACACGATAAAACTAAAAACCCTTCCAAAAATCTTGCTCTTAAACCCTTACATCTTAGTGAACGAATGTGGCCCATTAAACCCTTCGACGGCTAACATCAATCACTTTTAAGGACTGGGCCTAAATTAGCTATAAGTTTCATAAACTCAATGCTAAAACCATGGACTTGAGGGCATGTAGATTATAAAAAATTAGATGGGGAATTTTGTGGGGAATTGATTTGGTAAAAAAGTGATAAAAATTAGATGTTTTTTATTTTTAGTCCTGTTCATATGAGACATGGCTCATCCACCTGTGCGTGAGCGGTAGTGCCTCGAGCCGATCCGAGTGGGCGTCAAATAAGGGAGCAGGTATGTTTGAATTACTCACCTAGCACTGTTGGATCTTGATCCGACAGCTCGTGGTGATTTGGCATGAGCCATGTCTCAAACTTCTTCCTTTTGTTTCTTGGGGGGTAGTGAGATTCTTGGGTCAGAATATCAGCATTCTAGTAGTACTCCATTGATCCAACATTAATTGTCTGGATTTGGAAAAAACTTTGTCCCATATGAATTGTCCTATTTTGCATTTCTCTTCTCAATTAATAGTGGATGGAGTAGAATGGTTTGGTGGGTTGGCTTCCTAAAATATCACATTTTTTCAATAGACAATTATTGTAGGAAAGATGGAGTATATGTTACTCCGTCTGTCCCATATTAATCAACCTAAATCAACTATGAGGCCCCCACACGTGTCTTGAAAGCATCGGTTTTCTTGGATTAAAAGCATCGCAATAACCAATGTTTTTAGTACATGGAAGCCTGTGATTAGCCAATCACATGTGAGAGCTCACAACCAATCTGAACCACGTATTTATAGCTCCATTTGGAAATGGGGTGGGACTTTTCGACACCCCAATTTTTCTCAGTACCACCACGTGCTCAGTAGGTCCCAACATTTTTCTGAAGTGCTAAATAACACCCTTTCACTTATCATCCGAATCTGCCAGTGGAACAATGTCAAATATTGAGACTCTTGACGGTTGGTGCAATTCAGGGACATCTAATTACTAATGTGCAATTCTATCAGTAGAACTCTACTGCTGAACATGGAAACTTAGTTGGAATATGATAGGAACCTTTTCCTTAGGGATAGAATCAAGAACTAGAAAATGCTATAAGAGATCAATATACGTAGGTTTTCTTAGAGGGAAACCAAGACCTCAAGGACCAAGTCCAATTTTACAGTAAAATCATCAACCTGCTTTCAATTGGCCGTCTAGGCTTTTTGTTAGAGAGAGTCTTCGTTCAGTTATAAGTGGTTACAGAACTGCCACAACTTGCTAATAACTACCCACTCCTTTCCTACATATAGTACATGACTTACTACACTTTATTTATGTCTATCTATATACACGTTATACATACAAAACCATATAAAATAGATTGTCAACTTATATTACATACAAATTGTTGAGACAATTACATAGGATTCTATCAGATTCACCGATAAAAAATGTATCATTAAATGTCTACGGTCATATCGAATGCAAGAACGGTTGATGAGCATAATGGAGAATGTGGAGGGGCATGAGGAGCATGGTGGATGAGAAAAAGGGGTGTGGAGGAGCATGGTGATGGATGAGTAAGAGTGTGGTGGGGTATGCTTGATGAGAATGAAGGGGTGACTGAAGAGAATGATGTTGGAGGGGGTGTAGGTGAGGGGTAGGAGAAAGGAGGAGACGTGGTATAGAGGAGGAGGAGAGGAAGTGGGTGAAGAAAAGAAGAAGAAATGGACTTTTGGGAGCGTGGATGGGGGTGTCACCGTGTTAGTGAGCATGCATACCAAATAGTAGAAGAAACGACTTTCTAAAAATTAACATGGAAAATCGGGTGAAACTGAGAAATTTTGGGGTGGTAAAAAGTCTCACCTTCCAAGGGTCATCCATATTAATGGCTCCATTTGACTTATTTTAGATGGATGGATATCTTAGAATTGGTTACCGAGCACCGTTAATATATCATTGCACAGTACCGGTTCCGGTTCCGGGTTTGAAAGAGGAACCGATGCATCGGGCCGGGACGGGTTTGGGTATTATATTAAAACCTGACCCGACCCAATATTTAGGTACCCAACTTAAGTTAGGGATCTCTTCTTTCTTCGCCTCATTTGCTTGCTGCCGTTGTCAACCAGTTGGAGTGTCACAATTTTTTTACTTTCAAACGTAAGTCACCAATCACCCATCCATAACCATTGTTGTAAATGACTCGTATTGTTTAAGCTAATAGTCATTTCCAACCCTTGTTATATGCATTGAGCTATTTTATTTTGTATCTATTTTTATCTTTGTTAATTTATTTTTTTATCATTTTTTACTTGAAGCTAATTTGATTTTGTGGGTATCTTAAAACACCATTCTATTGAGGTTAAAACAATTAAGGTGATGTTCACCGATTAAAGTTTATATTGAAAGTCTTGTTTTCGTTGTTTTTCTTTTAGTGCCCATTTTATCCTGAAAGAGTGGAAAAAAAATAAAATAATCAAAGTTTAATATGTGAGTTTGAAAAAGAATAAAAATAGATAGAATAATTTTAATTTGGTTTCGGGGCGGGGCGGGGCGGTTCCGGGTTTGGTACCGGGGCGGTTCTGGGCCCAAAATCTGGACCCGTGGTGGGTCTGGGGTGGTTTCGGGTTCGAAGAATTACAATGGTTCCAGGGCCGGGTTTACTAATAACTGACCCAAATCCGCCCCGGTGGCATTGCCATTGTCCGTCATCTTGCCACTCGCCCCTTGATCGCGGGCCCTATGGACTGTGGCCCCATGATGCTGACTTGCATCCCCTTGCCGAGGAAAAAAAAAATGCGTGGGTCTAATGTCACAATATAAACGACAGCCTAATTTTGACACGAAGTTTTTGAGAGGTGAACGTTTCTCGTGCAAAATTTCCAGGTG
Organism: Houttuynia cordata; assembly: GCA_039654745.1. Lineage (NCBI taxonomy): Eukaryota > Viridiplantae > Streptophyta > Magnoliopsida > Piperales > Saururaceae > Houttuynia > Houttuynia cordata. The sequence goes on from CM077504.1 coordinate 14,554,340, forward strand.
TACTAACAAACATTTTCGCACACTTTTTTTATGGCTACGATTACTCACACATGAACAATCATGGTTCCGTTGGAATTGAGCAAAACATGCAATGTACCCAGAGGATAAACTTATAGAGAAAAAAAAAGTTAGTATGTGCCCCGTTTCACGCCCATTGGCACACCTCAAGGCACTGTGATCCATCAGATCAGATCTGACAGTGCTCATTAATCAAGCAAAGCACCCTACATTAACGACCCCGTCGGATCAAAATTCGACTACCCACAACGCCGAAATACACAACCGCTTATGAGCCTGAGGTCATATAAATGATACACTTAATAGAAAAAACAGCGACGAACAGTATAAAGTATGCAATGTTCAATTATTTGCAAAGTCTGTCTCTATCATAGAGTTCATGTCTGATGAGCCAACATAAAGAAAAAGTCAGGTATGTGTCACTGTTATGGTCCCAAAAGGCAAGGCCAGGTTCAATTAACCGTTTGAAGAATTGACGCAGCTACAGTCCGCTTAGCGCACAACCGTCTGTTCTGTGGCCAATATACTTTATCCAAGACTATCAAATGATATAATAATGACAGCTTTGATTGAGGGCGATGTCCACAAAATGGTCAATGGTGGACTAGAACAATTGACCCAATGCAACAGCTGGTCCATCGCTGAATCAGTCAAATTTTTGTGCTGTCCCAGGCAAAATCAGAACATGGCGTCTCTATGCTAAGTGTTTCCATTTCCGAGTAATGCAGTCTTGTTACTCTTGTATATACAAACTGTTTTCGCCTCCACTTTTTGGAGTACCTTATGGCATCAGGGCGAGCCGTCGCATCAAGATCCAATGGCGTGTGTTAATTTAAGGGGCAGGAGGGTGATTTGACCCTTATACCCACATTCAGGATAAGTAATACAGAACATAGGGAGTAAAAGTTATCTTACTAGGTTAGATCCTCTGTGCTAACGCAGTATATAGGAACATTTGGTTACCGACGCCGGTCAGGCTAGATGCACTCGTATGTTAGTTAATTATGAGAAGCTTCTTGATCCAAGGATCACCCTGGATTATTTGATTGCTCATTTCAGTACATTCTCTGGCTAAAACTGGCGGAACATTTCTTTTCTTCATATTAATTTAGCCAATGTGATGTGGAAATGACAATCTTAAGAAACAAACTTGAAGACACACCTCTAACTAAGGGGCCGTTTGGATCGTAAAAAATTCCAAACATCGGGATGTTTGGAATTTTTCACGATCCAAACGGCCCCTAAATTCGTCAAACAAAATCCTCCACTTGTGGTGTGGTAGGTTTTTGTCCGATTGAGAAACTGGGCCTTACATAGGCCATTTTTTCATCGTTTCCATTAAAACCTGACACATCATAGGGGTTTTCAAAATGAACTTATACGGGAAGGAGTACCTTTCATTAGGGAGTGACGGATGAAAGAATTTACAAGTTAAACCGTTGAAAGCCACCAAAATGATAAGGTAACGTTGAATTTTACTAGCACATCTTGAATTTTGATAAGCTAACGTTTATCCGTTGTCGTTTCAAGAGCATAGCAACAACAATGATATGCAGTAAAAGTGCCTACTTGCCTTGATAATTTATTATATTTGACACATAGAGAATAGCAACAATGATATAGCAACTTGTACCAAAATGAAACAAAGATATAGCAGTAAAACTGCCTACTTTAATAAACTTATTCAAATTCCATACATCAACATTGAATGTACTTAAGATCTTTTCTAATAAACTATGGTCTCCTTCTTCAACTACAACCTTCCTAGTCCATGATGGGTAGGGTTCAGGTTGGCTATACCGTCAGCAATACCCAGTCCGGTATTGCTGATGGTATAGCCAACAATACCGTCAGCAAATTGTTGCTATACCGTCAAGATCCACTAACTTCAATATTTTTTTTGCTAAAAACCACTAGCTTCAATTTAGTTGTAGCGAAAATTTTGAAATATAATGCTACACTGAATTTGCAGATCAAAGCTATACACCCTATGTGTTTTGTTGGACAGTGAAAATATGCAGTGTTTTAAATACGAACCATTAGACATCTGCTTAACTGTCTAATAAACCACGAGTGTACGAAGTTGGTGTACGATTTGAAAAAATAAGAGCCGAAATGGGTCGGCTCCCCAAACAAAACGAAAGATAAACTAGCCTCCTGCCAAAATCTAGAAAGATACATGAACACAATTATATGGATATGAACTATGGCTAATAAGACAAGACTAGCACCGGCATCTAAGGAAAATATATATTATTATATCATTAGGGAAAAGTTTAAATGAGATCGCTCTCATATAGCTTATATGAGGCCACTTTGAATCGTAACCTTTCGATCTCAATCTAACGGCTACATATAGCCATAATGATCTCACCCACTCCCTGATGTGACACACTCACCTACCCACTGATTTAATATTCATCCTCCGATCAGAATCCAACAGCTATAAGAATTGGCCTCATGCTCCTTATATGAGAACGATCTCATGTAAACTCACCCCATATCATTATTAATATATAATGTGGCTGGTTCACATGAGATTATATGAGGCCACTTTGAATCGTAGCCGTTGGATCTTGATCTGATGGGTACAAATATCCATAATGATCTCACCTACTCTTTGATGTGACATACTCACCAACCCACTGATTTGATATCCACCCTCCGATCGAAATCTAATGACAATAAAGATTGGCCTCATGCTCCTTATATGAGAACGATCTCATGTAAACCTTTCCCATATATATATGGATGATTTACATGAGATCACTTTCATATAAAGAGCATGCAACCAATCTTTTGGGTCATTGGATTTTGATCCGGAGGTGGGTATCAAATCAGTTGGTAGGTGAGTGTGTCAAATCAGTGAGTAAGTGAGTTTCTTATTGCCGTGAGATTAATATCCAACGACTACGATTTAAACTGGCCTCATAAGCTAAATGAGAGCGATCTCATTTAAACTTTTCTGTATATATAGGTATATTATGAAAAATGTTTAAATGAGATTACTTTACTTTGGCGTAGCTATTGGATCTTGATCAGACACGAGTTACACTTATCTACCCACTGATTTGATACCCACCGTTGGACCGGAATCCAATGACCCAAAAGACTGTTCTCATGCTTCTTATATGAGAACAATCTCATGTAAATTGGTCTATATATATTACTATATATGATTATATGTTACAACTTGTTTTTTTTTAGTATAATTTTGCAACTTGCCTAGTTCCATGAGTCTTTTTTCCTATACGCCCTGGCTCAATTGCGAGTGCACCGGTGTGCTCCAGGGCCCGTGGGCCGTCTGAATTAAGTCTGGTGCTCGTGCAGGCGTTTTCTAGAGGGCCAGTGGTTTTAATCACCTGTCCACCCCCCAGGTTCACAGCGCCTTTTCGCGCACCAGCACAAATGAGCTCCGGCAGATGTAAACTTTTTCCCAGCTCCACTATGGTCAATATATTTTGATTCAAAGCGTCGTCAGCATTACGTTCAGAAGGTCGTTTAGATGACGCTAGTGATGTCGTCTCTTCAAGCGATTCGAGCCAAGTATGATCATAAACTCTTGGAGCCAAAATGATAAGTGTCTGATCCTTTGCACTTTAGTTGCAGTTCAGTTTGGTTCATACTTGCTTTTAATTGCCAAAATAACTATCCATAAATGAAACTATAAAAAGATCTAGTTGGAAATAAAAGTGACTAAAATGCTTTTTTATCACAAGAAAGTGAATACAATGCTCTAAGATGTGAAAAAGGTTACGAACTTTACACACAAGAAAACAAAAGAATCCAAACTACCAAAAACTTAATACAGAAGCTTCCACCACCACATTCTTTCCCTTTTGGAGTGGGGTGAGGAAACACAGCTGCGTAAGAGTAGATCAAAATACTCCCAGATCAAAATTCAAAGAGTAGATCAAAAGCAATTGAGAGAAAATGGAGGTTCACCAAGAGCCAGACACCTCATGATGAGCGAAGAAGCTCCTCCAAGTACTCTGCCCCTAAGTCCACCAATTCCACAACATTTTGGAACTTCATCTCCCTGTCCTTGCTCTTCCTAATGGTTGACTTCCTCCTCATGGAGTGTTTCCTCTTTAGTGCCACCACCGGCGAGCACTGCTCGTCCGAGGCTGCGCTGGAGCACCACGACATCTCCCGCAGCGACTCCCGCACTCGCTCCACTGGGAAATTGAGCACTGCCATCGACCCGCGCATCGCAAATGCTGCCTGATCATAAGCCATCGCCGCATCCTCGGCGCTGTCAAAGGTGCCCAGCCACACACGAATTCCGTGCCTCGTCGAGTCACGTATCTCCGCCGCGAACTTCCCCCACGGCCGCTTCCGGACTCCCCTGTAGCTCTTCTCCTTGTACCCGGATGCCTCTGGCCCCGTTTTCCCCGCCGAGTCGACTTCTTCCTCTTTCACCGGATAAATGCTACTCGCCTCCCCGCTAGCCGGCTGGGCAAGCATATTAAACAGCATCATCTCATCGGAGTCGTTCTCGTTGAATGGGAGTGGCTCCTCCATCAAAGTGATCCCTTCCCAGGACCAAGAATCAGGGGAACCCATCGACGACTCCGGCGAGAAAGTAGAATTCTGGGAATTGAACTGGGGAGAATCCATTTGTGTTCAAGATTAGGATGCAATTGGGAGAAAATGGTAGCTGAATTACACTCTTTTTCTGGTGTAGTAGGTCTTGTTGCTAGTCCATACCAGTTTGAAATGGAGTTAAGGGTTCTTGGCCCCCCTTAAATACCCCAAATTAAGGGAATTGATTACATGCAAGAATAGATGAAAAGCAGGGGATTTATCAATTGGGCAATATTATACAGTTTGTGACGTTCAAAAGTTAGTCCAAGGAGGATGTTCTGAGGGTTACGACCCGGACCACAGGCCCCATATTGGATGTTAATGTCACGTGTGTCAATGACGCACGGCGGCGAGATCATCTGGATGAGCTTGCGTAACAAAGGCTGCTGTCATCTAGTTTGATCTCATACTTCCCTATTCACACCAACTTGTTGTTCCACACTGTGGCTTTGGTGATCATCACTCTGATGCAACAGTAGGGAATGGGGATGGATTTCTTTTCCAAATTTAGGAAGGAAGCATTTTTGGTCCGCCTGGAGGATGTACATTGTGATATCAGGATTGATTGCACACACGCGCCAGCTCAATCCTGACGATACATCCTCGAGGCAGACCATAAACTCTTCCTAGGCGGAACCAAAGGTCATAATCAGGTACTACAAGCCAACATGGTCGTGTTTCTACTTCTACTTGTCTAGATTTCGAAGTATGTGACGTGGTGCATTCAACGAACAAAACAAACAAGTAGTTTCAGTATAAGGTGTTTTAATAGTCGTAAATGCTATTTACATTATAAAATTTGAAGAAAAAACGTGACAGAATGAGTGATCTACAAAGAGGACCTGGAAAATTTCAGAGTACTTGTGTTGAAGGACCTAATTTAATTTTTAGTCAGTCTTCTTTCAATGCATTTGTTCGTCAGAAAGGATAAAGTGAAAGAATCTTCTAAAGTAATGTAACTCTTTTTCCTTTGGTTTCATTCTCTTATCTACTGCAAGGGTCCCCAAGTGGGGGGCAATAGGATGGAAAAGAAAAAAAATTGATGTGATTGTGGACCATATCCGTCTGAGTGGGTGAAATTTCAACTATTGGAAGTAGTGGAAATTTGAGGTTTCACCAATTTTTACATACTGGAATAGCTTTGAATTTCCGCCTAAATCCATACTAATCTTGTACGCGTTTGCACGTACCACAAAATAATTTAAAAAATCTGAAGTTTACATAAAACCCTTTAATTTTTTGTTTCTTGTTTTGATTTTGACTGGCATTGGTAAATGTACATGTTTGGAAATGTATTTATATGCCTAAATCATCACAATTTTATATTATGGGTATTTTTGGTACAATATTTGAAATTGTTTATTCCACCCTATTTACTTTTAATTGTACTAGAGACTAGAGATATGTTTTAGTGTTATTTTCCCAAACAGGTAGATGCTAACAGCCGATGATTTATGGCCACATGGGGCGTACAAATTTTGAACATTATAGCGTCCGCAGCAGGAAATACTACTTAATAATTATTTAATTTTGCTTTATGTTTTGGAAAACCCAATTGGACCATTAGAGTGGAACGGAGGGAGTATGTTTGAATAGTCCAGCAGTTTTTTTCATTAAAAAAAAAAGGTCCAGCAGATCATTGGTGACCAAGTAAGAATTGGTCAACATATGATCAAAAGGAATGGAACTGTACAAGTAACTTATCAACATCCAATTTGAGCTTTGATTTGGCACATCCTGCATTCCTGGACAGAGACCTAAACCAATTAAAGCATCCAGGAAACTTCCCATTTGGGTCTTCTATTTCTTAGATTGTCTATTACTCATATTAACTGTCTTCTAATTTATCGCTTATTTTTCTATCATTATGTAACATACTTCGATATTTTCACAAAATTAGCTGGCTATGAAAAAAAATCATGCTGCAAGCGAAAGAATAATATTTTTAGTCGCATAAAATGTAGTCTGTTGTAGACTTATCATTTCTACGTCACATTTAAAAGCAATCGAAGAAAATTGTGTTAGAGATCAGTGTTATGATGATGAATATATTAACTTCTATCATGCTTTGAATTAATTCTTGCAAACTTGATCTCGCCTTTGAGTGGCTGCACCATACCCAACAGCATAATGTCGAGAGGCCAACATTTCGTTTTTCTAGAAGCCTAGATTTCAATAAAACTCACAAATTGTATCAAGGAAAAAGTTAATTATTGTATCTCCAGCCGCATTTGTTGTCAGAAAAAAGAATTTTTCTAGCTGCATATTTTGAAGCCCGAGTGTGGCCTAGATGCGCTAGGTGCATGCCTTCGCGTGCACCAAGTGCTCACTATAGTAACCACCATTTTTCATTATAATTCTATTTTAGCAACCTTTATTATGCCGTTTGATCATGTACATGGAATATTAGATGGTTACATTTGTTTAGTGGGCTTTGTATTAGCCAAAGCCCAAAGGGCAGTTTGTTCTAAAATTTTTTGGCGCTTTGGTAAATAAAAGTGGAAGTAGGACAACGTACAGGCAGTAAAAATTTCAGGACCCTTAATATATTAAAGAACCTAATTGCAGATTATCTACAAATTTAGAAGAAGACTCCTAATTAATACTTTGATAATTCCTAGTATCAAGGCATCCTAGCTCGCCACATATGTACACTCCTTAGCTACATTTGTCATCTTCTTTTGTTCATACACTGTGTTGATACTATGTTGAGTGTACATGGGGTTTGTCCCCTAATCTAGCCTACAAACCTCAAAAGATTTGTCTCCTAGTAAGAGCCTAGAGCCTTCCAAAGGGTATAAAGTTGTACACATGTTTTTTTTGGCAACATTGTACACATGATTCATCAATGTATCCTAGGCCATTACTCAAATACCAAATGAGACAGATCTGATGAGGCATTAAGAAAATATTTAGGCAGTTTGATTATGTACGGATCTACGTTGGACATCTTCTAGACAAATTTTCTTAATGCCCCTTTCATGAAGCAAGTTCATCTATTACAATACGGTTTTCTGGTTTCAAGTTCCACCAAGTGAGTCCAACCTCAGAAAACAAAGTAGAAAGAATCGTTAAAAACCTACTCCTTTCGGTCTTTTTTAATAGATGCAATTAGTTTATCTTGAAAATCATTTGCATCTATTAATAAAGTCCGGAGGGAGTTTTTCCATAAGAAAAATAAAAAGCAAACACAAATATTGTAATCTAGGTTTCATTAGAACGACAGAACCAATGAATCCATACCTCAGAAGAGTAGAGAAATGAAATTCAAAAGTTATTTGTGTTGGGAGGTATGAATCATTGCAAAATTTATGTCAGTATGGAATCATAAATGAAATTTAGAAGAGGAAGACCACCAAATAAGAAGAGAAATAAGCTGGTTCGGGTGGGCGTTGGACAATTACGGTTCAGCGAATTTGGAGATATACAGAATGGGAGACGTGGAGCCGCACTCGTCAGGATGCTGGAAGCTCGAAGTCTGAGTTCCCCTACTCCAATACAAACCAAATCAGAAATAAAGGGTTTTAATTCAAATGTGCTAAGGTGGCGTTAGGATAGACAATCCGCTTAGATTGCATTGTCAAAACTAGTGCTATTCCTCATTTTTTATCATAGCCAACCTCACGTACTAGTGTAGTGAAAGGAAATTAAATATAGGGCCTGCAGTATTTTTATGAGGGCACGCGGCTGTGAAAATAAAGCGAGAGAAGAAATTTTTTTCTTTCCAAATATTAAATATTAATGGGCATGGTTCACAAAATCAATTTTGGATAGGCATAGAGTTTCAAGAGTCGTGTCAGATGGATAAATCTTTGTATACTCTGATCCAAGTGGGTCAGTCTTTTTTTCTTCGTTTGGGTCAGTTAATAGGTCCTCTTCTTTTACAAGCTCAACCCTAGAGGTATTTTAATGGGGTCTATAGAAAAAATACCAAGGCCAACGAGGTCATCTGATCCCAAAGCCCATAACGTAGATCCGTCCCTTAGATTCATCCCCACCAATTTTTAGTTATTAGTATGTTACACGTGCAAATGCACGTGCTTTTGACAAACTGATACATTGGAACACCAAATCATGAGCCTCCTTGGTCATGAGTGGCATGGACACTTCAATGTTACCATATTAGAGAATTAACAGTTAGAAGAAGGGCCTACAGCTTCTTCATGAAAATCTCCTCCAGATTTTCCAAAAGAATTTAGCTTTCACTTCATTGTCATTTTCTTTAATTTTGTAAAAAAGATAAGATAATTAATAATAAAATATTTTTTATTGTTATTTACCCCTATCTTTCATATTTATTTACAAAGCATGTCATCAGACTCTAAATTCTTCCCCAAAAGCTACTTCTTCCTAACTAAACACCATGATTCTTCAATCCAGTTTCTTCTCTAAAATCCAGATTTTCCACTCCTAAAATCTTCTACCAAACAGACCTGAAATATACAGCTAGTGAACATGGTCCTCTAATTGTGAACTATAGTATTTATGAAGATTATTTATTTTAAATGTTACTGTAACGACCGTAAATTTTATATTAATAAAATTGGGATTTAATTTGGGATTAATTAGGGAGGTTATGTTTGGCATTCAAGGTGAGTTATGGAAGATGCTAAGGGTATATTCCAATCAAGCTTGGCGCCCTTTATCAAGATGGTTAGATCTTGCTAATTGAAACTGCATAAGGTCTTAATTAGGTAATTAAAGGGATTGAGTTAATTCCCCTTAATCAAGGGATTTGTAACTAAAGCAAATTAAGGAAGGGCGTCCTGGCTGTTGTGGAATGGCTGGACCTTTTGGTAGCCTTTGGATCGTGGTGAGATGGACGGTGGAGAATCAACTAAGACTTGTGTATGTCCTATATATACTTGCTATTAGAGGGGTCGACATTCTCCTTTGTAATTTTTGGGAGACGTGCCAACAGAGGAGCAGTAGTGGCCAGCCTTGCACACCACATTCAAGGAGCTCTCCGGTGGTTTGTGGAGTGGTTTCGTGGAGAAGGGAAGTGTAGTCTACCCGGAGAACCGATTTACGCGCATAACGTATCGATTCTCTTCAAATCAGGTAGGATGCATTTTTACCCAATTTCCTTGGCTTGAATAGCATGTCTTGATGATATTTCATGCATATTTATGTCTGTTGTTCATTGGTGTATGAGGATGATGCTTGTGAATTGAAAAAGGTCATATCTTTATTTATGTCTGGTATATGCATGATCCATTTGAATACTTGAATGCATATTTTGATATGCAAAGTCTTAGATATGAATTCCTCTCTCCTTAGTCAGCATGTAATTGGCTCGTTCATTTCCCTATGGATCTGACTTCGTGCTGTCCAGAGATTATAGTCTTACTTTCCGGTCATTTCTTGTTGTTTAAATTATATTAATCATTAGATCAGATAATGATTCATGAGAATTAAGAATGCGAAGGATTAAATGTCTAAAATATTGTAAAATACAAGTCGATACCCTTCTGACCAGAGGTAAAGGCCTCTGCTTTTTGGTGTTATTTATGTTCCTTTTCGTCCCAAATTAAGGGTCTTAATTACTGAATAGATGATAATCATATTTAGGCGTAAAAAAAGTTTGTAGAAGTGATAAAGACATAGTATTATATTAAAAATTTACTTGTTGTTAATTATTACAAATATCAAGCCTAGGTGGAACAGAGAGATGATTAGTAATATCATAAGTGATTAATAGATGTGATTAATTAACATAATAAAGGGCAAACCGAAGACTTAATTAAGCCTCGGTCTAGAAATTCCTGCACAGACAGTCAATAGTAGAAAATGCATAACTAATTCTATAAAATTCAGAAAAATGCGTTCTCTGTTGGGATGTAAAATAGACTTATCAGGAAACCTACATTAAAAATTACAGATTCAGATTCACTCAGTAAAAGTTGTAGCTAGTGCTGAAATTGTACTGTTGTACACAGGGTAGTGCAATGAATGAAGGATAATTCACTAGTATTATTATCACGGGCTTAATTGATTTATAAATTTAATTTAAACAAAAATAAACTCGAAATGACCAGAATTATGACTAATATAATAGTACAATCTTCCTATAAGAGAGAGACCAGGGGTTCGAGTCCTAACCTTGTGTCTTTCCCTTTTAGTTTACGGCTCACCGTAGTGGTCGGTATAGAAATCCTTAATTAGGGTTTTACTCTAAACCCTAGTTAATCATTTTCTTCATAAACTCTCAAGTTTACATTCAATATTTGGAATTCATACCTATGGCCTTACATATCGAAGATCTTAAATGAGTAAAGTTACCATTTTAACCCCAACGACTTGAGTGGAGCTTGGGAAGACGAGCGCTACAACTACTTCTTTTGTGAGTCACATGTTGATGACAAGTTTGGACACTTGAGTCCTTATTGCTTGGTTACTTCGAGATATTGTCATCTCGTTGACATTCCTATAAGAGTTTATTCTCAATGTGAAATCTTCGATTATTTTCCATATAACCTCTGTTGTCGTACAATGATCTTTGAACCTATAGAAACTGTTTCTTCCACAAGAGTCATGATAGAACTCTTCGAGTGGAAATCCTAGTATGCTCCAGAGCCATTGCAAGATCCTCTGTGATATCAGATTTTATGAACCTCTGTAGTTCAGCCGACGACAGCAATGCGTGCGCTTAGACTGTATGATATTACGGAAGGTCTGCAGTCTCCGCCCATTATGCCCGTAAGCACCGATGGGGCCAGCATCCCTAGACGCATGGCCGGGTTCCTCTGAAGAACCTCTAGGATGTTCTGGCATAGATGTCCATAGGGAAAGTGGACTGACCAGCGAGCAGAAGTTGTTGACTTTTTACACACAGTATGTTGGAGTCTATCTCAGTTGTTGATTCTACCGGTACATATGAGTTTCTCGGTGTTTGGTGATAGCTTGGTTTGCAGACTTTTCCAAAACTTGATTATTGATTCCTTATATCCATAATACTTTTGGTATTCGATCTTCTTTTCCTTTGGAATTTGTTAATAATTTATCAGTGGGGTTTTTGGTATCCTACTGGGTATTTCATACGAAATACTCATGCATCCCTCGATGCAGGAATTAAGAAAGAATGATGCTGAGCAGGAGAAAGTGGAGGATGACTGCAGATTTGGAAATGAAGATTTTTATTTCAGTGTTTTAGTTGTTGAACTTTGTTACTTGTGGCCTGTGTGCCTGGCTTTTTATTATTGTATTGATTGAAAATTACTTATTTCTATAATAATTTAAACTATTAGTGTTACAACTTTGTTATTATAATTCGGGTACAATGAATGTTATTTAAGTCAATGATCCTTCAAAACCATGTATGGAAATGGGTATGTGATGATTTCAGTATTCGGTCCGTCTCAGATTTTATACCCAACAACCTTTATTGGATTATCGCTTCACCGTATTTTGGGTTTAATAAAATTTGGGGTGTGACAGCTTGGTATCAGAGATCAGACTTAAATAATTGTTCACTGTACAAAGATTTAGAATAACTGTGAGATGAGAACGTGGAACCCTAGAATGAGAGATGAAGCATAATTGTACCTAAAAGACTAATTAGTACTTTGCTTTAGGTAATGGCGAGAACGCGTAGCGGTCAGATTTACGAGAAGGATAGTCAGGAGGCAGCACGGCAATGGTTGGCTAATTGGAGGTTGCAAGACGTTGGTCATGGAACCGAGGAAGAACCTTTCCTGATCGACATCAAGGAAGAGTCTGATTCTGAGGAAGATCCGGAAGAAGACCCAGAGGAAGATCCTAAAGAAGAGCATCTATTCACTGGTTTCTTGATAAACTAGGAGTTTCAGAAGGTCTTAGAACATCCAGTTTACGTTCATGCAAAGGATGACCCAGATCTTTTCTATAAGCTGTATCTCGGGTTCAAATCCCTAGGTTATAGGTGGCCTCACATGACCGATTGGGAGATAGACTGGTATGAGGGTCATCTAGTATTTGCACCTATGCATGTGTCCTTAGCCATTTTAGACGAGTACCTTTGAGATGTGGTGTTAAGGGACTCAATTAGGAAGCTTCATAAGTGAGTAGAATCTTGAATAACCCTGCTTTTCTTCCAGAGATTTAGGTGTAATTTTTAATTAGTATTGAATAAAAACTTCGTTTTGAATTTATTATTGGAGTGTCCTTTGTTTTGCTTGCATTGTTGTTTGTTCTTGTGTTGTGGTATTGTCTGTCGCGCTAGTAGTCATGGATTGGAGGAAGAATTAAAATGAAACATGGAATTAAGTTCTAATTCTCCCTCTTTTCTTAACTGTAGATTTTTTGAAATGGCGACAACTGGAGCTCGTGGTAGGCGATCGGGTACCGCACCAAATCTTTCTTAGGAAGAAGCCACGAGCCAGAATCTGTCAGATGTGGTAAGGGAGTTGGCAAGGGAACTACGGAATGGCGGAAGCAGTAGCAATACACCCAAAGTGAAGGCGCCTACCCTAGAGCGGTTCAAGAGAGCAGGACCAGCTTTCTCTGGTGATGACAACCCTGAAAAGGCTGAGCGATGGATCGTGGAAGTTGAACGATTGTTCAAGGGTATGAAGGTTCCGGCAGAGGAACAAGTCGTGTTCGCAACCTATCTCTTCGTTGGTGAGGCCGTATTCTGGTGGGAATCGGCAGAGCGGAATAATTTCGAGGCAGGACAAGAGATCGCGTGGGCAGAATTTAAGGAAGTATTTAGTAAGAAATACTTTCCTCCACATGTACAGTGCAGGAAGGAGAAAGAATTCTTAGAGCTGGTTCAGGGATCCATGTCCGTACTTCAATACGAGACAAAGCTTGAATAGTGATCGTTTAAAATTAAACCCTTGCAAGTGCACAAGGCAATTGTATTATAGTAAGTATTAAAGGGTTGTCGAACCTCAGGGACGGTGAATAATTTTACCAAATTCAAAAGAAGAAAAGATGTAGTTTAATTAATTCTAAAGAAAGCAATGAACTTTAGCTAATCTAACTGAGATTTAATCAATATGGAGAATTATCAAGGCAATGAATCCACCACTAAACATGCAATTACTACTCTCAATTATTATTAAGCATACATTGACATGATATGGTAACTCGTGTTCTTGATCGGATACACGAATTACTAATGAATTCACTAACGTTCTTGATTGGACACGAAAGTTCATCCACTATTGTGTAATCAATCCTATCCTTGATCGGGCATAGAATTAATCACAACTCTATTATAATGCAATCAATCTTATCCTTGATCGGGCATAAAATCAATCACAATATCTAATTCCATTCATAATCAATCAAGTCTATGATCAAGCACTCAAAAGAATATTCATGAAATCGCATTAAGCATGAATCATAATCAACTTTATAAAATTAAACTATCAAGAGTAGAAATAGACATCTAGGGCTTCATCAAGCCTTGACAAGGAATTTAGTTACACATACAAAGAAAGAAAAGAAAAGCCTGTTTATGTAGATCCATCGTCATGAATCCTTCTTCTTCTTTGCTCCAAAAGACCTCTTCTCTTCCTCCTCTCTAGCCTCCAATAAAGCTCTAGTTCTCCAAGGTTGAATGCCCAAAATGTTCTCCCATAAGGCCTATTTATAAGAGTGAAGAGAAAACACGAAGTCCCCTTCCAAATCCAAGTTGAAATAGGTCTTATTTCGGTTTTCCGCAGACGGCGATCGATCGCTCCGTATTGACGATCGATCGCGATTCCTTCGTTATTTTCCTCCAATCGATCGCTTTGCCGATCGACGCCGTATGATACCGATCGATCGTAGTTACTGTCTTACGCAGATCAAAAATTCCAGTAGATACGATCGATCGTTTTGAGGCCGATCGATCGTTTCCTTCAATATACTGCTTTTACGGCTCTAGCGATCGATTGCATTAATAGACGATCGATCGTAGTTACTGTTTATAAACTTCAAATGACTATAACTTTTTATCCCGAACTCCGAATTGTGTATGGTTGGTGGCGTTGGAAAGCTGACTTCTTGAACTTTAACATGAGACTTGAATCAGTACAATCCAACATTTGTACACGAAGTTATGATGATTTAACTATTCAAGTTACTTTTCACCTCATTTCTGTGTATTACTCTTGTTTCCTACAAAAACCAAAAACTATATTAAAGTAGTAGTTATTCTAATCAAACACTAGCATAAACATAAGCTTAGGAGATAATAAAATGCATATTTCACGTATAGATCAAACAGCTACAGCGATTCGCGACAGACGCGTGTCCCAACAAGCTAGTAAAGGCGAGGAGATTCGTAGATGGTCTGCGTGATGGACTAAGGTCGAAGGTTCTGGTTTCGCAACCTACTACCATGGCTAAAGCAGTGGAGTTGGCCTCTATCCTTGAAGATGACTATAAAAGGACCCAAGAGCGGAAAGGACGTTCCAACAAGGGTCAGGACGGTAATTTCAAATGCTTTGGATTCAAGAGATTCGGGAACAACGATCGTTTTGCTAACCGACCAGCGAAGCAACAGAAACAGCAGCAACAGTAGCTGAACCCGGGGAATAATCAGAATCGTGCATTAGTACCCTACTGTCAGCCTCAGCGAAATAATGGGCCAGAAGCTGGAGGCAAGTGCAGATTCTGTGGACAACCGTCTCATGCTGGGAAGCCATGTCCACAAGATACTCTGAGATGTTTCAGTTGTAATGAAATTGGTCTCATTGTGCCTTACTGCCCTAATCGTGACAAGAAAGCAGGAGGGGAGACGAGTAAGAAAGCTCAAGCTCGAGTTTTTGCCTTGACTTCGGCAGAGGCTCAATCTTCGGACGACGTTATCGAAGGTACTCTACTTGTCTTGGATAGATTGGCTAGAGTATTAATAGACCCAGGATCGTCTAGATCTTTTATTTCTATGGTGTTTGTTGCCAGTCTAGAAAAGAAACCTTCTAGACTTGAGTATGATCTCTCCATTTCTACTCCTGTTGGGGACTCAGTGTTTGCAACTGAGTATCTGAAGGATTCTTCTGTGTTGATGGATGATGTTGTGATGCTTGCTGATTTGGTTTTGCTTGAGATGTTTGATTTTGATATCATACTGGGAATGGACTGGTTAGCTAAATTTGGTGCTAACGTTGATTGTAGCAAAAAGAGGGTATATTTTAGAATTCTGGGAAAGAAAGAATTAATGTTTCAAGGAATTCGTTTAAAGAAAGAAAACCGTCTAATTTATGTAAAGAAAGTTCAGAAATTAGTAGCTAAAGGATGTAAAGCCTTTTTAGCTACGTAGTGTCAGAAGAGAAAACTATCCCTAAAATAGAAGAAATTGAAATAGTAAATGAATTCATCGATGTGTTTCCGGAGGAGTTGCCTGGTTTGCCACCAAGACGGGATGTTGACTTCACCATAGACCTAATGCCGGGATCTGTGCGGATATCGAAGGCAGCATATTGGATGGCACCTGCGGAATTAAAGGAATTGAAAGAACAACTACAGGAGTTGCTGGATAAACGTCTGATTTGACCTAGTGTATCTCCCTGGGGAGCACCAGTCTTGTTCGTGAAGAAGAAAGACGGATCCATGAGATTGTGTATAGACTACCGGATGTTAAATCAGGTGACAATAAAGAATAAATATCCGTTACCGAGGATCGACGACTTATTTGATCAACCGCAGTCAGCAAGAGTGTTCTCGAGAATCTTATTGCGGTCCGAATACCATCAGTTGAGGATCAAGGAGGAAGACATCTCCAAGACAGCATTCCGAACCAGATACGGACATTATGAGTTTCTGGTAATGCTGTTTGGTCTGACCAATGCCCCTGCAGCGTTTATGGATATGATGAACAGAATCTTCAAGGCATTGTTAGATCAGTTCGTGATCGTGTTCGTGGATGATATATTGGTCTACTCAGCGAGTCAGTAAGAGCACAGAAGACACTTGGCTCAAGTACTGCAAATCTTATGAGAGAACCGGTTGTATGCTAAATTTAGCAAGTGCGAGTTCTGGTTGGACAAAGTAAACATCTTGGTCACGTCATATCAAAAGACGGAGTTTTGGTGGATCCGATGAAGGTGGAAGCCATTCTTCACTGGGAACAACCGAAGATTGTGACCGAGATCAAAAGTTTCTTGGGATTGGCAGGTTATTATCGGAGGTTCATTGAAGGATTTTCCAGTTTAGCTTTGCCAATGACCAAGTTAACAAGGAAGGGAGTGAAATTCAATTGGAACGACGATTGTGAAAAGAGTTTTCAGGAGCTGAAGAGAAGATTGACTTCCACACCGATTCTGAAACTTCCATCAGGATCTGGTGGGTTTGTCATTTATAGCGATGCCTCGAAATGCGGTTTGGGTTGCGTACTGATGCAGAATGGACATGTAGTGGCTTATGCATCGCGACAACTGAAGATCCATGCGCAGAATTATCCAACTCATGACCTGGAGTTGGCAGCAGCGGTGTTTGCTTTAAAGATTTGGAGGCACTATCTATATGGTGAAACTTTTGAGGTATTCACTGATCACAAGAGTCTGAAATACATCTTTTCTCAGAAGGACCTGAATATGAGACAGAGACGGTGGTTGGAGTATTTGAAGGACTATGACTTATCTATCCACTACCATCCAGGTAAGGCGAATGTGGTTGCAGATGTACTAAGCAGGAAGACAAGAATAGTGGCGCATATGATGGTGCAAGAATGGCGAATGATGGAGGATTTGGGAATGTGTAACTTAGAATGGCCAACTACTAAGAGAGCGTTATTTCTTGGAAATATCTCGGTAAGATCGATGATATATGAGAAGGTGTTGGAGGCACAAAAGAACAATCCACAATTGTAGAAGCTGTTGGAAAAGACAGATTTCACTAAAGGAAGTGATGGAAGCATCTTATTTCAAGGAAGGTTGGTTGTACCAAAGGATGTGGAGCTGAGACAAAAACTTCTTCGAGAGGCACATCATTCACAGTATGCAATTCATCCAGGGAGCACAAAGTTATACCAGGACTTGAAGAGGAACTTCTGGTGGAATGGAATGAAGCGAGATATTGGAAGGTTTGTCTCTAAATGTTTGACATGTCAGCAAGTAAAGGCAGAACATCAGAGACCGACGGGTTTGTTACAACCGTTGGAGATTCTACAGTGGAAATGGGATCATATCACAATAGATTTCGTGGTAGCCTTACCGAAGACTCAGAAGCAGAAAGATGCAATTGGGTGATCGTAGATCGGCTTACTAAGACAGCACACTTTCTGCCGATTCGATGGAAGCAGAACCCAGAGAGTTTAGCTGAGCTGTATATCAGAGAAATAGTAAGATTGCATGGCACACCAATATCGATTGTATCTGATCGAGATCCAAGGTTCACATCCAGAACATGGAAGGGTATTCAGGAAGCGTTAGGTACCAGCTCAGTTTCAGTACAGCTTTTCATCCACATAGCGACAGACAGTCAGAAAGGACAATACAGACTTTAGAAGACATGCTCAGAGTATGTGCTATCGATTGGAAGGGCAATTGGGACGATCATCTGCCCCTGATCGAATTTGCCTACAATGAATGAAGGATAATTCACTAGTATTATTATCACGGGATTAATTGATTTATAAATTTAATTTAAATGAAAATAAACTCGAAATGACCAGAATTACGACTAATATAATAGTACAATCTTCTTATAAGAGAGAGACCAGGGGTTCGAGTCCTAACCTTAGTGTCTTTCCCTTTTAGTTTACGGCTCACTGTAGTGGTCGGTATAGAAATCCTTAATTAGGGTTTTACTCTAAACCCTAATTAATCATTTTCTTCATAAACTCTCAAGTTTACATTCAATATTTAGAATTCATACCTAGGGCCTTACATATCGAAGATCTTAGATGAGTAAAGTTACCATTTTAACCCTAATGACTTGAGTGGAGCTTGGGAAGACGAGCGCTACAACTACTTCTTTTGTGAGTCACGTGTTGATGACAAGTTCGGACACTTGAGTCCTTATTGCTTGGTTACTTCGAGATATTGTCATCTCGTTGGCATTCCTATAAGAGTTTATTCTCAATGTGAAATCTTCGATTATTTTCCATACAACCTTTGTTGTCGTACAATGATCTTTGAACCTATGGAAATTGTTTCTTCCACAAGAGTCATGATAGAACTCTTCGAGTGGAAATCCTAGTATGATCCAGAGCCATTGCAAGATCCTCTGTGATCTCAGATTTTATGAACCTCTGTAGTTCAGCCGACGACGGCAACCAAGCAAGTAACCACAAACTTGGAATAGACGAGACATTGGTTTGGGCTCTTCTTGCCGAACTCACACCACAGTAAAAACAAACATTATTGATTATGAGATTAGAATAAATTTCTACAATTTTGTCACAAAATCACCTCAATTCCTTTGTTAAAAATCTCTCACCAAACTTTACTCTCTCATCTCTTTACAAGCTTAGCATTAACCCTAAGAACCCTTTTGGAGTCCTTAAATACCTAATTGAGTTGTGACCCAACTTAGACCTAAATTAGGAATGAAATCTCGAGTCAAAATACAACTTGGAAGTCGCTCCTTGTAATATCCCGAATTAATAACTAAGAATTGGGATGATTAATAAGCATCTGCCTAGTCAACAGACAATTAAATGGTGATTCAAAGGTTTAGTAGTCAAGTAGAAGAGATGACAACATGACTTAATCATTGGTTAAGCCGCAAGTGAACCGAGAATGGTCATAGTGCACAAAATGACCAAAAATAGTACTCCCTCCATTCCAAAATACTGTGTACATTTAGAAAAAATATTATTTTTATTAGATCGTGGGCCCCACAAGGAAGTCATGTGATTTCCTCTCCCTCTCCCTGATATTCCGTCCATCCCATTCCTTCCTCTCCTAGAAAATCTAATGTTGTAATCAGAAATAATCCCATCCCATTTGGTGATTCCAAATTCTGTTTCCGTTGATTGGAGTATCCATTTGAATTGAAATTTTGGGGAATTTGGCTTAAGAGCTGTGAGAATTTCTCTTCAACATCGACAAATTTGTTGCCGGAGCATGGGCATTTCCTCCCAAAGATCCACCTCTGGGGAGAACCAGGACTTTTTTTGCCATCGTCCAAATGGAGGTTCCTCATGGTGACGGCAATGGAGTTGGAAGGATTAGACAGTAGGCCGAACCGACTGTTCTAGCTAGCTTCAGAAAGAGCAGTTAGAGTAGCATGGAAAGACCTTCTTTTGTTGTAATTCCTTCCGAATCCATCATCAGATGAAACGGAGTCGTCCCTCAGGAAATCACATTTCTCACCAATACTCTCTAACTTCAACGGTGGCTAGGTTGTGGCTTCTGCTCTGCGGTCCCATTGTAGTACTTCTCCGCGTCGAAGATGCTGATTTCGGCATCGTTGGCTATGACTACGATGAGGCGGGGAAGCTGGGATGGCGAGGGTTCCAAGGAGGCATGAGTGTCGGGGCGGGGGTAGGATGAGAATGAGACTTCCCTGAGGGAGGATCTAGGTGGGTAGGATGGGCAAATGTCTTTGAAAGGAGGTGTATTTGTTGCTATATATTGTAAACCTTTCCATCTATGCTCTTGTTTCTCTTCTCTAAAGTTTCAACTATTGGTGATGGGAAGTCAAAATTGAAGCTGCTGCTGCTCTGCAAGTGCTTTGGAAAGGCTCTACACGATGGGGCGGGAGTGACAGAGGAGGGAAATAGGAAGTCACGCGATTAGCCAAAATGTACACAGTATTTTGGAACAGTAAAATTTTCCAAATGTGCACAATATTTTAGAACGGAGGGAATATTTTAAATATCTCCCAGAATACTTAGAATTTATATAGATAATAATAAATAACTTTAAATGTCTCTAACAAATGAATCCAACGGTACCAAGTTTGCACAATTCTTAGGTTGAAATTAAAAGTTATGATAATTGCAAATTGTTGCTAAAACGGAAATTTAAAGACAACTCCCAATAACAAGTTGTCGAAGGATGACTTTTATCGTAGGATACGCAAAAACGGCTGAAAGTAGCAAATCTTATGCTTATCGTATAAATACCCTATAAGGACAATAGGCCGCCAGAAGCGGAGAGAAGAGGAAGGATCGCCGGAGTAATTTACTATAATTGGGGTAGGATTCCCTCAACCTCAATTTAAATATTAAATCTTTACATAAAAACTTGTTGGTATAATAAAATATGATAGATGATTGTATGTTTAGGATACATGGTGCTGTTTTTCAGTTAGACCAAGCACTCATTGAGGAGTAAACTACATAAACTTGTTGGTATAAAAAAAGAAGGGAACTGAGCTAACGATGGGAGCCCTCTTCTTTGGTGTTTGACAACGTCATGATCTTCTGGAGTTCCCGACAAACTACATAAGCATGAACGGGGTTCACTCCCCGTTAATAAGAAATCAGTAAAAAAATCGAGAACGGGGGCTTTCTTCCACATATTACATAATCGTGAAGGGGATCACACGTAATAAGCCCATAAGAAACCGAGAAGGAGGCTTTCTGGAAGACTCTTTCGATGGCTGATCACCGACAGATTATTTAAACAAGATGGGGGCTACTCCCCATAATAATCCAATCATATATTCACCATCTTTTGGAAAATCGGGGGATAGTTTATTCATGTGATGTAAAAAGTAACTGTGACAGAGGAGATTCTTGGAGTCCCAATGGCCGCGTTCTTTCTTGAAACATAAAAGAAGCCAAACAGACCCTAAACTACAAAGCAGTCTTTATTAGTTAAAGCGATTGCCAAATGCCAAGCACCCCAAGAATCATCCCCCAACGAAAAGTGCATTTTATTATTGTTTTGCATTAGTGCCCACCTGCACTGTCTTAGAAGCAAGGGCAAGCCATGTCACACTAAACACTAATCAAGTTCAAATTACAAGCACGCTACTTGTATTCGCTTAGTGGGAGAAGAGAATGTACAAAATGTCATAATTTAAAATCAACACCACATCTATATGGGCCGCGCATACCACGACTCTTCGCCAAGCAGGGAGGGAAACATCCTTCAATATATCAGCTGTCTAGCACGTATTTTATGAAAAGTAATTTCTTTTCGCTTTGTCTTCCGAATCAAAGAATGAAAATTTGTGCAATTTTGTTCCTTCGAGCGCAAATGAAGCCCGAGAGGGGAGTGGACTGATGCTGATGTTTAGGCATTGGGTTTGAGCCTACTTAATTATTAGCACACTACGTACGCTCCAATATGCCTTTTTTATACTGCCTCATATATGATCACTAAATTAAATCATTGCATCTATGCTACGTATCAGTTTTTAAAGTAATAGAAGGCAAAAGATAAGAAAAAGGGGAAGGGGAAAAAGAAGGGAGAGCCAGGGAAGAGGCAGTGCATGGGAAGGGCAACAAGAGAGGGAACGTCTTTTGGTGACCTATCCATGCTCTGCCTTCTCCCTGTCTTTGCCGCCTTCCCTTCTTGATTCATAATTACCTGTCTTCCCCGGGTGAAAGACATTGCACTTTTGCTGATCCTACTACGGTCAATGGAGCTGCTCACCGTATGCTTCCTCCGTCGACTTATTAGACTGGGACTGCCGAATTGGGAGGCCGAGGGTCCGTGTTTCCTCCTCCATAGTAGAGTATTATACTGCATTCTGGCTCTGGTTCCGGTTCCGGTTCCGCGTTTGGGATTGTCAAAAGAGGACGTACGTGAGGTGCGTGACAAAGTACAAAAACCAGAAGTGCAGTACACGTGCAGTTAGTACTACAGATCAATCGTCACTGGAGTACATTTACATGCTTGATTGAAGTGTACTACTTAGGAGCCTTCCACAGTCCACACCCCACCCAATGAGAGGGGTGGATACTATTGACTTCTGCCGTGTTTGGCTCGTGGGCTGTTTGGACTTGACCAACAAAAAGTGAAGTAGAAACAAAGCTGTAATGGTGATTGGTGCGGTTGATTAAGGTGGTCCTTAATTTTGTATTACTCCCTCGTTCAAAATGGAGGCCAAGAATGATGTGGGCCTTACAGGCAAATAAATTCACTTATTTTGAAATGCCGACGGAGAGAGTAAAAATCTACTAGTAGTAAAAAGTGAGGTAGAACTGTTTTTCTTGTCTTTGGGGCTGTTTGGGAGGCCATTTTCTACTTCTCATTTAAGACCATTTCCCACTAAAAAGCGTTTAGGAGGCACATTTACATTTATATTTTCATTTACACAGTAAATGATCATAATGGTCATTTTCATAATAGTGAGGACATTCACTTATCAACTATGTTTTTAAATAGGAATCTTGTGATGAATGACCATAGTTACCCCTCCATCATTCATGTCATCCTTTTGAATCCTCAAAATCAATGCTACAATCATCAAATGAAAATTAAAAACTTTTCCTTTCTTACTATCATTAAATGGCCTCCCAAATAACCACTTTATTAAACACAATGAATATGCATGGTTTTAAAATTTGGACCCGTCCGGTCGGTTTGACCCAATTCAATTGACCCGATTATTTTTTTGAGCCGAGTCGACTGAGTAGATTGACTCGGTCGGGTTAGTTTAACTTGACCGATCGAACCGGTGACCCGGCCCTTGAGGAGTCGCCCCACTCGTGGCGCCGCCACCTGTCAGAGCTAGGAGTGCCCCTAATCGACGCAAAGACTGCTGCTCGATGACGGAGATGGCGAGTCCATTGGCGTTGGCAATGACAAAGGTCAGAGCTTTAGCTAGCTCCTTCCTTCTCCACCGCCGTTATCGACGCCTTGGTGGTTGCTTGGCTCTTCCTTGCCCCCGTGTTGAGCCGAGGGACCAGTGCCTCTGCCCCTGTTAGATGATGGCTTTGCTAATGTTGTGTTCATCAACGCGCACACGGAACCACATCTTGTAATCCCTCCTGTTTTGGTAACTGAAACATCAACACGCAGAACCATATCTTATAATCCTTCCCATTTTAGTAACTGAAACATCAGCACGCAGAACCATATCTTGTAATCCTTCCCATTTTAGTAACTAAAACATCAGCATGCAGAACCATATCTTGTAATCAGGCTAGGAAGATGCACCCTCTCTTTCTTTATAAGGAGGTCATCTTCCTCCTTGGGCATGCAATAAAAAACCAGTTATTTTCTTTTACTTTTTTCTCGTCTTCTTCCCCTTTTCCGGCCATGATGCCTGGCCTTGTTCGTGTCCTATACGAGGACACAACATTGGTATCAGAGCCGTTCTGATCCGCCAGAACGAGTGACGATGTGATAGACATGTGTGCTACCATACTGAGGCGGATTCAACGACTCGAGGAAACCCAAAGGGCCGCCGCCATTCAGCCGTCGGCCAGGTCACCGACCGCTGTGCCGCCGTCGACACCGCCGCCTGGCCGCAATGGGACCCACATCATCATCCTCATCCTTCTGCCAAGGTGCCTTTCATAGCTGTCTCCCCCTCCGCTTCGCCGAACCCCGATTCCAGTCCCATCAAACCATATCTGGATCACCCCACCCTCGCTTCGTTCCAGTACCAAGCCAAGCCACAGTGGGGCTACCCACAGCCACCGCCACCATCAGACGAACCCCTTTACAGTCGATTCACCACTCCACCAGCCACACCTTGTCATCCTCCTCCTCCTCCTCCGTGCTGGACCACACACATCTCAGCAATAGGCCCTGGCCAAATCTCTTCTTTCCATTTGGTTTACTGATCTACACATGAAATATGCATTTTATTATCTCATAAACTTATGTTTCTGCTAGTGTTTGATTAGAATAAATGCTACTTTAATATAGTTTTTGGTTTTTGTAGGAAACAAGTCATACATAGAAATGAGGTAAAAAGTAACTCAAATTGTTGAATCATCATAACTTTGTGTACAAATCTCTGATTGGATTGATTCAAGTTTCATGTTAAATTTCAAGAAGTCAGCTTTCCAACTCCACCAACCACGCGCAATTCGGAGTTTGGAGCAGAAAGTTATAGCCATTTGAAATTCATGAACAGTAACCACGATCGATCGGCTATCAATGCGATCGATCGCCTCAGCCGCAAAAACAAGTGTATTGAAGGAAACGATCGATCGAACCTCAAAACGATCGATCGTATCTACTGGAATTTTTTATCCGCACAAGACAGTAACTACAATCGATCAGTATTATACAGCGTCGATCGCCAAAGCGATCGATCGGAGGAAAATAACGAAAGAATTGCAATTGATCGGCAATATGGAGCGATAGATTGGCAATACAGAGCAATCAGCAATACGTAGCGATCGATCGCTTTGTGCGGATAACTGAAATAAGACCTATTTAGACTCGGATTTGGAAAGGAACTTCGTGGTTTCTCTTCAACTTATAAATAGGCCTTATGGGAGAACGTTTTGGGCAATCTTGAAACCCTTGGAGAATCTAGAGACAACCTTGGAGGCTAGAGCAAAGGAGAGAAGAAGATGAAGAAGATGAAGAATATGATGATGGATTCTCTTCCAATGCGAGGCTAAACAATTTTTCAAAGTGTAGATAAAGCCCAATAATCTAGTTGTGTAGTTTCTTTTCTCTCATCTTATGTTTTTACTCTAGTTGGTGTATGGATTTTATTGTGTAATCATTGTTAATTAAATAAAGGTTTTTTCTTTATACTCGAGAGAGACAAGAGTGAATTATTGTGAGTTTCAATCCGATGAATACTTGCGTATCCGAGAGGAACATAAGTAGACTCAGGTGTTATATATCAATAAAGTTTTATTGGTTAATACTCAAGAGAAATAGATCATAATTCCATGTTTTAATTCTTTTATGTGTTACATCCGAGAGGAGAGCACTATATTTTGAGTTGACAAGTATATGTCCGAGAGGAATATGCTAGCCAATTGGAAATCTTTATTCAAAAGAGAGAGAGAAGCGATACACTAGTTTATTGTGGTAGATTTGAAGCCTTGGTCTTCTCCATATTGATTCATTCTCACTTAGTTTAGTTAAAGTTCATTGCTTTCTTAGTCTAGAATCAACACTGCTATTTTTTGTTGAATTTGGTATAATATTCACCGTCCCTGAGGTTCAACAATCCTTTTTAATACTCGCCGTAGTACAATTACCTTGTGCACTTGTAAGGGTTTTATATTTAAATGATCATTTACTCCCGACTGCCGCCAGGAGTGTCGCCCACATATTCTACATGGTTGGCATCCCGGCCACCTCCAACAGTCCCAGTCGCCGCCTCGACCTGTTTTGGGTCGAATCTTCCACAGCCGCCTTGAGACCGAGCTGCCCTGACCCCGGAGTCCTTTTTTCTTGCCATTGATACCAAAGTTTCCACTTTTGGAGACAGTTCCGCCATCCTCGACGAGGAGGCACCTCCATTAGCCACGGCGGACACCATCCTTGCCGCTACCATAGCTTCGGGAGAGTCGGCTGCCTACGTCAAGTGCCACCCTGGCTCCTCCATTGCCGCCCCGGTCGACACCCCTGACACAGCAACCTCTCTGGCCACAGCAACCTCGCCGACCGCAGCAACCTCGCCGATTTCAAAGCTACCATCGTTCCCCTCTCCACTGCCTAAAGATGGGGATTTTCCAAAGGGTACGATTGCCATGGCACCGCCCAACTCGACCCATGTCAAACTGACGCCACCATCTCCTTCTACCAAAGGATCATCGCTCTCTCTGGGCTATGCTGTAGCATCAACAACCTCAGCATTTCCATGGGCATCCTAGGTCGTTGCATGTTCGACGAAATGCCCCAACAACACCACAGGTGATTTATGATTGCTTCCAGCATAGTTTTCCACGAAAGGATGAGGAAGTTGATGCACAACTTCGTATGAAAATAAAGGATCGAGCCAGAGGAACGGGTTATGCTTTTATGAGAAGAGTATGAAGATGGACATATGACAACCAGAAACATAACGATTGAGGTGCAAATTTTGGCTATGGAGATGTTGAGTCAACTAAAGAGCCGAATTGCTGAGGGAGCTTCTGCAGGTGAATCAATTAGACTTCTACAAATTGAACTGGAAACACAGCTGAATGACCTGAGTTGCAGAATGGAAGAGGTAGAATCAGAAAATGCAAGCTTCAAATAGCAAGGGGTGCTATCCTTAGTCGCAAGTTTGATCAGTGAGTGCATGGATTCAAAAATGCAGTGATTTTTCTATTTAATACTGGTGAAGAGGAAGGCCTCAATTGTGCTCATAGCTTTATCACGCAGCATCCATGGAGCAATACAATTCATATGGCCATTGATTTGGAGGCTATGGGAATTGGTGGAAAATTCGTCATATTTCAGAGTGGCCCAGGTTCGCTGGCTATTGATCATTTTTCCAAGGTGGCCAAGTATCCCTTTGGAAATATCATTGCACAAGTTCTTTTTCTTTCTGGGGCAATAAAATCTACGACTGATTTCCAAGGGTACAAAGAAGTGGTTGGTCTTTCTGGCCTTGATTTTGCATATGTGGATGCTACTGCAGTCTAGCACACAAAGAATGATAAATTATAGCTTTTGAAATCTGGCTCTCTTCATCATCTTGGTGAAAATATGCTTGCATTTCTGCGTCAAACTACGGTTTTCTCTCCATCATAGGAAGGAACATCTACAAAAGCTGAAGACTATGGGAACAATATGTTTTCATTGATATTCTGGGTAGTTACATGGTCATCTATCGGCAACATTTGGCAAGCATGCTTCACAACTCTGTCATATTATAGGTACTTCTGTTATGGATCACACCATTGTTGATGGGGGGTTACCCAGCAACAATTTCACTAGGGCTATCCTGCTTAAGTATTCTTCTCATGTGGATCATTTCACTAAGCCTTTTGGCCTTAGTTGCGTTTCTTTTACCCTTATGTTTTTACTCACCAGTCCCATATGTTGCAAACCCATGGTTGGTTATTGGTTTATTTGGTGCACCTATAGTCCTTGGGACATTGGTTGGGCAGCATATAGGTTACCTCATGCTCCATCAGTACTTGTCACATGTGCCTTCCAAACATGTGCTTGGATAATCTCCAGCCATTCGAGCAGATATAATCAAGTTGGAAGCTGAAAGGTGGTTTTTTAAAGCTAGTTTTGTTCAGTGGCTTATTGTTCTGATCAATTTGGCCTATTATAAGGTTGGATTTGCTTATATAGCTCTTGTTTGGCTCCTTTTGCCTGCTTTGGCATATGGTTTGATTGAGGCCACCTTATCTCCATTGCGACCTCCAAAGCAGCTCCAAACTGTGACTTTAATACTCGGCTTGGCAATGCCTGTCTTGATTGCAAGTGATGAGAAGACTACCGAATCTTACAAGCAGGCTGCATGGAAGTCTAAGTTTGAGGTTGAGAAGGAAAAATAGGAGGCGGAGAATGCAGCTACCGTTCATGGTGGGCTTCTCATAGTATGCACCATGTATGCCTGCTATGATTGCTCCTTTGGGCCCATATGCAAGGCCTCCGAGGTGACTTACATTATTGCTCCCACCATGATCTACTATGATTCATTTCCCAGGGGCCATCCTCCTATGAGGGAGGCAAGTCCGACCACTTTGTGAACTTTGCCAATGTTGAACAAGGTGATAGCGGAAGCGTGGTTGAGTGTTGTGTTCTTTAGCACGTAGAACCATATCTTGTAATCCTTCCTATTTTGGTAACTGAAACGTCAACATGTAGAACCATATCTTGTAATCCTCCCCATTTTGGTAACTGAAATATCAGCACACATAACCATATCTTGTAATTAGGCTAGGAAGACGCACCATATCTTGTAATCAGGCTTGGAAGATGCGCCCTCTCTTTCTTTATAAGGAGGTCTTCTTCCCCCTTCTCGGGCATGCAATAAGAAATTATTTATTTTTCTCTCGTCTTCTTCCCCTTTTCTGGCCATGATACCTGGCCCTGTTCGTGTCCCATACAGGGACACAACAGCTAAGCTTTCACCCACAACTATGATATATGAGGGAAGTATAAGGGAATGAGATGAGACAATGGTATGAAAGGAAAAATTCCCACAAGTTTCACTATCTCAAGAACAATTCAAGGGACAAGGTTGCTACCTTTACAAGAGCATTCCCTCACACTTTCACTTCACCTCTTGGGTTTTCTTACCCACTTGTGTGTTGAAACTCCATCTACCATTCCCTATTTATAGGAGTCCAACATTCTTCTACAAGTTTCTACAAAAAGACTTATCTAGATAATTCTACTAAGTAGGTCTTCTAGAGACTTCTACACTACACACCACATGCTCCATTCTTCTAGCATATTGCATGCTTCTAGATTCTTCACTTTTGGGCCTGCATCTTCAATATTAGTTGGGCCTCTTAGTTAATAAGCTTTATATGAGCTTTTGATATTTCATTATGGGCTTGGGCCTTATATGAGCTTTTTAGTTTATATCCAACATATCTCCCCTTAAGCCAAAAGCTTCTTCATTCCAAGCATAGTACTCAACTTGATGAATGTGTCGGTAGGCAAATCTTTAGTGATGATGTCACCCACTTGCTTTTTAGTGTTGAAGTACTCCAGCTTTACAGTTCTTTGTTTTATATGGTCTCTCAAGAGGTGATGCTTTATATCTATATGCTTGCTCCTTCTATGATGCACCGAATTTGTAGCTAGCTCAATTGTTAATTTATTATCTATATATATCGGGGTTGAATCTTCTTGAGGATGATTTAACTGCTCAAGGAGATTTCTCAACCATATAGCTTCACAGACAGTGGATGAGGTTGCCACATATTCTGCTTCACAATATATGATAAGGCTACTACATCTTGTTTCTTGGACATCCATGTAAAGGCAGTTGATCTAAGATAGAACACATAACCTGAGGTACTCTCCAGCGCAATCACTATATGAATAACCATATAAAGTTGCATCATCTTTGTATGAGTAAAAGATGCCAAAATTCAATGTACATTTTATATATCTTAAGATTCTTTTGGCAACCAACCAATGTGATTCCTTTGGTGTTTCCATGTACCTGCTCAAGAGTCCAACACTAAAGACAATATCTAGCCTTGTGATTGTGAGGTACATTAAGCTTCCAATTAAACTCTTGAATGAGGTGGAATCTATGCTCTTCCCTTCTCCTTCTTTTGTCA
This sequence comes from Houttuynia cordata, assembly GCA_039654745.1. NCBI lineage: Eukaryota > Viridiplantae > Streptophyta > Magnoliopsida > Piperales > Saururaceae > Houttuynia > Houttuynia cordata. The sequence goes on from CM077504.1 coordinate 14,583,921, forward strand.
ACTTCAAACCAGATGGAAGAGGAATACTGACTTCATTGCAATTAGTCATCCTAAACTTTTCAAGTAACTCTTTTGCATATTTCTTTTGAGACATAAAGATACCATCGGATTGTTGACGTACCTCAATGCCAAGGAAGAAATACATAAGACCAGAATCCGTCATCTCGAACTCCTTGAATATTGCTTGCTTGAACTCTTGAAACATATGTTGGTTATTTTCTATGAAAAGTAAATAATCAACATATAGGCATACTATGAGTATTTCACCATGAACATTCTTCTTGACGTAGATGGCATGCTCATACGGGCATTTGGTGAAGCCATTCTCTTCCAGATAGCCATCGATGCGATAGTTCCAAGTTCGTGGGGCTTGCTTCAAGCCATATAGAGCTTTCTTCAGCCGGTACACCTTTTGCTCTTCTCCTGTCACTACAAAGCCTTGTGGCTGCTCTATATACACCTCTTCTTCAAGCTTCCCATTTAGAAAGACTGATTTCACATCTAACCGGTATATCTTTCAACATCAGCATCCTCACAGTGTCAAGTCTTGTAATCAATGTAAACACTTCTTCATAGTCTATGCCATATTTTTGCTTGTACCCTTTGGCTACAAGTCTGACCTTATACCTTTTAATCTGTCCATCAGCCAACTGCTTGATTTTGTATACTCACTTGACACCAATCACCCTTTGACCTTTGGGCAATGTAGTTAGCTCCCATGTGTCATTCTTCTCGATGGCATGAATTTCTTCTTCCATGGATTTCTTCCAGCAATCTTCTTTAACAGCCTCTTGGAAGGTTAGAGACTCAGTATCAACATATAGGCAAAGAAGATTTACGTCTTCGGTTTGCTCATAAATTTCTCTAAGACTTTTCATCTTAATAGGTGTCGAAGATGGAGTTGAGATATCTGACCTTTGATCTATATTTGATGCTTTAGGGAGCAGTGTTGAGACTACTCTTTCTGGAGCTTCATGCCTTGCTTCTCCTTGTTCCTCCATCTTGAGATGATTCTCCTTTGTTGTGCTTACTTTACTCCAACTCCATGCTTCTTCCTCACTGAAAATCACATCTCTACTTATCACCACCTTGTGTGTAAGTGGGTTATAGGGCTTGTAAGCTTTTGACCCCTCGTTGTATCCAATAAAGATGCACTTCTCTCCACGGTTATTTAACTTCTTTCTCTTTGCTTCTGGAACTTGGGCATATGCTATGCAACTGAAGACCCTGAGATGTGTCACAATGGGTTTATAGCTACTCCATGCTTTTTGTGGTGTCATGTTCTTCACACTCTTTGTGGGATTGCGGTTGAGAAGATAGATTGTACATGCAACAGCTTCGGCCCAGAAATTCTTCGATAATCCTTTCTCTTTAATCATGGTTCTAGCCATGTTAAGAATGATCTAGTTCTTCCTCTCAGCGATGCCATTCTATTGTGGTGTGTATGCTGCAATAAATTGTTGACTGTTGCCATTCTCCTTGAAAGTAATAAAGGCAACAGACTTTTCTTTGATGAAATAGACCCAAAGTTTTATGCTAAAGTCATCAATGAAAGTGATGAAGTATCTATTGCCTCCAAAGGTCCACAAATGTCAGTGTGAACCAAGTGCAAGGGATCTACTACTCTCTAAGATTTTCCACTTTGAAAAGGAGCTATTTGCTGCTTGCCAAGTGTGCAAGACTCACATACATATTCCGGCTTCTCTATAGTCGACAATCCACGTACCATGTTTGATGTAGACAATCGCTTGAGGCCATTGAAATTAAGATGCCCTAATCGAAAGTGCCACTTCCATGACTCGTCCTTTATATTTTCATATAAGTATTTCTCCAAACTTGTGTTGATGTTGAGAGGGAACATTCTATTGGGTATCATTTGAACTTTTGCAATAATCTTCCCTTGACCATTCATCAAAGAGAGACACCCATTCTCCATGTGTATTTTGTACCCCTTCTTTAGGAGTTGCCCAATGGCAACTCCTAAAGCTTCTCATGTGGGTACAAAATACACATTTGAGATATACTATGGAGCACCATTTTTTTAATAAATCTTAATTTTACCCTTACCTTTTACAGGCAGTTTGGATGAATCTCCAAGGCTGATGTTGTCATGAACGTCTTCAACCAAATCTTCAAAGAGCTCCTTCTTGCCACACATGTGACTGCTCACTCTAGAGTCAAGATACCAGACATCTTGTTGATCACGAGCCTCCTTCTGTGCAATGAAGAGTGTGACATCTTCTCTCTTGTCCTCAAACGCTTATGCAAAATTAGATTGTTGATTCTGATTTACAAACTGGTTGCTCCAGCACTCAGATGCATAATGCCCAGTCTTGTTGCATTTGTAACACTGGACACTTCTTCTATTTCCATGTCCACTACCATGAGTAGATTTGCCGCTACTCATGCCTCTTCTAGTATTGGTGGATTTTCAATGATTTTGACATTGACTTTAATAATTTTCTCTCCCACGGCCGCTTCCACGGTTGTCTTTAGTGAAGTCTTCACGTTGAGAACGACCACTCTTCTGGTCATTTAGAGTCAAATTTGACTCAAGTGCCTACTCCACAATAGATGGGCGCTGCTCTTTAACATACGTTGCTCATGCAGTTGGAGTGATCCCATTAACTCCTCAACCGTGAGAGTGTCCAAATCTTTTGATTCTTCAATGGCTACAACCACGTGTTCAAATCTGGTTATGAGGGATCTCAATATTTTCTCTACTATGCGAACATCTTCAATTTTTTCTCCATTTCTTTTTAGTTGATTAACTATGAGTAGTAACCTTAAGAAGTAGCCGGAGATAGACTCACCTTCCTTTGTATGAGCAACCTCAAATGCAGCCCTTAGAGTTTGGAAATGAATTCTTTTCACACGATCAACACCCTTGAAGAAAGTGTACTGAGAATCTCTCATGTTTCTTTACTTGGCTTCGCTTCAGCGATCTTCTCAAATGTTGATTCATCAACTCTTTGATAGAGTAAAAATAATGGCTTCTTATCTTTCTTTCTTTGCTTCTTAAGAGAGTTCTTCTGGTCTACGGTATACGCTACTTCTTTCTTTGTAGTGGGCTACTCATATCCATGAGTAACAACTTCCCATAGATCTTATGACCTGAAAAATTTCTTCATTTGAATCTGCCAACTATCATAGTTGTCTGTCACCAACTTTGGAATTTGCGGTTGAACTAGATTGGAAGCCATCTTCTATGTAGGATGAAGGGAGGAATAAACTCAAGGGCCACTATACCTAGCTCTTGATACCACTTTGTTAGATGTTGACTTTACTAAGCTTTCACCTACAACTATGATCAATGAGGGAAGAATAAGGGAAGGAGATGAGACAATGGTATAAAAGAAAAAATTCCCACAAGTTTCACTATCTCAAGAACAATTCAAGGGACAAGGTTGCTACCTTTACAAGAGCATTCCCTCACACTTTCACTTCACCTTTTGGGTTTTCTTACCCACTTGTGTGTTAGAACTCCATCTACCATTCCCTATTTATAGGAGTCCAACATCCTTCTACAAGTTTCTACAAAAGACTTATCTAGACAATTCTTCTAAGTGGGTCTTCTAGAGACTTTTACACTACACACCACATGTTCCATTCTTCTAGCATATTCCATGCTTCTAGATTCTTCACTTTTTGTTCTTGCATCTTTAATGGTAGTTAGACCTCTTAGTTAATAAGCTTTATATGAGCTTCTAGTATTTCATTATGGGCTTGGGCCCTCATATGGGCTTTTTGGTTTATATCCAACATCCCCGTCGCTAGTCAGAGCAAGGAGCAATGTTGGTTCGCTCTCCACTCAATTCCTTTCTCCTTAAGGCATTGATAGACGTGGTGCACCTTCTACTTCAACTTCTTAGAGTGTGCTCCCCCCTCCGACTCTATCAAGTGCTCTTAGTGCCCTCCCTCTCCCACTCTTCCTGCCTTGGCTCCGATCCCCTCCCTTCTTGCTTCCTCTGCTCGACCTGCTCCAACCCTTCCTTCTCCTTCTTCAACCCTCCCCTGCCCCTCCCTCTTGCCCCATCATCGATCTCACTACTGCAAAGGTGCTTGTTGCCACTGCCATGATTGCCGCCCAATCCATGAGAAAGGTTAAAGTTGGTCGCACAATCAGGGAGGCTAATTTAGCGAGGAAGCGCGCCCCTGCAAAAGGCAAACAGTCGTCTAAAGTGGTTTTGAGTTTGGGCACAGTTGGGTTGGAGGAGCTGAGAAATGCTGTTGCGAACGCACCCGTCGTTACTCCTGCTGAGGCTGCACAAAAGCGACTCCAGAACAGTACAAGGCCCAGGAACATGATTAGTGTGGCTTCTAATAAAAAGAAGTCGGCATTGGGGTCGGGGAATGTTCAAATTCAGATATTGCCGCCCAAGAACATTGCAGTAAAAGGGCTCACATGGCCCTGCTTCTGAGCTCTATGGAGATGATAAAGGAAGAAAGAAAGGATTCGTTGATTCAGGTAGCAAAAAGCCCAAGTTAAACCAAGGTATATTATTTGCTTCCATGATCAATCTTGTGGACCTTTAATGGGCTAAAGCCTTCAGAGCTTTTGACTATTTTTCCACTTTTTTAATTTTCTGGAGGAAGTTTTATATGAGGTTGTTGTGAATGAAGAGTACTATTGATTACAAATGATACAAAACTCTTGGAACGATGTACTCAAAATATCTGGATTGGCGAATCAACTTACGTGCGTTGAAATAGCCATCCTTCTCTCATTACAAATAATATATCTATTAAGTTAACACGTGTTTAAATCTTTGTCACTGCAGATGCATCAACATCCAAAGTCAATTCTGGGATAATATTGATGGGCTCACATAGTAGAGCAAGTCTTCTTACATGATGCAGAATAAACATCTATTTTGTGGTACTCTTCACTTTTATTTCCAGAAGAATAGGTGCAGTTGCTTTGGTATCATTTTGTAACATGTTTTGTGTACTCCGTCTCTTCATAATGATATCAAAGAAGTTCTCTGGGCTTTAATCATTGCCCCATAAAGGCATTTATACATTTTTCTTACTGTTATCTGCTTGTGTTTTTTGCTACTCACTTTGAGGAGGCCTGTTCATCTGTTTTACAGTAATTCTGAAAAGAAAATAACTTTTTATGTAGAAATTTAGGTGATGACATTATTTTTCCAGAGTTCCTCTTTGTCGACTGGCAACAGTTCTTCTGTTTTTTCTTTAATGAACTGTAAAGAATTAATCTTGTCTTTGACCTTATAGGATAGGGTATTCCGAGTCAGTGGCATTGCTTGATGCCTTTTGCTCTTTATTTTTTGATCTAGTCTCCCTAGTGTTTGGAATTTTGTAGCGTCAATGCTAATTACCGGTCAATGTTCTTTTTCTCCTCTTTCCAAGCGTTGTTGTGGCTTCCATGTGCTTTTTCCAAGATGAGTGGTTTGTGGAATATCAAGAGTTGAAGGAGTTTGTATGGAAACGTGATTGCATTGGTGCGCTCATGTAGAGCACTCTACGAGAATTCTATTTGCATGGTAGTGGAAATTGAAGAGGGGCCTGGGAATTGGGAGGCCTTGAAGTTTCAGCTCATTTCTTTTTTACTGTTCATTAAAAGCTTAAAGCTTTTCTATGTCACTTGAATTTCTGATATGACATAGCCCAATACATTGGAGAGCAGCTAGATTTTATGGGCTTCTCGATCGATTTGCATCATTGTCTCTCTCTTTGCTGCCAGCTATCATTGTGCCTACAAAGAAAGGGTGTGAATGGTCATATGGCGAGGAAGTTCTCTTTTGGAGGCAAAGGCTTGCCGGTGAAGAGATGGCACTATGTGGCAGACACAAACATTTTTGACAAATTTTTCGAGTCAGACGATCTCTTATTCCAGCGAGCAGGTAGAAAAAACTCGCCAACATGGCCCGAAGAAGCACATTTACAACCTCCCCATTCTATTATGGAAGTAGTTCGACAGTTCAAAATCATTGATTTTTTTATTCACATGTTCTAGGGAAAGAAAAAAGTTAAAATTTTGCACCGAGAAGTATACTTGTGGCTGAGTGATGAACTACTCTTTGTAAATTTGTCATCCCCACGACAAGGTGTCTCAAGGAATTTAAGATATCTTCATAGGGAGAAAGATGAGAAAGAATATAGAAGAATGCAAAAAGAATTAGCAAAAACAGATAAAAAATGAGGGAGATATAACAAGATTGAATGTTGCCCTCAAATCATGTATTTAAATACATGATAGCAATGTTATCGTGTCATCGAGGACACGATACCACTGCTACCATGTAATCATCTACATGATAGCATGTCGAAATTCAACGAGTCATATCTCCCTTATTTCTTATCTATTTTTTCCCATTCTTTATTTTTTCTCATCTTTCTCCCTATGAAGATATCCCAAATTTTCTTTACACAAATTCTAGTAGGGATGATAAATTTTTTGGGACTCCAATGTCAATGAATTAAGCATGTGGTGAATACGACTTCATGAAAGTGAGTACACAATATTTGAATTATTGCTATTATGTGTTTTTGACAATATTTTGTGTTTTTTATCTTAAGAGGTGATTGGTAGTAATGGAAAAAATGGTTGTTTGTCCACACTATGATTGATTATTTGGAAGTCCTCATGAGTATGTAGGTGGAAAAGCGAAGCTGATGACCACTGACACACAGGTAAAGTTCTTAGATCTGTTGATTCAAGTTGAACAAAGATTAAGATGTAAGTCTACAATGGGTAACCTATCCCTCAAATATCTAGTTGTATTGGCATCTCCATGCATACCATACGTCCTGGGGGGTGATGAAGATCTAGAAACTGTCTTTAACATTCATAAGAAAGCAAGGAGGGAAGTGTTGGAGTTGTATGTGGAGAGGACTTCTAGTGTCAATAATGAAAGGATATACCCATTAGATCAACCTACTCACTTGACATATGATGACCTAAAATCATCAAGAGGTGAAGGAAGGAAATAGCCGAAGCTTGCATTTGGAACTGCAAGGTAAGAACATAATATTGCAACATCGGTAGCAAGACTCTGCAAGTTATCGTGCATTATATATACGACTTCGTATTGTATTGACGATGACACGACTATAAACAAGTCGTGTGCACAATAACATGACTCTAAGTTGCAGTTGTAGGATATCGTGTAATCACTAACACGATATTCTTACATTTTGTGTATTTGTCTACACGACTCATACTAATAAGCCATCTTCATATCTTGCAGTTTGGTAAAAAGTAATAAAATTATGAGGACATTTACTACCCATGAGGTTGGATCTAATACGTCACAAGGAGAAGCAAAAATAGTAAATTAAGAGAATGAGTAATTTAAAAATGATGAATAATTTTCAAATGAAGGTGTTGATGGAGATGATGAATTTATTGATATTGACGATCCATGGTCATGAGATGAGTGATTGTTACCTCTACACACAAAAGCCCTTAAACTGAACAAGGGACGTCTAGAAATTGACCAGTCTAAGTAAGTAGAATTTCTAAATGTGGTTGCTACGAAACCATTCACGTGGAAAGGGAAGAATGTTGTTGTATTTGATAACCATGAATCATTAGATGCATAGTTTATTCATATAGAAGAAGATGGAGGTTGGGATTGGGACACTGAGTATAATTTGGATGAGGAGCTAGAGACATACGAGGAGGAGGCGATGTTGAGTAGTAGTTTGCAAGCAACTAACTACGAGTCTCATATTGTGTTAGGGGCTCGGTTTGAAAGCATCAAACATTTTAAGAGAACTCTTGCTTATTTGGCAGTAAAGAGGAGTTTCATTTATACTGTGGTTGATGAGAACAATGATATATTTACTTCAAAGTGCAAGGAGAATGTGGTATATTCGGGCGTCAAACAAATCAGGCTCTATTAGCATCACAAGGAGAAAGGATGAGCATACATGTGACATAATTTTGGGAATGAAAGATCATCCTTTAACTTCTAACTTATAGATTGCAAGGAAATGTCATGGCCTACATAAAGGGTCAAATATTTTAATACTAGAGAATATCATAAAGTACAATGAAAAATATTGGGGCGTCACAGTCAACTAGAAGAAACTATGACGGGTGAAAGAAGATTTATCGGAGTTGATTGATGACAACTTAGATGATTTATATTACACTTTGCCTACATATGGCAAAAAATTAGAACGGTCTAATCCAAGAACCTATGCGGTTATGGAAAAATGTTTTGATATACATGAAATAGAGATGGGTGGATACAATTTCAAACGTGTGTTTTGGATGTTTGGCCCCATTGCAAGAGCTTTCAGAAGTTCACTTTGGCCTCTCTTAATGTAACACCCGAAAATCAGTATGATTGGTTAAATTGCTATTTTAGGAAACTGGCCTAAATTAGGAAAGTTTAATTACCTAATTAGATTTCCATTATATCATGTGATTTCATATGCTTGGAATGTATGCGGTGCATTAGAATTTCATTTTTCAATGTTTTGAGTTAGGCAGGTTAACCCTGGGTGTGAGGACTAGGCAGGCGCTGGGCTATACCTGGCGCTGAGGCTGGTCTGGCGCTAGGGGACCAGGTCACCTGATGCCAGGTTGTGGAGCCAGGTATCTAGGTGGATACAAGACGTGGATTGGACACGTATGAGTGAGATGAAGTTGTTAAGACGTGTGGTATGCGGTTGAGTTGCGTGTCACATGCACAAGACGCTGGACTCGTGCCTGGCGCCAGACTCACCTGGGCACCATGACACGTGGATACCAGGGCATGAGGACGTCTTGGCATGGGTGTTACAGAGGATCGTGGTAAAAAGGGAAAGATTGGATTTACTATTGGTAAATAAGGAGTGTAAGTGATACTAATTCGGGAAAGTGACTAAATTGGTTATTGGTAAATATGATGGCTAATCAGGGAAGAGAGTGGAATATCCCTAAGATCATCAACAACCAATCAGAAAGAAGAAATCAAATTTAAAGGGGCATCCAAAAGGAGTATAATAAGATTAGGTAGTTTCCTAATTGGGTAGTTAGGATCAATTTGAAAGATTTGATTCTAGAATGGATCTCAAATCCCAACTGATTTGGAACACAAATTGGAAGGGACATGTCACACCACAAAATTCTTGACCTAGATCAGAGCGTGGAAACAACCAATCAAAGACAGTCAGGAGGCCAGAAACCTGATGTGTGACCGAATACTTGATCGATCATTACGTTTTACCACACAAAAGATGTAGGATCATTATGACATACCATATTCATATATTCAATCTTAGAATAACATTGTTAAAATAAAGAAATAATCTACTTAGTCTATTACAACAGATAAAATAATATTCCTTCAATCGAAGATAGTTTTAGTTCTAGGCACACAGTGGCCGAACAATCAATAAAAGTCAAATCATGAATCAAATAATAAAAGACTTCCACTCCAAGCTTCTACCATCCTTAGCAGCTCCAGTAATTATCACTTGTTCAGCTTCACTCTCTTTTAATTCCTGCATCAGAGGATGCATGAGTATTTCAAAGAAATACCAAGTAGGATGCAAAAACCCCACAGAGAATAGGAATGGAAAATACATATATAAAGTTCACAAAAGGAATTCAATGTTGAACAAAATCAGGATTGAAAATACCAAGTTTTTACTTTACATGAATAGTAACCATACGTAAAGACAATATCAACTTGGTGTATGGGTAAATTGAATAACAATTTCAAGACTCCAAACAATTATCGCGTAAGGAGAAAACAATCAGTAAGTTCACACCCCAGACATCCATAGTGGAGACGTCAATTTATGCTCTCAGATCGGTCCACTTCCTGTGTGGAACATTATCGCACAACATCCTAGAGGTTCTCTCTTTGGAACCTGACCATGAGTCAAGGGATGTTGGCCCCATCGGTACTTATGGGCACAATGGACCGAGACTGAAAAATCGTAATATCATACAGTCTAAAATGTATGAGTGCCATGGATCTAGCATAGATTCAATAATGCACGGAAGATCACCATGATTATGCCATGGATCGGCTGAACTACATAGATTCAATAAAAATCGGAGATCACCATGGATCTAGCAATGGCTCGTGAGCATACTATGATTATGCCTCAGAGAGTTTCTAACAGAACTCTTAGTGAAAGAAACAGTTTACGGGGAATTTAATGGTAACTCATGTCACGCCCCGAATTTCAAACCTCTAATAATGCATGGAAGCACTAACTCAATTAAGGTCATGAGGCTGAAACCCTGGCCACGACCGAATACTCAACACATACGATCCCATTCCAGAATGCTTAACCAATATCCGTTATACAAAAATCTTAAATAATAAAACAAACTGCACTATTACAATAATCCAGTCAATAATTCATTAAACATCAAAATAAATTCAGCACACAGGCTGAAAAGTTCTCCGCGAACAGAAAATAAAAAAGATAAACAAATCGACATCTTATCAACTTCCATCATCGAGCTCCAAACATGAACCTTGCTAGTTCTTCTCCATTTTAATTCCTGCATCCAGAGATGCATGAGTATTTCGAAAGAAATACCTAGTAGGAGCCAAGAAAAACCCACAACAGGTAATAAAATAGAATACTGTAGAAATGAGCATTAAAGACACATTTGAGAATATCAGGTAGAGTAAATACAGGGTTCACTTACCTGCTCAAAATCAATATCAAAGACCATCAGCGGTCAAGAATGAATAAACATAACTCAGTTCCCAAACGTACAGAGCGTCAAGAAGATCAATAAGAATACTGACTCCAAACATCCAGAGTGTCGGAGACAACAATTTCTGCTCTCTTTTCAGTCCACTTCCCCTATGGACATCAATACCAGATCATCCTAGAGGTTCTACAGAGGAACCCGGCCATGCGTCTAGGGATGCTGGCCCCATCGGTGCTTACGGGTACAATGGTTGAGACAACAGACCTTCCGTAATGTCATACAGTCTAAAGCGCACGTGTTGCCATCATCGGCTGAATTACAGAGGTTCATATATCATCTGAGATCACAAATGATCTAGCAATGGCTCGTGAGCATACTATGAATCCAACTAAGAGTGTTCATCAGAACTCCTAGTGGAGAACCAGTTTTCATGGAACTGAATTCATCTTGAATCAACCAGGGTTCTCTCAAATAGAGACCCAGACCATAATCTTCAATGAAAGACTCTCAGAGGAGTAAGACAATAACTTTGTCATGGTCATCAGAAAGAACTCACATCGGAGTATTTAAAAAACTCTTAAAATGATCAACATCAGATGACTCCAATCATGACTCATCAAGAATCGAGATACTGAATCACTTCATCGTACTTAGCCTCTAGATATGACAATCCCCATGCATAAGAATTTAAGGTCACCAATACCATAAATAGGTCAAATGTGATGTACAAAGTCTTTTGGATTTGTACGAGAGAATTCCTTGAACGATACATCAATCAAGGACTTAGACTCAAAGAGACAATTAATTTCGGATAGAACTCATGACTCACTGTTCAGACTCATATAATCTGATATTACTGTACCCTGTACCCTCAGAGTCTTATAGTATAATAATTAGGTCGTAATATTATGTATATGTATACTTATAGTGTATAGTATCCAACCGATTTAGGGTTTTAACATGAACACAGTGTTTGCCCCATGCAGAATAGCAGAATTCTAACCACTACCACTATTTGTATAGTACGTATTAAATTCTGACATTTTTATCTCAGTTATCCTTATCTTTCTAGTTTCTAACCCATCTAATTTCATAATTTTCTGAGTTGTATATATTTAGTTATGAATTTCCGATCACTGCTGGTTGGTGCAGGAACAGTCCTAGCCGAGAGCAGTTATTTTAATCCACTTTAATTATCTGTTGATTAACTTGTAATTAATTACTTAATACTACTTACTGACATAAAGAATCCAGTCTCTAAGTATTTTACAGAACCTCTTCAACTCTGATTTCACATAATTTTCTTACCCTTTGTACATATCTTTTAAGATTATTAGAGTATATAACCATATCTTCACCAAAGCCCAAAAGAATTCAAGTAAGACAATTAATTGGAGACGCTGGTCGACACCAATACATGCTGACACAAATTCCATAAGGTAAATTGAAACATCAAAGGCAATAGTATTTAATTTCATAAGAACTAGATCAATAATTATATAGGAATCTCAAGTTGATTATCAAAATTGGATCGAGAGTACTAGTATAGTATGAAACGACTCGATCGATCAACAAAGCTCACATCTTTTACTGAACAAAACACAAAATGAAACACAACAGCAAGATATGACATAGATCGATTAGTATAACCTCATGGGAATGCTTTCTACGGCTTCGTACATGAAGAGCAAATATGTGATACATAAAAGGAGCATTTTTTATCATGCATTAAGCATACGTGCATATTCAAGACAATTCTTTGATGAAACCATATTAATATCAAATCATCGACATCATACTATTATATCAGCATGAAATAAGGATCATACTCATGAGAATTCAGATAATCAAGTTGTGGTAAAAACAGTGCATTCTACTTCTTTGACGATTTACAACTTCTACGCGAGTTTTGATCACCGGTTGCACCACCCTCGTTCTCGTCGAATTGCCACCACCACGGCCACTAGAGAGGGGGAGGGCTGTTGGCTTGATGGGATAGAAGAGAGTACGAGACCCTTGTACAACTCCCAAGACGTCCAAAAGAGTGGGCGTCTTCTTCTTGGGTAAGTTTAAATAGTAACAACCCGCTCACCTAGGTTAGATCTCCACCGTTGATCGTCTTCCAATCCAACGATCACCATAAGGTCCAGCAAATTAGATCTTCAAATTGCCATGACGTGCTCCCTTTTTTTCTCTCCATTAGTTAGGGTTTCCCTTCAACTAGGGTGATTCAAAACCTTAATTTTCCACTTAGGGTAACTTCCTTATTTAAGCCAATCTCTCACCATCGATATCCTTGCAATCAAAGGCCACAATTTCATCCACAAAAAAGAAAGGCCATCTATCTTGGACATGATCAATCCACAATCCAATTTAATTACCATCCTTTTTTAGTAGGAATTTAAATCCAATTAATTGGTTACTTAAATTAAGGTTGTAACCTCCCAATTTGACAACTGGTTTCACTCTCTCATATCTCCACATGGCGTGCCCTTAGATTAGTTTGGTAACTACCTAGGTTGCCCCACCAATCACGTCCAAAACTCCCTCTATTAGATTCCTTAATTACCAATTAAAAGAATCACAAATCCAATTAACACACAAACCGGATTTTGAACTAGATATTTATTCTTTTTAAAACTGGATTTCGAAAGAATTCGAAATTCCCTCTTCTCCTTGATTCTCTCTCCCCTAACCAAATATTCACATGCCAACCACGTGCACAGTGCCCAGGGCGCTGTGTCCACGTGGCTCTGGCCCTCAGGTGTTCCTGCGCCTGGTGCGTGGCACACAGATAGACGGCTCCGATGTCCCGCGAATGAAGTGTGCCGAAAAATATTGCACAACTCTTGTACCACACTAGTAATTCAATTTAATAACTCAAAATATTCAAATGAATCTCTACACATTGGACTCATACCTTGGCGCCTGGCCCCACTCCTGGCGTCAGGTGCGCTGGTTTATCAATTCCACTCTTCTAAAAATATCACAAAACCAATTCGACACACCAAATTAAAAGATTTCAAAACAGGCAGCAAAACTTTCCTATTTTAGAACAGTTTCCTAAAATAACAGTTTTAGTAAACTTATAGAATTTTCGGGTGTTACAACTCACAACTACCAAAAGTTGTATCAAATAACTCAAGTTTCTCATCTTTCAGGGTTCGACTCACATAGGAGTACTAATGAGATTTCAATATCTCAATTAGTAGTCGACTCACCAACGGAGTAATAAAAAAAACTTGTTCAATCTTGATCATCAACTAACTCATGAGATATATTTCAGCAAGGTTCAACTCATCTTATATTTTCACTGTGCATAGCCACAGATAGGAATACCCAAAACAGTGACTATAGAATTTGATAATCATGAAGTAGATGAAATACTAGGGTTCGAGAGTTCAAACCCTAGCTGGAAGCTCTAATGACCCAAACGGTATACGAAAACTACAAACATGCAGGACACTGCTTCAATCTAGAAGGATTTGACCAAAATTATCTTTTAAGTACATTATTCTTGTTGTGATCACCCTTACACAAATCTTCCATTATTCATTAAGGTTATCTTAATCATAACTTACCATCTAATCAAATCTTACCAAGTAATAATGTTTAGAAATTTTAATTATGTGTATTGTTATTTACATAACAGTCCACTTCCGACGCTCACTACTATTAGTACAGTTCAAATTAAATTCTGAAATTTTTATTATTGATATTCCTACGTGTCTAGATTCCAACCTAATAGACGGCATAGTTTTCTGATTTTTCTAAAATTAGTTATGACTTTTTAATTACCCCAAGTTGGCGCAGAAACAGTTCTGGCAGAGAGAGTCTATCTTAATTCAATGTGTTTTAATCATATTAGATACATTATATACCACATAGGATCATCATAATAAAAATAATTACTCATTCCCGAGGTATGTTACAGAACCTTTATGGCTCCAGTAATAGGTAGTATTTCTCATATTAGTATACACTTATATACACTTCATTTACATACCATCGTGTTATACAATTAGTATCTTAATTGCAAACTCTTTACCCAAAATGGACTACTAATCCTGGATAGAAATATGAAGTAGTAAAGTACCGAAAGGACATAAAAGGATGACCTTTTTATGCATCAAACGGATTGTGATATTGAATTTAACATGAACCACAACAATAGGTCACTATCTACTTCGTTTTACAATAACTTACCCTTCTTGGAAAATACCTGATTTCGGACATCCAACAATAGGCCAAATAATGAGACAATAAAACCTAGAACGTACATGATCATATAATCCAAGCAATATACTAAGATGCACAGAGTTGGACAATATGGGAATCCCCTTCTAGGCGCTAGCACAAGAAATATCACACATAGATCCATTAGCATAATTCATGAGTGAATTGACATATAATAATCAAATGGATTTCTTTTATGGAATAATCATCATCAACTACACATGGGTAATAGATCACAAGGTCATCAAAGTCAATAATCATATTATAGAAGTGAGTAAAATTCATCCTACCAGTTTCACAACAAATCACTTATTGTCCCGAGTAGTGCTCCATTTTTTCTTTGCAAAACCGCCTTGTCTTGGGGATCGAACATGATCAATATTTGATGATTGAGCAAGGAAGAAGAGAACACTCCAAATCTCCAAGAGGCTGGACGTTCATGTTCATGGCATGGTCCTCTCTTATGGGTTTTTATAGAGAAACCCTAATACAACTAGGAAATCTCCTTCCCAATCACTTTCCCCATTAGTTACACTAAGGGGCCGTTTGGTGCGTGATTATTGCAAAACATCCATACTGGATTCTGGATATTTACTGTAGCATCCATGTGGATTTTTACATCCAGCTAAAACACGTCTTAAGGTGTTTCAGCTGGATATATAAAATATCCCGATGCTACAGTGTAGCAAAACATCCCATCTGGATGTTTTGTTTTTAATCACGCCCCAAACGGCCCCTAAGTTTTAATCTCCTCCATTGATCTAAAACCACCTTCTAGCCATCTATGATGCTCTCCCAATAGCCCTCCTTGATTTGGTAGGATTCCCAACTCAAAAAGATCCCGAAATCATCAAAATCGGAAACTGCTCTTGCCGGTACGATCGATCGCAAGGCTCAGCGATCGATCGCTACCCAAAATTGCAACATCACAGTACTTACGATTGATCATTCGCAATGCGATTGATCGCAAGTGCAAAAAATGAAAATCACAGTAAAAATGATTGATCGTCACACAAGGTGATCTATTGTGGCAACCTTTCTTTCGGTTATAAAACTGACCCGATCGATCGCGTCACTTATGGCGATCGATAGCGTACCAAATTTTCACACGATCAAAACTTTTTATTCTGAATTCCAAATTTCACAAAATTGGTGGCGATGGAAAGCTTACCTCCAGCACCTCTACATCAGATCCTGCCATCTCAACCACCCGCATTAAAGATTTAAATTTTCCAGGTGTTACAGGACATCCTTGGCATATTTGGGGTGTGATTAGATCAATGGCTATGATTAGATGGGGTAAGGATCAAAATGAGGAAAGTGGTTTCAATTGAGAATAGGAAACCTAGGTATTTAAACACAATTGTGAGGGGGGTGGCCTTTCCACTTGGCCGACCACCCCTCTCTCTCTCTTTTTGGTTTTTCCTTCTCCTTCTCCACCAAACCAGCACTCTTCACTCTCTTCCCTAGTCGAAAGACCTCTCCAATTTAAGTGTTGAGGCGGCATCGTGTAGAGGAAGCAACAATCTTTGTAGGGAGACGAGCAACAATCATTCGAATGAAGTAGGGTGTTCTTTTTCCCAATAGTCTTTGTGTTGCTTTCGATCATGCCAATATCTTATATTATAAATTCTTATATTAGATATCATAACAATTTGTTGGAATTGTTTTGATGTTAATTCCTATTCATGATCCTTGTATTATCATGTTCTTATAATGAAACTGATTGAAGTATGAGTCAGTTATGCAATTGTTGATCTATGAGTTACATATGTGAGTCTTAGATAGAAAATTATTCTATTTGAATCCTTGTTGTTGCACTTTCGTTTGATATCAGTACTCTCTGAAATTATATGTTCAAAAATTTGGGTGTTCTAAGATGGGATTAAAGGTATAAATTTTGATTCATTGTACTTATCATTCACAATTGGTTATTATTGGTTTGTGGTCACTCTAGGGAGTGCAATTTGTCCATGAGAGTTACTGATCAGTAGATAGAAGAGTCAAGCCAACCCTAATTAGGTACTGGTATGTGCTGGATGTCTAGTAATTGTTGTCCTCTTGTAAGATGGGCTAAATTAAAAGAGAAAGAACAAAGTTTTAAGGGTTAGATATGGAAAAACATCAAATTCAAACTAAAATTTAGATGAACAAGGTGTTGTAATAATGGAATCACATCATGTTACTATGTATATCGAATCACTAAGTCATAGAAGTTAAACAATTTAGATGTTAATTACATTCACTAATCAAATAAAACTAAGATTTGGGTTCTCGGCTAGAAGCCGATGGCTTGTACTAAAATATATATAAGTAATTATAAAAAAATAAAAAAAATGCGTTGGTTGGGTTGGAAACTAGACTCATAGAGTTAATCACACTAAAACGTTTAGAGTCAAGGTCGAACTGTACTGATGGTGGGGACTGCTGGAAGTCAGCTATCGTGTAGAAAATAGTAAATTGCAATTAGACTAAAACCCCTAATACTGATTGATAGAAAAGGGTATGATAAAATAAGTGTAGAATGGAATTTATTATACATTAAAAGTCTTATCATTAAGTATTACAGGATAATAGACTAAGTTATAATATTTAATATCATGTGCTAATGAAAGGCTATTTGGTCTTCGACGAGTCTTGTGTGTTTCAATTGTGGTATTGACTCGATTCGACTTTCCAATTGGAATTCAAATCATCACTTCTCATCATTCAAAATTGTGATCCTTGAAGTCTGGACCAATGTTTCATAACCTAGTTGAGTTTGGATGGTTCCATCTAGGGCAAAACATGTGTAGCACTTTTGATATTGAAATCTCATTCATACTTCTTTTGTGAGTTATAGTTAATAGAGATATTGAAATCTCATTGATACTCCTTTTATGAGTCATATGTTGATAGAGATATTGAAATCTCATTGATACTCCTTTTGTGAGTCATATGATGATAAAGATATTGAAATCTCATTGGTACTCATTTAGTGACTCAAGCGTTGGAAATGACACATTGAATTCTAGAGTGTTGCAACCTCTGCCATGAGAATATTGCTCAGATATATGTTGATTGTTTCTCCACAAGAGACCTTGCGAGAATCTCTCTGAGGTCGAATCATAGTATGCTCAGATAGCCATTGCTAGATCATGCGAGATCTCCGATTTATATGGAACCTTGCGAGGCTCCCGTCCAAAGAGCGGCATATACGTACATTTTAGGCTGTGAGATATTACGGAAGGTCTTGCAGTCTCCACCCATTGTGTCCGTAAGCACTGATGGAGATAGCACCCTAGACACGTGGTCCCAAAGAGAACCTCGAGGGTGATCTGGTAAGTAGCCACTTGTGAGTGGTAAGATCAGACAGCAGAAATTGAAATCTCCTCACGCTATGGAGGTCTGGAGTCAGTATTGGTTGATATCTTCTCTTTACACTTTCGATGTTTAGAGTCTTCAAATATGGTAACTTCTCTCCTTACACTTTTGATTATTCAGAGTCGGGATGATTATTATTCTCTCCCTATACTTGCGAGTTGGGAGTGTTGTTGATTGATATTATTCCTCAGGTAAAAAAGAAATCTTGTTATACAAATTCAAATACTATCTACTATTCAATTATTTTCGGTGTAATCCTTTTCTTGATATAAATTGTATTTTCTTTGGGTTTTTTGGCATCTTACTGAATATTTCTTCGGAATACTCATGCATCCTTTGATGCAGGCTTAAAGAAAGAATAGCTCTGGCAAGTGCAGTTAAGGGAAGACTCGAAGACAGTGGTGGAAGACAAAGTTATTTTATTTATCTTTAAGCGACGTTATTGTTATTGACATATTGGCCAAGAATTTTAATAACTTTGGTTAATTCTTATTTTAGATGACATTTGTTGTGGAACAATTGAGATTGTTAAATTTTTATTTCGTATGTGTTAATGATGTTTGTTTAAGACTGAGGTGTGCTATGTAAAATACACGTCTATTCATGATGGGGTATTTGATGGGTTGATCAAGTATTCAGTCACGGCCACGGGTGTCCGGTTTCAAGACTATTCGCACAAGGGATGACTTTCGCACTCTAATGAGACCGAGAATCATGGGCCGTGACACTTAACTGTGGATAGAACATTCTTAAAATGAAAGTATCCTAGATGTCTATTGATTGCTACAACCATTGATGATAATCAACAAACGGTGTGCGTTGCATATACTGTTGTTGAGGCAGAGACAAGAAACACTTGATAAGTTGAAGAACAATCATTAATTGTAGTTGTGTCATTGTGAACACAATATGCAAGAGTTATGTACTCGATGACGGAATAGCACTGCATATCGTGTTCACAATGAGACGACATGGGCACACTATTGTGTATGTTAGCAGGAGTCGTGTCCTCGATGACACGACTATAATGACTTGTTATGATAATTGCAGCCGTATTTTTCTCAAACAGTTCTTATCCTATGTTAATTTACATGGTTCCTTAAGTTAATTCGTACTTTTCTTTTCATGGAGCCGCCCTCAAGACTGAACACAATTATTTCTGATAGACATAAGGACTTTTCGAAGCAGTCCCTAATATCTTCCTGGAAGCTCATCATGGGTTTTGCCTCCGTCATATAAGACATAATATCCTAGACAAATGAAAAGACTAATATTTGAAGAACCTCTTATTCATAGCCACTCATAAATTCAGAAGATCAGATTTTGATGAGTTCATAAGACAAATTAAGCAACACAATGAGGAGGCATTCAAATATATTCACATCAACTATAGAAACTTGGCTAATGTTGAATTCCACGGTATAAGATATGGTACTCTCACCTCAAGCATATCAGAGACTGCGAACAGTATGTTCTTGAAGGTGCAGAGTTGGCCAATCACTAAATTGATAAAGCAAACACATGCCATCACTACAGCTCATTTTGAGAGACATAGATACGAAGGCCAACAACTAAAAACTCCCTTAACCAAATATACCCAGAAATATATAAACGATAAGAGGGATCAGAATTGTACAATTCGTGTCACGCCCCAAATTTCCAAGACCCGAGATACGCGGAAGCGATAATCCAATAACGGTTATAGGGTAGGAAACCTGGGACGGACCGAATACTCGAGACCTCATCTACCCCATTCGATTTCATGGGACTTGCAGGATCAATATGACTTAAACATCGTTCACTTACAAAAATATAAAATAACTGAAAAGAAATCTAAGTATCTTATTACATCATCTTAAAAGTTTCAATAGTAACGTAAATCAAACGGCTCGCAGGCCGCAAGTTCATCAAATCAAAACATAACATAATAAAAACAAAGAAACGATTCTTCTACACTCTTGCATCCGTCAACTCCGTTGATCGCTATCACTTCTGCTCCTCCTTATTTCCTGCATCAGAGGATACATGAGTATTCCATAGAAAATACCCAGTAGGATACAAGAAAACCCACAATAGAGTAATAGAATAAGGTCAAAAGACTCAAAGATAGATACAAGTCCAAAAACTCAGGTTCAGCAAATACCGAGTTCGCTTATCTGGAAACAACTGCCATCCGAGACACCATAGTCAAGGAAGGTTAAGATCAATATCAGAAACTCCAAACTTACGTAGAGTAATGGAGGTAAAGTAACAACATCTGCTCCGGACATCCAAAGTGTCAGAGGTAACAATTTTTGCTCTCAGTTCTGTCCACTTCCTCTATAGACATCAATACCAGAACATCCTAGAGGTTCTACAGAGGAACCCGGCCATGCGTCTAGGGATGCTGGCCCCATCGGTGCTTACGGGCACAATGGGCAGAGATTGCAGACCTTCCGTAATGTCATACAATCTAATGCGCACGCGTTTGTCGTCATCGGCTGAACTACAGAGGTTCAATATCATCGGAGACCACCATGGGTCTAGCAATGGCTCCCGAGCATACTATGATTCCGACTAAGAGTTCTCATAAATGACTCAAAGTGGAGAAACAGTTCTTGAAAACATCTGGGCCTTATCATCAAGAGGCTTAAATCAAGACTTTCTAATTTCGACTCTTCATAGGAGTAGAAAGCAAGGTTCAAACATAACTCGAATCGACTCACTAAGGAGTGTTTGATATCACAGAAAGAATAGGTATGGGAACTCGATTGAGACCCAACCGAAACGACTCATCACTGAGACACACCACAAGGTTCACCAAAGCTCCACGTTCTGCCGCTTTCTCCATACCTATCCCTAGAGTTGACAATCCCCGACACGAAACAATTCATATAACGTGTCTAAGTTAGACCACGTCATGGATACCGGTTAAAAGTCAAGCATTGAATCCTCTTGAGTCAAGAATAGACCAAGAATTGAGACACAAGGGTCATCTAATATAGGACAACATTTTCAACTCTAAAACCCGTAATTATCTTTTAGGATTATTGTTCCCAAGGCCTTATAAGTCCTATAATACTTAATTAAAGTTTTAAGTATTGTTTTAACCCTTGCTTCTTAGTATCATTAGGGTTTCAAGTCTTTAAGACCAGAAATAGTATTTTGTCCCAAACAGAACAGCCCACTTCAACCGGTCACTTCTCTCTATACACAGTGAACCAAACTATGAAATTTTTATCCTAGATAGCCTCAGGTGTCTATTTTACAGTTTGATAAACGGCTTAATTTTTGAATTATTGTATAATTAGTTATCATTTTTTGAGTCAGGTTCATTGGTGCAGGACTAATCCTAGCCGAGAATAATTATCTTAAGTTATAATCATTAACTGATTATGTAAACTTTATTAACTCAATAATGACCCTCTCTGACATTATTTTAATATTATTTATGATTCTTACAGAACCCAAGTGATTCTGAAATCTATGCATTTACTTCGTTTTTCCATTAGACTTTACAACCCGATCGCTAATTCCTTTTTCATATCCCATTATCCAAGTGATATTAAATGAGTCATGTAATTCTGGACACCTCTATGACCCAAGACGCTCTGACATGATGTCAGACCTCTTCTGGTACCACATAGGATGGATTGTATTGAAATCTAGTCCTTTAATTAGTATAGTGTATACATCATTCGATTACCCGATTAATGTGTATAGTACTAATTGTAATTTGACACATCAATACCCATATGGATCATATAATACCGGACAAGAGAATGCACCGAAGTGCTCTGATATGTTCCAAAGATCTCATCATTATCCATCAGAGAGCATTGACATCCGTGAAACATCGAATTTTAGATATCTTATACAGAGCACCACCAATGGAATACCAATTAACGTTACACGAACAATCATGACATGAATCGGCATAGAAGACTATAAAGAAGCCAACTTTCATTGGACAGCAATTAAACATAGCATTATATTGAGACACGAACAGCATAGAATGACGAAAACCAGTGGGGATGTCAACTAGGGATCAATATGAGAATACAAGGGTATACTATTACCCGTACCCCATAACACGTACTAAATGAAACATGTGTATAATTCACATCATGTAATAACAACTTGTAACATGCAATTAAAACATGATATTAGCTACAAGATCAGACATGTGTCAACTCATGATCGTGCAAGAAAATCAGAAATAGAAATCGTGGGAAAAGAGTATCCTACTTGCTTATGAAAAATCGAATTTTGACGAGTAAAAAGCCACTGATTACACCACACCAAAGTCTCGTCGGTCTTCCACACCACGACCACCAATCCAAGGCCTTCAAGACTGCTGGACGGAGGGGAAAAGGAGGTAGGGCGACTGCTCACAGAGGCTGGTTCGACTCCCAAGGCTCCAAAAGGGTGCCGGTCCTTCCCCATGGTGGGTTTAAATAGAAATCCTATGTTCTAACCCTTACCATCTTCACCCTTGATTCCCAATCGATCCAAGGGCCACAAACCCACAAGACTAATCTAGGATCTTCAATTAGGAATGTGATTAGGCTCTAAGGAATCAATTAGAATCATGACATGGAAGGTTTTTGAATTAATTAGCTTAATTACCGAAGTTTGAATGTGTAATTCCATCAATCAAGCCTCAAATGGATTGGCTTGATTTATCTTGCCACATGGCGTCCTGATTGGAGAGAATATGCTCTAGCATCATCCTTAAATGCCAATCAATCTCCTCAATTAATCTCAATTAGCCATATTTAAAACCCCTTTTAAATTGATTGCCAATTAGCTAATTAGCTCACTAAGGTAAAGATTCATCAATTACCAAAAAGGAAGATTGCAACCCACAAGGCTCCCATGATTTGGGCCTTCAAGTCGTGGGCCCAAGGGTAGCCCACATCACCCATTGTAATGACGCACCCGTTAAGGGTCCACGTGGCTCTTTCTCTTGGTCCACACGCGACTTGGAACAAGGTTCTTAGATGAACGGTTAAGATGACTCACATACGTGATGTGTAGTTCCATCATGCACGAATCCTACACCTGGTAGCACGACCCTTTGGCTCCGCCACACGTGTAATCACACGTGTGACTAGCCCTTGCTCTGACACTCAAGAGGCCCTGGCGTCAGACGGGTTCCCGTGCCAAGTCTAGTTCACGCGCTCGAAAAACCTGCCTAATCTGGATAATCAATCCCATCGACAAACAAGCATCAAAATAGAACTCCACATACCAAAATGATATACCAGACCAAAAATCACAACAGATACGAAAACTTTCCTATTTTAGACAAGTTTCCTAAAATAGCAGTTTTCAAAAGACATACCGATTTTTCGGGTGTTACAATTCGAGTGCAGGCCATATCATTGTACAAATTTCAAGTGAAATAAGAAGAGCGTAGGCATGTATCCATTCTCTTTTTTTTGAAGCTTTGTCAGCCAAAAATATATAAAAAATGTAAGCTTGCTAATATCACTTTTTCATACTAATATTATAAGCATCATATACTAACTATCACAAATTATACTATTTTGTAGGAGTTTATCCCTCGTTGAGATAATTCAAAGTTGGCACATAAGCTGAAAGAACTTATTTAAAAGAATCACAAAACACATGCACTATATGATTTCTTCCCAATCTATACTTCCAACCATTTATGCTTGTTGATTCTACACTTCCCCATGCAATGTTGGCATTTCTACAATCCTCTAGGGAGGATTCCAGCATTGTACCCCCACCACAAGGAGGTTACAACAATTGTGGTGGAATTCTTGAATGACCTACTCCAAAGACATTTCAAAATCAATGGAGCTAAGCAATGGAAGTTGTCCCAGATCAAGGATGCACCCATCCAAAAGAATTCCTCCGACTATGGAATCTTCATAATGATGTACACGGTTCAATTGACATCAGGGATAGAACAACCAATGTTTGATCAAACGACTATAACAATGCTATTTTGACATGTATTAACTGTGGTTCTACTCTGGGGAAAGATTGAGAAAGCATTTGATGATGATTCTCATTGAGTAGGTGACATGACTCACTGTCTATTATTTGTAATTGAAAATGCATAATAAAAATTACAAAATGCATGTTTAAATTTATTCTATTATGTTCATATACACATTTTTTTCATATACATAATGCATTCATAAGAAATATCAGTTAACACATTTTTTATTAGTTGCGTGCTTGAACACACAGGATACAAGTGTATCGAGTCTGTATTTGATTGATCATGTCTTGGAAGACGCGTCAAACTATTTGTTACTTGTAATTCAAAATACACAATACAAATTTAAATATACACGTGTAAATTTCTTCTATTCCGTTTATATACACATTTTTCAATCACGATTGAATTGCTATCATGTATTTTAATAACGATTTAAGGGCAACATACAATCTTGTCAAATTTTCCTCATTTTTTATTCATTTTTGCCCATTCCTCGATGACACGACTCACTGTTTGCTACTTACAATTTAAAATACACAAAATACAAATTGTTAAATGCCCGTTTAAATTTCTTCTATTTTGTTTCTATACAAAATAAATTTTAGGGATCGTGTGATCATGTATTCGAGGACACGGCTTTTCTCCTATCGTGTGCCCAAACACACAATAGCTGTGCTACTGTGTATTCAAGGGCACGATAGCAGTTTTATCATTATTCGAGGAGATGATACCACTGCTATCGTGTAATCAATGACATGATATCACTGCTATCGTATAATCGAGTACATGATAGTAGTTCTATCTCGTATTTGAGGACACGATAGCAGTTCTATTGTGTATTCGAGCCTACGATAGCAGTGCTATCAAGTGTTTAAATACACACTTAATTTGCATACTGTCTGTTACTTGTAATTCAAAATACATAATACAAATCGATAATTACACTCTTAAATTTCTTCTATTCTGTTCATATACACAATATATTTTAGGGATCATGTGATTTTGTCTTCCAGGACATGACTTTTTGCTTATCGTGTCCTCGATGACATGATAGCATTGCCCAAACACATAATAACCATGTTATTGTATATTCAAGGACAAGATAACAGTTCTATTGTATATTTGAGGATCCGATAACAGTTCTATCATGTGTCTGTTATCTGTTATATGCATGCTTAATTTACATACTGTATGTTACTTGTAATTCAAAATACATTATGAAATTGAAAATTACATGCTTAAATTTTTTTTATTCTGTTCATATACACAATATATTTGAGAGATCGTGTAATCGTTTCTTCTTGGAAATGATTTTTCTCCTATCATGTCATCGTGTCTACGAGGACACAATTTGTGGGCAAAATTGAATGAGTCATATCTCCCTCATTTCTCATATATTTTTTTTTTCCATTATTTTCCCATTCTTCTTTATTTCTCTTCATCTTTATTTTCATGATGATAGCTTAAGGATCTTGAGACACCACCACCTAGTGGGGATGAATAATTTCAATAAAAGAAAGAGGAAGAAATGAAGTAGAATAATAGCCGCTTCACCACATGCACACCCTCTTTGTAAATTTATCTTCCCTATTAAAAGTTGTGTAATAACATTTTGAGATATCTGCCTCCGAAAGGTAACTTTCTCGTCGTATGATCATTGCAGGGGAAGCTTGTGTGAAATGGGGCGTGATTTAGGGTGGGTAAAATATGAAATATTAGGCGGGAAGGTAAAATAAGAATATGAGGTCCCAAAAATGAGGTAATATGGCATTTTGGGCTCATTGGCAAGGTAATATGGAAAAGTCTTCAGGTAGCCTGGTGTAGGAGGCTATTATCCTAGTTCAACTGGGAATCAAGGCGTGTTGCCAAAAAAAACTGGGAATCAAGGAGCAATAAATTTGAGCTTTATGACCTCGGGCTGGATAACTTTCTACTACTTTTGTTTTTTTAAAAAAATACTTCCGTATATTTGGGAAAAGTTTATATGAGATCGCTCTCATATTGCTTATATGAGGTCACTTTGAATCGTAGCCGTTGGATCTTAATCTAACGGCTACAAATAGTCATAATGATCTCACCCACTCTTTGATGTGACACACTCACCTACCCACTGATTTGATATCCACCCTCCGATCGGAATCTAATGGCAATAAAGATTGGCCTCATGCTCCTTATATGAGAACGATCTCATGTAAACTCATCTCCGTATATTTTGTATCTAGCTTCTTGAGGTGCCTTCCCTAACCACATCAATGTTTTATACAGAGGGGTGTCTTCTGTCTTTTTTTTTCGGGTTTATGTCTCATAATATTGTTTGATGAGTGATGGTGTTTGCTGGTCTTTTAGATTCTTGCAGTTTACTCTATAATCAGAATCATGACGGACGCACTAATATGCCACGAACATATGGCATCAAAAGTTTCTTGCCAAAAGAACAATTATAGCATCGAATTGATATTGTCAGATTTGCCAATATGCATAATACCAAAATAAAAAAGTTTTGCCCATCTGCTGAACTACAATTAGTATGTCTATGTGCGATAATTCGTGCAGCGCTCCATACTGAACAAAATTATCTTGTCCCAACTCAATACTGCTTTCTGCTTCTTTGAAAGTTCTAGTGAGAACCATGTTGATAGAGAAGGACTAATACGTTTAGGCTATTGAAATTAATTGCTGCAAGCTTATTCATGATTCTCCCTCTGAAATGTACACACAAGCTGTAAGCTTTGCAACAACTATATTCATTTTCTTTAACATCTGCACATAAGAACTGAAAGGAGGAATTATAGTCTCTTAATTTGGATCTGAATAAAACTCATGACCTCAATGAATTGTCCTTAATATTTGTTGGGCGAATCAATTGCATCGATTGTAGCTTAGTGTGTAGAAAATTAGTTAAGGG
This sequence comes from Houttuynia cordata, assembly GCA_039654745.1. NCBI lineage: Eukaryota > Viridiplantae > Streptophyta > Magnoliopsida > Piperales > Saururaceae > Houttuynia > Houttuynia cordata. The sequence continues at coordinate 14,611,023 of CM077504.1, forward strand.
AATCCTTTTTATTTTTTTCTACTATAACATGGCTAATAGCTATCTTAGGCACTCAACAGGATATCAGTGGAATGGGACACACTTTAGGAAGTTGAAGTCCTGAGGTTGGACCTCCACTCCGATGGGCACCTAGCTATCTTAGGCACCCAACAGGGTGTCAGTGGAATGGGACCCACTTTAGGAAGTTGAAGTCCTGAGGTTGAACCCCCACTCCGATGGGCACCCACCTGAGATTATATCCCTGATTACTTGGCGCATATGATGGGTGAGACTTTTATGTGCACAAGGGGATTGGCGGCAAGATATGGTGCTTTAAGAGGCCAGTGGCTCTACTCCCTCTAGTCCGGACCCAAGGAGTCAGATAACCCTCATAATTAACAATAAAACAAATAGCTATCTTCGGTGCAGTATGTAAAGATACACGAATTATATGGAAAAATATTGCAACATCATGTGTAGTAAAATCAAACCAATATTTAGTAATATATTGCAAAATGAAAAAACTCGGGTCGGTATGTAAACCTAGCCACAACATTCCGACTGCCCTATTGTTGCCCTTGAGGTGTTGTCCTCACAACTGTTTACAAGCCATCACCTTTTGCTTCCTCGCTAGTCCACCATTGCGAAGATTCCTTTCTTAAATGTAACCCTTACAAAGCTTTTTTCTAAATATTTTACCCTCAAGTTTAACTGGTTGAATTCTATTTACTTTACAAAGTGGTTAACCCTTACAAATACGTCTTTAAACATATGACTTGAATCTCGTAACTTCATATTTTTATTCTCTCTTTAGACAATGTATTGGTACGACCACAATGAATTATTTGAAATTAGAAATCTCTAACATAGTCTTACCGGAATTTCGTAATGATGCTTTCAAAATTTGTGTTGACATTTCTTTTTCGAGCAAATTACTTGGCTGTAAAAGATGTATTCGGTATTTGTAAGGGTTATACTTTGTAAGGTGAAATTGGAAATCTCCAACATTGTCTTACCGGAATTTCGTAATGATGCTTTCAAATTTTGTGTCGACATTTTTTCGAACAAATTTCTTGCCACCCCCTGCGGGGGAAAGAATCATGTCTCTGCCTGTGCAGGTTGTTGAGGTATGTTCTACTTCAAAAGAACAGATCTTTAAAATCAAGCTATTGATGCACAGAAAGAAAGAAATTTAAACTCAAGCTAGAAACAAGCTATCAACTTCCAAAGAAGGTGATAAAGTGCGTCTCCAACTTTATCACCCGTTATAAACAATCTCTCCCTATAAAAATCTCTCTATTTTGGCAAAAAAAAGGAAAGAAAAAAGGCAGTCTACCGCTCAAGCCAACTTCACCTATAATAATTACTTTCGACATTTCTGTGTCCTAAAAGAAAAGAGCATTTTCACCTATTGCAGAAAGTTATCATGATCCATCAAATACGTTATCAGTAGATACAACACATTGGTAATTTTGTAGCAAAAAGAAAAATTTATCTTGTAAATGTGCCCAAAACAGCCACACAGTGACAAGCACAATTTTGGCTCAATGCAGTCCAAAAGAAACCAAACAAACTAGGCCCAACTAAACTCAAAACGAACTCGAAAGCCTATTCTCCGGGAAGAACCCATCTGACCTCATCCCCGAAGAATTCGACACAGCCCCGCCTGCCTCGGTAAACGAATCCTCGGCCACAAGTGCCTGCAGCAGCTGCGGCGCAGGCGGCAGCCCGATGTTGACAGTGCCTTGAAGCATCTTCACAACGGTGCTCATCGATGGCCGGGCTGCTTCCTCATCCTGTATGCACCATACCGCAACCAGCCCGGCCCGCATTGCCTCCGCCCGGTCATAATCTCCGCCAAGCCTTTCATCCACCACCCCCTCCACCCGCCCTTCTACGATTTCCTTGGCCGCCCAAGGCGGGAAAAACCACCGATTATCGACTTCCGGCCCACCTTCGACATTCCTACGTCCGCCTATTATCTCAAGCAATGTCATGCCATAGCTGTAAACGTCGGCCTTGGCCGTGATCGCCGTGCCGGAAATCCATTCCGGCGCGACGTACCCCCACGTCCCCCGCATGGTGGCCACCACCCGGCTGAAATCCCGGCCCACCAACTTTGCCAGCCCAAAATCAGACACTTTGGGCCCATAATCCACGTCCAGCAGAATATTCTCAGGCTTTATGTCACAATGGATAATGCAATTCCGACATTCCTCATGCAAGTATGCGATCCCGCGGGCCGTGCCCAGAGCCACTCTGAACCGGGCCTCCCATCTAATGGGCCGGCCTCTTGGCCCAAGATACGCGCTCAGGGGCCCATTCGGCATGTACTCGTAGACTAGCAAGCGGTGGGCGCGCTCGCAGCAGAAGCCGCGCAAGCGGACGAGGTTCACGTGCTGGACGCTGCCGATGGTGCAGACCTCCGCTCGGAACTCGCGCTCGCCCGCGCCGCCGGGACGCTCGAGCCGCTTCACGGCCACGCGGGCCCCGCCTGGGAGCTTGCCGAGGAACACGCCGCCGAAGCCGCCGTGGCCCAGCTTCTCCGAGAAGCCCCGGGTGGCGGCATTGAGCTCCTTGTAGGAAAAGACGGCCAGCTGCAAGGCGGAGAAGACGGCCTCGTCTACTTCCGCCGCCTCGCCGCCGCCCTTACTCGTCCTTCGCCGCCTCCACCAAAAGGCAAAAGCTGCTGCGGTTACGGCCATCGCGGTGGCGATCCCGGCGGCGCAGCCGATTAAAATGCCTCTCTGTCTACTTCCTTGTTTGTGGCGCTCGAGAGCTTGCTTTCCGACTCGCAAATACAAGACACGGCTGTTGGAGACTTGCCCATTGTCCGCCGTTTGATTTCGTAGATTCAGAATTCGATTGTAGAAATTCTGGCAGGTAGCGGAACTGGGATTGTAAGTAAAGCCCAAGCAGGAGCAACTGCTCAGGCAGGCGCCTTCGCAGGAGCTTCGGCCGGCGCCTTGGAGTGTGACGACTGTGGCGCCGCTGAAATCGACGGAGCCTATGCTGCGGAAGCCGTCCCCACTGCTGCAGATGGGACTTCCACCAGAGCGACGGCAGCCGGATGAGAAATCGAGGGCAAGCCATTGTTTGGCGTTGGCGGGAGCGAAGCCAGGGAGGCACTGGCAGGGGGAGAAGGCAGCAGGCGAGCAGAAGCCCAAGTCGCCGCAGAGGGCGTAGACGCGGCAGGGGGACTCCGGGCGGGCCCAGAACATGGCCCAGTTCTGCGACTGAGGAAACCACACGTACTGCCGGAGAACGCCCTCTGGGTCAACCACAAACCGCGTCAGGACCTTCCCGGCCGTCCCCGGGTCCGCTGACTGGGAATAGGTGAACGAGGCAGCAGCCGTAAAGGGACGGTCGAATCGAAACGTGTAGATGTAGGGCACAGTCATCTCCGGAACGCCGGCGAAAGAGTCGCCCGTCCAATTCCCCGTCGACCAGTAGGACGCGGCACCATCACGATAGACCAGCTCAAACTCGCCAAACTGCAGCGGCCTTAGCTGCAAAGAGTAGTTTCCGGGCGTAGGGTCGGAGGAGCTCTTCCAGCCCGTAATCCGCATACCAACCTTGATCTCCATCTCCGGCAGCCAAGTATCTCTTGGGCTATCAAAGCTCTGCCAGACCCTCTTGCCCTCCCCAGAGACCAAGGCCAGGTTCCCCGTCTCCAGTAACTCTGCCTTCGCCGCCTTTCCCGAGTAATTGGCCGTCCACCACACGCGCGTCCCACGGGCATCCGCAATCGCCAGCACCCCTTCCGCCGTTATACCCATTTCTATCCCTGATTCCGGCGAAGACGAAGAAGAGTGATTTAGGGTTCTTGGGACGGGGTGTTCAGGGTTGGCGACCCAGACGTAGGTCCGAATGGGGATGGAGGCGTACCAGATGCCGGCGTAGAAATTGGATCCGCCGTCGACGGAGAAGAAGCCGAGCTCGAATGTGTGGTTCGCGCTGAGAAGAGTCGATTTGTCTGAAATCAGTACCGATTGGACGGTCGGCAGTTTTCCGACCACTAGCGTTTGGCTTGTGTGTACCCTTGATTTGGATTCGGCAGCAAGAGAGTCCGAAGCAAGAAGCAGAAGAAGAAGAAGAAGAGAGAGGAGGAAGGGGGAGCTCGGCGAGGCCATTTCCAGTTGTTGCTGTAGATTGGTGAAAAGGTATTTAGAAATGTGAAAGGGTAAGACTTTTCAGCACCCTGGAATGCCTTCGTAACACCCTTTTCTACAATGTCTTTTGCCAAAAAAAAAAAAAAAGAAAGAATGGTTTCAACCACTCGTCAGTAACACCCTCAAACCTCTCTTCTTTCCGCCTCCATCCACCACCCACTTCTTCTCCTGTGGTAACAGTGGCTCGCCTTTTTTGGGGGCAGACATGACATCGGCAGCCATGACCATGGCCATCGAGGCCAGTTGTGGCCCGGCCATGGCCATGGTTAGGGAAAATGGCATCGCACGGGGTAGGGTGCCACACCGGAGTGGAGTAGAGTGAAGGGAAGGTCTCGAAAAGGGCAAATGGCCTAGCCGCCGGAGAAGAAAGGAATAAAAGGTGGTAGGGAAGATGGGCTTGACTGAGGAGAGGTGGAAGACATGCTCAAAGAAAGGTAGGTCTGTCCACGCCCTAAGCCGATCCTAATTATTTAAACTCTTAGCCCCTGCCTGAACGTAGCCCTAATGCCAACTTTCACAAGTCCACCCCAACCCTCAAACTAGGCGGGCTAAGGTCCTCCATCGAGCTTTTATATTTTGAATAAAATATTTAATTTTTTTTAAAAAATACTATATTTAGACTTTAGCATTTAAAGGGATTTCATTATTGGGCCTTTCGCATTTGGTGTGGATTCTTAATAACTAATAATATTGGACTGGAAGATTTGTACCTCTTAAATACACAAGTTCTTCGATGAATCTCATCTGGGCCTATTACCCTTATAAAAAGTAAAACTATTTTTCACACTGGATCAAGCCATCAAGCCAATTGGGTTTATGTACTTGGGACCTCGCCCGACCCGATTTATTACGGGCCTAAAATTTTAGGCCCTAACCTCATTTTTTGGGGCCAACATGCCAACCCTTAAAAATGGCACACCTAAAAAAAGAGCTGAAAAATAACTTTTGCAAAAGAAGAAAACATCCAAATGGGTGATAATGAGAAGGAAGAAACAGGTGCTGAAAAGTCTCACCCATCATAAAATAAGGAAAAAAGAGAGTGGCAATTTCAAGCCATTGATGACAGCTTTTAGGAATGGTTTTTTTAGATGCCTTGAACTAGGCCTACTCTCTCTCTCTCTCTCTAAAAATATATGTGTGAAGAAAGAAGACCTAACTTTTTTATGGCACTCAAAGATGTGTTTTCATCATAAAAGAGAAAAAATCGAACCATTGCTACAGAGACCTTTCGCTAATAGAGAGTGATCGATTGACATATAATCTATAGATTCTTTTCATCCTGTCAATCGATCAGGAAAATTATGTCAATATCAGCTTCTTCCATTGGCTCGAAAATGGTCTTTTGACTATTTTCAGTGCCCAATTAATGGGGTTTTATGATTTCAATGTGTCTAAGCATCTATGATGACTTTTCTATATAAGTCTATGATGACTTTTTGAATTAGTTAAGTAATTGTCTAAAATTAGGTTAAACTGAAAATCCAAGTCTCTGTGAGATCGACCTTGCCATCATTTTATATTAGATTCATGTGCTTGTTAGTAAATAAATTAAAATTCACATCATTGGGGCACATGAGTGAGAAGGGCATGAAGATTATGCATTCCAAGGGACAATTTGAGGGGGTGAAGTCCATTGACATTGATTTCTGTGAGCATATTTTAGTGAAGGGAATATCATATTTTATCAGAGTATTGAGTTATTTTTCCTCCATTATAGAGTAACTTGGCTAACAACTGAGGGGAATTCGAGTCATTACTCCTCTATCAAGTGATTTGTCTGGATTTGAAAGAAGACATGTCCAACACTAGATGGCTGAATTTGCTTCTTCAAGGCTAAAACTACAGGAAGTGTAGTAAACTTTGCTTTTTTGTATTAGATGCAGAGGACAAGAAAATTTTACCCATTATAAACTGCAAACAAGCTTCATTGGACACAAGGAGTATAACAAAAAAATATGCTATAAAAAGTACTCTAATAAACTAGCAACTACAAAGTATTAAAAATGCATATCAAATAGGCTTCCAAAAAAATTCAGTTCAATTGTTATTAAGGATTATATTCATCAACTTAAGTTCAAAAGAATTTTCCACCTCAAATTAGATGGAGAAGCTCATACAATATCTTACACGTTAGTAAAGACAAAACCATACTAAAAAGTACTAAAATGCAGAATCCCGTGATTAACTTTAATTTTTATGGACAAAGAAGAATTTTATGTTACAGGACTAAAAGAATAAAAATGTTTAGGTAGTAAATATTTGCTAAGCTTGTAAAGGGAGGAGAGTAAAGGTTTGATGAGAGATTTGTAACAAGAGAATTGGGTGGAGTACGACAATGTAACAATCGAAAAGTCGGTATGTTTACTAAAACTGTTGGTTTAAGAAACTTGTCTAAAATAGAAAAGTTTTGCTGCCCGTTTAAATTTTTGGTTATGTCATGTAATATTATATGTTGAATTATTGTTATGATGCATGATGAATTGTGTAATAGATAGACCAAATTAGGCAGGACACCAGGGCGCGAGGACTAGCCCTGGCGCTGGGCTCAACCTGGTACAGAGGCTGGTTTGGCACCAAGGGTTGAGGACAATTGACGCTAGGCCTAGGACCAGGCGCCAGGTTGCGAGTACACATGTTAGACTCGATTGAGCAATTTGATTTAGTGAGATGTTGTGGGGCGATTTCACGTGTAACAGAAGATGGAGCAATACTATACGCCAAATGCACTAGGGCGCCAGAGCAGGGCTATGTCACATCTAAATACTTTTGTGGATGAGACAAGATGGTTAAGATGTGTGGTACATGATTTAAGCAAAATGGAGTGGCGTATTGATCATTTCAATATTAGAACCCTTGCAAGTGCACAAGGCAATTGTACTACGGTGAATATATAAGGGTTGTCGAACATCAGGGACGGATAAACAATCTACCAAACTCAAGAGAAAGTTGTAGTTTTCAATGAATCTAAGAAAGCAATAAACTTTAACTAAATTAACTGAGATTTGCTTATGTGGAACAATACCAAGGCTTTAAATCCACCACACAATAAACTAGTGTATCGTCTCTTTTTTTTTCCTAGTTGGCTAGTATATTCCTCAGACATATACTTGTCAATTCAATATATTGTGCTCTCCTCTCGAACGTAATACATAAATCAATTAAAACATAAAATTGTGATCTATCTCTCTCGAGCATAAACCAATGAAACTTTATTAATATATAACACCTCAGATTACCCACGTTCCTCTCGGACACTCAAGTATTCTTTCAGATTGAAACTCACAAAATTCACTTTTGTCTCTCTCAAGCACAAAGAATAAACCTTCATAAATTAACATTAAAACCATAACAAAGGGCCATACACCATCTAAAATAAAAGTAAGATGAAAGAAAAGAAAATAATACAACCAATCAATTGGGGCTTCATCTATGCCTTGGAAAGAAGTATAGCCTCGCATTGGAAGAGAAATAATCATCATGTTCTTCATCATCTTCTTCTTCTTCTCTCCTTTGCTCTAGCCTCCAAAGTCTCCAAAGGAACTCAAAACTTTATTCTCCCATGCTCAAAACATCCCCCCTTAAGGCATATATATAGGGGTGAAGAGAAACCACGAAACCCCCTTCCAATTCTGACTCAAAATATGGTTTTTTTAAATTTTTCGAATACGGCAATCGATCGCACTGTTCACCGATGGATTGGTTATTGTTCATCAATAAACTCCAGTAGATACGATCGATCGAAAGGTGATGATCGATTGCGAAAATTTCATTTTTTTGCTTAGGTGATCGATCGCCTTATTTTGCCGATCGATCGGTTACTATTCATGTTCTGCATCACAATCTTCCAATAGTCATAACTTTTCGCTCCGAACTCCGAATTGTGCATGGTCAGTGGCATTGGAAAGCTGACTTTTTGAAATTTAATATGAAACTTGAATCAGTCAATCAGAGATATACATACAAAGTTATGAAGATTCAACCATTGGAGTCACGTTTTATCACATTTCTGTAGCTTACATTTATTTCCTACAAAAATAAAAAACTACATTAAAGCATCACTAAATCTAATCAAAATACTAATATAAACATAAGTTTAAGAGCTAATAAAATGCATAATTTGAGTATATATCACGCATCACGTGCACGGGACATTGGAGTCATTCAACCACGAGATACGCACCAGACACAAGAGCACCTGGGCGCCAGAACCATGTTGACACAGGGCCTAGGGACTCATGCACATGGGTAACATGTCACGTTGTGGCTAGCTTTGGAAGTTAGAGAACATCTTGGTAGAAAGATGGGATTTGATATCCTAGCGGTAACTCAGGATGTGACTGTGGTAAATCAGGAAGTTACTTTATTCGATTATGGTTAAATAATAGTGTGAATCTTTAAATTGAGGAGAATATTAGGGCAATCCTCATTAGCCAATCAGAGAGGAGCATCCCATTATGTTGGACGTCCAAATGAATTGAGCAATACGTGGTAGTTTCCTAGTTTGGGATGAGATAAACTCAAATAGGGAATGAATCTTATTAGAGATTTAGAATCCTAACTAAATGATGAAGCCAATGTGTTGGATGCCCTTGCCAAATTAAAGGAGAATTCTTATTGGATGGCTGGGATTGTGAATAAGAAGAGAATCAAAAGAGGAGATATCCTACTTAAGAAAGGATTTGGTATTTAAGCTCATATAAGGGAGAATCGGCGCATGCTTGGACGCCCAAACCCTAGAGTTTCTTTTGGTTTTGTTCTTTCCCCATGTTGTTTGGAGACGTTGCGAAGAGGAGGAGAAGAGGTACGCAAAGAAGTACAAACACGAGGATTGGAGTTGGTAGGATGTTTTTTCCCTACTTTTTCTTCTATGAATTCTAATTGAGTATGATCATCATATTTGAGTTATTATGTGATTGATTTCATGGCCTTGTATTTATGTTGATATCTATTCAATATTGTTTCATGAAGGAAACTTTCATGAATGTGTTATATAGATGTATATTAGAATCATGGTGATCAATATTTGCTCGATCTTCACGTGCTAGTACCTAGAGGGTATCCCCATGTTGTTTGGCATCTAAATACTCAGTTTCATGCTTTTGAAGAACTTGTCACATTCTGTCCATGTAAAATTGTCCTGCTGTTTGACCGATTTGCATCAAGTCCTAAGGCATGCATGTCCTACATTGGATAAGTGACCTTAATCGTAAATAGAATATGGACTATTATTTTGAATCATGAAAATCTTTATGTCACCACTCTCTAATTTCTCAAAATAGGCTTTTGATGATCTGTCAGTTCCTTGTTGGTACATGCAATTGTCTAGAATTAATTGTCTCATTTGGATAGTATGTCTATTAATAAGATAACACAATTTCGTGTGGTAGAACACATCTTAAGATGGAAAAATTACCGAATTCTAAAACCATTAAGGTTCTGTAATTGACTTAGGGAGTAGGTAATTAAAGTCAGAAAGGTGTTCTTAATCAAAGTAAAGAGTAATTACCACTGATTAATCAAATCGGATTAAGATTAATGCTCTTGGCAAGAACTATTTTTGTGCCGACGAGCGGTAATAAAAAACTCATAACTAATTATAAGAAAATCTTAAAAATAAGCCGTCAATGGGGTTTAAAACTAGACTCTCAGTGATACTTACACTAAAACCTTCACTACCTAATTTAAACTGTACAGACGGTGGTGGTTGACAGAAGTAGACTCTTGTGCATATGATAGTACACAGTAATTCGGGTTTAAACCATTATTACTTACTAAGACTAAAAGATATGATAAGATATGGTTATATTAACATTATTATACAATGTATGACACGATTAATAGTTACTACAGCAAAAGTAACTCACTTAAAAAGGCTGATAAAGTTGAGTCATTCTAAGCGGCATTGGGTTCCTCATGTCTATAGCCTTTATGTACAACTTTGAGTCAGTGGAGTTTCCAGATATGGTTTGAACTCTTGAACCCTATCATCTCATTTATATTATGGCATATGAATCTTGTAGTCAGTTGATCTTGGGGGTATTCCAACCTAGGGCTATGCACGTTGAAAGTATCCAATGTACTGAAAGTCTGTTGACACTTCTCTTGTGAGTCATCTCGTGATTGAAATAGAGAATTCTTCTTGATTACTCCTTTGGTAAGTTAAATGCTGATTGAGATACTGAGATCTCATTACTACTCCTCTGTGAGTCAAACGTTAAAAGATAATTAATTGAGTTATTGAATGATGCAACCTCTATTGTTGAGAATTTCTATTCAGTTCCATGTAAAGTATTCTTCCACTAAGAGTTCCGTAAGGATCTCTCCGAGGTGGAATCATATTATGTTCAGAGAGCCATTGCCAGATCCAGAGTGATTTTCGATTAATATTAAACCTCTGTAGTTCAGCCGATGAAGGCACACACGTACGTTTTAGATTACAAGATATTATGGAATGTCTTGTAGTTTTCGCCCATTGTGCCCGTAAGCACCGATGGGGCCAGCATCCCTAAACGCATGGCCGGGTTCCAAAGAGAGAACCTCTAGGATGTTCTGGTAAGTATCCACATGAGAGTGGAACGATCTGAGAGCAAAAATTAAAATCTCCTTACACTATGGATGTCTGGAGTCAGAATTTGTTGATATCCTTACACTTTGGATGTTCAGAGTCTTGGATTATTATTCCTATCTTGCCATATTTTTCTGTTGAAGTTATCTTAATTATGGTTATTATTCAGGTAAGGTAAACTTTGTGTTTCAACCCTGAGATTGTTGAGTATTCGATCCTATAATGTGATCTTCACTTCACTATTTCTATTATATCCTCTTTGGGTTTTTGCATCCTACTGAGTATTTCTACGGAATACTCATGCATCCTCAATGCAGGCATAACAAGATAATGAAGTAGAGAAGGTCGCAATTATAGGAGATGTGGCTGGCTACGCAGAGATATAGCTTGAAATTTTTTTAGTATTTTGCTTATGATCAACTATTGTTAATTGTTGGCCAGTGTGTGCCAAGACTTTGATATTTATGTTGCTGATTTTTATTTTATCAGTTGTAATAAGACTAAGTAGATCTTTGGTTTTCATTTCATTTATATTAATAATGTTTTATTTTTAGACTGAATGACTGAAGTAATGATGTCGGTTATACATCCTATTATAATGGCGTAATTGACGGTAGTAATCTAGTATTCGGTCACGTGCTCGGCTTTCTGGCCTTTTGGACTCTGGTATTATAGATGCTTCCGCACTCTATTCAAGATCTGGAATTTTGGGGCGTGATAGAATGGTATCAAAGCTACGCTTCAGTTTATTTACAGTCTTAAAAAGAACACTAATAGTATATGAAGTGTTGTAGAATATAAGAAGACCCAGGAAAGACTTAGAAGAAGCAGTTGAAGACTGAAAACTGTGAACCCTACTTTATAAGTACACTAATGATGTTTTTAGTATAGGTCTAATGGCTAGAACAAGAAGCAGAAGGATTTATGAGCATGAAAAACAAGAAGCAGCTAAGCAGTGGTTAGCAGAGTGGAGACAAGGAAACATTTGTTTGGGGACAGAGACTAATCCTTTCAGGATAGACGTAGAAGAAACTCAGGCTCCAGCAGAAGATGTGCAACCTTTACCTAGGAGTGACCCAGAGTATGATCCCTACCTCAACTATGACCCTACAGTGGATGTGGACTTCCCGGTAGCGTGGGTGGACAGAGAAGGACCATCGTCACCCAAGATTTGGGTAGATTTTGAGGACGGGTCTTCACCCAATTTTTCTGATCCAAAGCCCCGCATCATCAAGGAGCATCCAGTCTATATTCGGGTTGGGATAGATGCAAAGTTATGGAGTACTTTACATGCAAGGCTCAGATCTATGGGCTATAGGTGGCCGCATAAGACTTTCTGGGAGTACGTGCTGCATCCAAAGTTCATGCCAGCTCCAATCCTGACAGCATTGGATATAATAGATGATTATCTTTGAAAGTGAGAACTTAGGAAGAAGTCTTAGGAAAAACTTTAGTTTTAGAAGCTTATTTGTAATGAAACTGTAATCTATACGCCTGGGAATCAGTGTTGGAATTATTTTGGAAATGAATAAAAGATCTTTAATTGAATGTTTGATCTTGTGATTGCTTGCTTGTGTTGTTGTTTTCACGTGTGAGACTATCATGTAGGAGTAAAAGAAATGAGGGATGAATTAAAGTTGAACAATAAGTGAAATTCTAATTCATCTTCTTTCTTTGACTGTAGATAGTGAAGATGGTGAATTTGAGAGTGCGTGGAAGGTGTCCCAATACTGCAGCTAACCCCTCGCAAGAGGAGGGCGCAAGTCACAACGTGTGGGATATGGTGAGGCAGTTGGCCGCAGAATTAAGAAATTGTGGTGGAAGTAGTAGTAATGAAAAAGCATCGACTTTGGAGAGGTTCAAAAGAATAGGACATGAGTTCTCTCGGGAAGATAATATGGAGAAAGTGGAACGCTGGTTGGTAGAAGTGGAAAGGCTTTTCAAGGGTATGAAGGTACCTGCAACTGAGCAGGTGATTTTTGCAACATTCCTGTTTGTTGGTGAAGTGGTGTGATATGCATAAAATATACACATTTATATGCCTTATTTACCTATATGCTAGTGTAGTTTTAATGATAAAATATGAATAAAATGGGTTATTTGTGATTAGGATAGTAATTAGGGGATTGATAATTAATTTACTCTAATTAACTATTTTAGATGCATTAAAGAATTTAAGGTCATATTTTTATTATGCGTCTAATTTTGGTTTAATTTTATTATTGCAGGTTTAAAAATGCAGATTGCAGATCGACAGCAGAAGAGCGCATTAAACAGGTTTTGAATTATCAGAGGAAACCAAGAGCAGTGATCGAGTGTAGAAAAAGGTCTAAGCCATTGATGTTCACTTAAAAGAAGACGGGCGCGTGGAATTGAAGGATGAGCATTAAGAGTCAATCTAGCGGTGGAGAATTGATACGACGGGTTTTAACTTAATGAAATAAAAAAAAAGGACAAGAACCGGCTAGTCCGGTCTGAAGAAAAAAAAAGGGATAAAACAACCAGAGCCGGAGCTCGAGTGTTTCAGCAGAAGCGGAAGAACAGAGCTTGAGCTCTGTTCGGGCGACCAATGACGGCGGCCCTGGGTTCCAGCGACGATGAGTCCCGTCGACAACGGTGGTTAAGATTGATGGTGGTCATTCGAGCAATGGCGAGGACGATTGGGTCGAGCTTGAATCGACAATGGCTATGGAGCTGGCGGGTGACGACAGTTCACGGCGATGAAGTCTACGGTGGCGGGCAGATGAGTTCGATTGCGGCAGGGCTCGAGCACGGAAGCCATGGGTGTGAATGAAGCGACGAAAGTGGAGGCCGCAGCATGAAGGGATTAACTCAATTTGGAGATTTCGGCGGATTTGAGAAGGCATCTGCAACTGGGGAACTGAAATAGAAACCAAAAAGGATAGGAAAGATCGGATTTTTCAGACGGATTTGGGCTCATCTCAAGATGGATTTGGATTGGAAAAAGACTTTCTTTGGCAATCTATATAAACCGAGAAGCAGAGAAAGCAAAAAGGAGAACTTTAGACGAGGTTTTTTCTGAAAAATAAACAGTGGGAGCTGATTTGGATCGTGTTTTCGGTGGTGATTTGACCTAATCGAAAGATATTTCATTCTTGTTCATCATAACCATTAACATAAAAATATCGATTGAATATTTATCATTAGCAAGCTCAGTCAAATAATCACAGGGAATTATAAGCATTCGTAGTACCTTGCTTTAACGACAAATCAAATAATTATATAGATTATGACTTTATCAAAACATCGCATTCAACCAAATAAGCAATAAAAGCACTTCTTTATAAACGTAGAAATATCAACTAAATAACATCACCTCTAGCTTTGACAAAAGATTTAGCTATTCATATTCATGAGAAAAATTAGATTCAGAAGAAATTGCATGGGGAAAAACACTGTAGCAGTTTTACTATTCACATTATTGTAGTAAAACACTGTAACAGTGCACTGTTCACAGTAGAAACACTATTCACAATGAGCACTTTTCATCTTCCCCAACCCGATGGTTACTGTAAGAGTTGCGGTACTGTAGCAATTTCGGAATCAGACCCAAAATCTTCCCTTTCTTCTTCCTTTCTCTTGCTCTTTTTGCCGCCGTCGATTCTCCTTTCCTTCCTCTTCGATTTCTGGCCAAAATCACCACCGAAAACATGACCCAAATCAGCTCCCTTTGTTTTTTTTCAGAAAAAACCTCGTCTAAGGTACTGCATCACACATTATCTCAAATGGTAAAGTCCAATCTGGGGGTTGCATAATAGGGGCTGAAGTAAGCATTCCCTTCAGTTTAGCAAAAGCTTTATCACAATCAGCATTCCATTCAAAAATAGTATATTTAGATAGGAGATTGCATAGGTCTAGAAATAGAACTAAAATCTTTGATGAACCTCCTATAGAACCCTGCATAACCCAAAAATGATCTAATATATTTAACAGTCTTGGGTGTAGGCAAATGAGTAATTAAATCAATTTTTGACTTATCAACTTCAATTCCCTTCGAGGAAACAATATGACCCAGAACAATTCCTTTAGAGACCATGAAATGACATTTTTCCCAATTAAGCACAAGGTTTTTCTCTTCACACCTGCTCAAAACTTTTTGCAAATTAGACAAACAGTCATCAAATGAATCACCAAATACAGAAAAGTCATCCATTAACACTTCAAGATAGCGTTCAACCATATCACTAAAAATACTCAGCATGCATCTTTGAAATGTTACAGGTGCATTGCATAAGCCAAAAGGCATTCTCCTGTAAGTAAAAGTGCCAAAAGGACATGTGCATGTAGTTTTATCCTGGTCTTCTAATGTAATTTCAATTTGGTTGTAACCGGAGTAGCCATCTAAGAAACAGTAATATGTGTAGCCAGCTACCTTCTCCAAAACCTGATCTAAAAATGGCAATGAGAAATGGTCTTTCCTAGTGACTGAGTTCAACTTCCTGTAATCAATGCACATTCTCCAGCCAGATGTAACTCTAGTGGGTATTAATTCATTATTATCATTCTTGACAACTGTTACACCATATTTCTTAGGCACTACTTGTGTAGGACTAACCCACTTGCTATTAGAAATGGGGTAAATGATCTCCGCACCCAAGAGCTTAAGAACTTCAGCTCTAACTGCCTCTTTCATGTTTGGATTTAACCTACGTTGCATCTCCCTAGACGGTTTGGCATTGTCCTCCAAATAAATCCAATGAGTGCATATTAAAGGGCTTATTCCTTTTAAATCAGCAATTGTCCATCCTATTGCACCTTTATGTTTTCTCAAAATATCAAGCAACTTACCCTCTTCGATAAGATTAAGATTAGAAGATATTACTACAGGAAGAATTTCACCATCCCCCAAAAATGCATATTTGAGTTCAATTGGTAACTTTTTCAACTCCAATTTAGGTGCTTGAATGCTTGATAGTGTAGGCAATTTGTCTCTCAATGGTAGCTCCTCAAACTTGGGTTTCCATCCGTTCACTTCCAATACCTGTAGAGAATTCAGCAAAGAACAAATCTCAGCCTCTTCTATAAAGAATTAAATAAACAAGATTCTAATGGATCAGAAAGAGATGAAACATGAAATTGATCTCTAACAGCGGTATCAACCCAATTCAATTCGTGAATGTCAGTATCATCCCCTGGTTGTTTGCAAACATTAAATATGTTCAATTCCAAAGTCATATTGCCAAATAAAAGTTTCATCACACCATTCCTACAATTAATCAAAGCATTTGAAGTAGCAAGAAATGGGTTACCTAATATGACAGGAATATTTGCACTTGAATTTATAACAGGATGTGTGTCCAAAATAATAAAATCAACATGAAAGTAAAATTTGTCTACTTGAACAAGCACATCTTCCACCACTCCCCTTGGAATTTTAATAGAGCAATCAGCAAGTTGAAGAGTAATGGTGGTGGGTTTAAATTCCCCAAGACCTAGCTGAGTGTACACTGAATAAGCCAAAAGATTAACACTAGCCCCAAGATCAAGCAAGGCTTGGTCTACCCTAAAGTTCCCGATCACACATAAAATGTTGAATTATAGAACTTACCTGTTCAGTTAAAAATGCTTTTTTTCCACATTCAACTTACGCTTAATAGTACACAAATCTTTCAAGAACTTAGCATAAAAAGGTACCTGTTTGATTGCATCTAACAAGGGAATGTTAATTTTCACCTGCTTAAAAAGTTCAAAAATTTCAGCATTTTGGTTCATCTTTTGAAGTGGTTTCAACCTCTGTGGAAATGGAGCTGGAATAGGACATCTCACATCTTCACTTGACCCAGACTTATCAATTTCTTCATTATCATATTTTGATTCATCATTCACAGAAGATTTTTGGGCCTTAAGTGGAATTGTTTTATCAATTTCTTTTCCACTACGAAGAGTGGTAATAGACTTAGCATGTTCCAATTATGAATCAGAAGATTGTGTGTCCATTATGTGAACTTGCCCCTGCGGGTTGGGTTGGGGTTGAGCAGGAAACCTACCTTTCTCTTGAACAGCTAGAGAAGCTGTCAATTTAGTGAGAGAACTCTTTATATCATTAATGGTTTGTGAGGTTTGTTGATTAATAGTAGCTTGCCCTTGCATGAAAGTTTGTAATGTCTCCTCAAGTGTCTTCCTGTGAGGTGGAACATATGAAGTATAATTGGAAGATGCCTGAGGAGGTGGTGTTTGCGCAGCACTATCATTCCTCCAACTAAAGTTGGGGTGATTCCTCCATCCTGGATTGTAGGTGTTTCCATAAGAAGATTGCCTCTTGAAAGGGGTCATAGAATTTGCTTGGTCATGTAACACCTCCTTGAAAACAGGAATGGTAGGGCACTCATTAGTAGGGTGTCTCATGACATCACAAATTCCACAGACCTCTTCTGTAGCAACAGACTTAACAACATTAATTTTCCCTAATTCCATGGCCTCTACCTTTCTAGCCAGAGAGGCTAGCCTATCACTCAAGTTATCCTCCTCCCTAAGATGATGTAGACCCCCACTAGAGTTGAAGACTTCGGCTTATTAGAAACATCAGAGGGATCGGTGGGATCCCAAGAATCTGAGTCTTCAGCTATTTGATCTAGAAAATGAAGGGCTTCATTAGGGTCTTTATCAAAGAATTTCCCATTACACATTGTTTGAACAAATTGTTTCATTGAGGGCATCATCCCATCATAGAAGAAACTGATGGTGCACCACTTCTCATATCCATGATGTGGACAAGAATTTAACAAATCTTTATATCGCTCCCAACATTGATAAAATGATTCATTTTGTTTTTGAGCAAAATTTGTTATTTGTCTTTTCAAAGCATTTGTCCTATGAACTGGGAAAAACTTTTTAAGGTATTCAGTTTGTAGTTCTCTCCAAGTTCCTACAGATCTAGGCTTAAGAGAATTATGCCAAGTTTTGGATTTATCCTTCAAGGAAAACGGAAACAATTTTAGCCTGATAATGTCTTCACTACAAGCCTGCTCAAAAGTTGCGTATACTTCCTAAAATTCCTTTAAATGCAAATAAGGGTTTTTAGAATCTATACCATGGAATTTGGGAAGCAAGTTTATCATTCCAGGCTTAAAAGTGAAGTGATGTGCTTGTAGAGGCAATATAATACATGAAGGTGTGCTAGTGCGTGCAGGTTGCAGATAGTCACGCAAGGGCCGCATTGGTGCATCATGTTCAATCTCATTTTCATTAATATCATGGTTACTACCCTGATCAGTCATATTATGTGGTGTGTGTGATGGAATAGAAAATTCAAACAAATGATTCTCAATCAAAATAGCAGAATTATCTCTAACCAATTGTCCACTGGTATCTCTATTCCACGAGTGCATGCACAAGCAACAGAAATTTCAAAAAGAGATATAGAACGAAGTTACCAAATTTGAAGAAAAATTCAATGAAAAGCCTTTTTGTTTCAGATCAGCCTCAGAATACTCCAAATGTCCTACAAAATAAGCAAGCTAAATTAAACTAAGAATAATTAAAATTAACTAATCTATACTAGAGAGAAATAAACTAATTGGAAGACTAATCCTAAACTTCACTCCTCGGCAACGGCGCCAAAATTTGATCAAACCCCAAAATAGGTTGACAAATTGTAATATATACTCGGTAAGTCCAAGGTCGAACCACAGGGAATGATGTAGAATTAATCTATTCCAAACTAATTTAAAACTACTTAACTCAGCAAATTAAAGTTCTTATCAGGAAATTTTGTAGAGAGATTGTAATTTAACTAACTACTAAAATGATGATTAAAGATTCAACTAAAATTATCTAGAGATAGGTAATTTGATCATGGTGTTTTGGTGGGAGTCCGCCGAACACAATAATTTCGTTGTCGGGCAAGATATTACTTGGGACGAGTTTAAGGAAGTATTCAACAAGAAGTACTTTCCCCCTCATATTCAGCAGTGTAAGGAGAAGGAATTCCTCGAATTGGTGCAAGGACCAATGTCTGTATTACAATACGAGACAAAATTTGAGCAGTTACAACGTTTTGCGGTGGATGCCTGTCCTAACGATTTGGTCAAGGCTAGGCGGTTTGTCGATGGACTAAGCAATGGTTTGAGGGCAAAAGTATTGGTCTCTCAGCCTACAATTGCAGCCAAGGCAGTTGAGTTGGCGTCGATCTTGGAGGATGACTTCAAGAGGACACGAGAAAAGAAGAATGGCCTGGTGAAGAGTGAGGACAACATGTTTAAACGTCCGATCAACAAGTGATTTGGGAACGATGGTCGCAACAACAATCGATCAGTTAAGTAGCAGAAGCAACAACACCAGAATCGACTGAATGGCCAGAATCGCCTACCGCAACGGAACAATGGTCAAGGATCTGGGAATCGATGCAAGTTTTGTGGACAACCGGCACATGCTGGGAAGCCTTGTCCCCAAGACACACGAAGGAGCTATACTTGCAATGAGATTGGGCACATCTCACCGTATTGCCGTAATCGAGAGAAGAAGGCAGGAGCGGAGCCAAACAAGAAAGCGCATGCACAAATCTTTGCTTTGTCGTCGGAGGACGCTTGAGCCTCGGATGAAGTCATTGAAGGTACTCTTTGTGTCCTCAATAAACTTGCTATAGTTTTGATTGATCCAGGAGTGGCACGATTGTTTATTTCGTCTGTATTTGCCTTGAGTCTAAAGAAGGCATCATCTAAACTAAATTGCGATCTTTTGATTTCTACTCCTATTGGTGACTCAGTTGTAGCAACTGAGAATCCATTCCCAGAATTACATCAAAATCAATCATATCAAGCAACACGAGGTTAGCTAAATATAGTGCTAATGTAGACTGTAGTAAGAACAAAGTTTACCTTAAAATTCCTGGAGAGAAAGAACTAGTATTTCAGGGAATTCAAACTAAGGGGCCGTTTGGGGCGTGATTATTGCAAAAATATCCAGACTGGATATTGGATATATACTGTAGCATCCATGTGGATTTTTACATCCAGCTGAAACACCTCCTGAGGTGTTTCAGCTGGATATATAAAATATCCAGATATACAGTGTAGCACTGGATATCTGGATGTTTTGCTTTTAACCACGCCCCAAATGGCTCCTAAGAAGGAGAATTGTTTAATATCTGCTGTAAAAGCTCAGAAATTGATGGCTAGAGGGTGTGGAGCCTACTTAGCAAATGTAATACCCATAGAGACGCCTACCTTAATGATCGTTTAAATATTAAACCCTTGCAAGTGCACAAGGCAATTGTACTACAATAAGTATTTAGGGTGGTCAAACCACAGGGACGGATGATTAATCTACCAAATTCCAAAGAAAAGTTGTTGTTTTGATTTAATCTAAGAAAAGCAATTAACTTTAACTACTTAAAGCGAGTTGTACTAATACGGAGAAATACCAAGACTTCGAATCCACTACGAAATAAATTAGCTTTATCGTCTCTCTCTCTCTCTCTTATAGATTCCTAGTTGATTAGTGTATTCCTCTCGGACATAACACTTAAGTAATTAAACCATGGAATTGTGGTCTATCTCTCTCGAGCATAGATCAATGAAACTTTATTCCTATATAACACCTTTGTCTACTTACATTCCTCTAGGACACACAAGTATTCCTCGAATTGAAATTCACAAGAATCACTCTAGCCTCTCTCGAGTACATAGAATAAACCTAAATGAATTAACATTGATACTATAACAAAGGTTCATACATCAACTAAAATAAGATTAGAAAAAGAGAATAATACAACCAATCTACTCGGGCTTCATCTACGCCTTGGACGGGAATTTAGCCGAACATCGAACAAGGAGAACACTGCTAATTTGTCGGAGTCATTTTCACTATTCACCAAAATATTGTTCACAAAACACTATAGCAACAATGTTCATGGTTTACTGTTCATCTCCTTCCCCAAAATCCACGGTTACTGTAGTAGTTTCGAGATCACTGTAGCAACCTGCAATTCTTCCAAAATCTGAACTTTCTTCCTCTTTTCTTCTTCCGGCCTTGTTGCCACCGGAATCCGGCCAAGACAGCACCAGAAACCACTTTTATTTTGACCCAACAGTTCTCCCCCGAAATCTCTCAACTGTTCTGTTTTTATAGACGGCCAAGCCAAGCCAATGAGTACCCCAAATCGAGCACGATTCGTACTTCCAATTCCAAATCCGATTAGAATCCCAGTCGAGCATTGTTTCTTCTTCTCAGACGCCTCTGTTGAATCCTAAATCGAGCCAGATTCAGGGAGAGCTTTCCTAATCGAGCATGGTTCTGTTGCGTCTTCCAGTTGCACCGTACCTCATGGTCGTCATCACTTCTCACCTTCTGCCTCGTCGTCGTGGTCATCATCATGGGCATCGTTGTCGTTAGCCTCGTCTCTGAGATCGAGCAGAGCTTCCATCGTCGTCACTCTCATCTTCGAGCACTCGACCGTTGTCGTCATTCCTTCGGGTGGCCGCCGATCATCATCTCCTCAGGCGTCGATCACTCCACCAAATCATATGAGATACATCAAATATATCTCATATGAAACTCTACATGAATGCACAAAGACACATAACCATAACCCAAAGATCATATTTTTGCATTTTCGGCCTAAACATGTGCCAATCTCACTTAGACACATGAAATCAGATCACTGTACCCCTAAAATACTCACAATTAATCATAATTCATGTAGCGACCGTAAATTTTATAATAATAAAGACGATTTTATTGCTCAAAGGGAGTAATTTTTTTTTAATTCTGGAAAAAACTCTTTAAAAAAATTAAAATTTAAAATTTTTCCGTCAGACCGATCGATCGCCTTCAAATGGCATCGATCGGAAGACGATCGATCGTTTTTGTAAGGCATCGATCGCATGACGATCGATCGCGTTATACGGACCGATCGATCGCCGATAATTTCATGTTTTTCGAGACAATCCGTTGGGGAACCTCTTGGACTGATTTTGGTGGATCTTTGGAAGACGTGTTTTACCTAATTAATCCTAATCAACGGATCTAAACCTTGGTAAGTGTTTCAAATTTGAAAACCCTAATTCCTAGCTAATTGACAATCTATCTAAATGGAGAATTAGTTATGGAAATGAATGAGATTTTTTTTGGGAGATTGTGAACGTGATTGGGATGAGATTATGGCCCTTTCTATGTGAATGAAGGATGCCTTATGTCATGGAAATTAATTGGAAAAATTGTCTTCAATTTAGATATTTACTTGAAAATCGGTTTGGTAACTAAGTGATTTGGTCAAAGATACTTACCAACCAAGATATGAATCTGTTGGGATGGATTGATCACGTCCCTAACTGAAGGATTCTCCCTTATTTCTTGTGGATCGTGGCCCTTGGATAAGTATTTGATCAATGGTGGAGGTTTGCCCAAGAGATTTAAGTTTTTTCTATTTAAACCCTCCATAAGAGAGGACGGCACCCTTTTTGGTGAACTTTGGAGAACGTGCCAGCAAGAGGGAAGAGCAACCAGCCTCCTCCATTGTTCGTCCAAGGTGGTGGTGGTGTCCATTGGTGGTTTTCGTGGTGCTTGCGCGAAGAAGAAGAGTCTCAAGATCGAGTAGAAACCGATTTACGATTTTTGGGTATCAGTTTCCACAAGGTAGGATAATCTTTTACCACAATTCATGTTCTCTAATCTTTGGATGATCATGAGTGTATGATGTTGATGATTTCATATCCTACAGCATGTTTTATTTACATGTCTTACTATTGTTGATATTGCGATGAAAGTTATATCGGTTTGCATGTTCTACCGTATTTGATCTTACGTATGCGCCAATTCTTCTCGTTCTATGCCTAGATGACATCCCCACTTCACTCGACTTGAAAAGTTATGTCCTTTATGCTCTTTGAATTGTATTGGACGTCTGTCCAGCTTTAGTTGTCCATTTTCCTTGATGGTTGTGTATCATGTTGATTGTAAGCGTAACCGATTGCCAAAAATCGGAGTGTTCCTTTGTCATACATCTTTGAAATGTGATCAAAGTACCTATCCAAGTCTCTGATATTGAAAAGTTGTGATCTTTAAGTCAGAGTCCGGCATGTTAGAGTGTTGTATGTCTAAGTTTAGGTGTCCTAATTATGATTACATAAGACTATCATACTAGTATGCATGTTGGCAAATCATGTAATGTATCTATGTACATATCATGCTAAATAATGAATGAATTAGTACAAAATTTATATGTGTCTCTTCGTCGTACAATTGGAGTCTGACATCAGGTTAGGACGTCACTGTTCACTGTGGTGTCCGGGGATACTTGGCTTAATTGTATGATGTAAGCAATGGATTAAGAGAAGGGAATCACTAATCAGGTTGTGAATTCGTAGTAGGAAATGAATGAAATCAATGAATTTCAGAACCATTTGGGTTCTGTAAAAGTTGTTAATAAGGTTAAGATAATGTCAGAAAAATTTATTAAGGAATTAATCAAGTTGGTAACATCAGTTAATTGGTATAACTTAAGTTAATTGCTCTCGGCTAGGACTATTCCTGCACTGATAAACCTTAATCGGAAAATAATAACTAATTGTACAGAAATCTAAAAATTATGCCGTCTATCAGGTTGTAAACTAGACTCCTAGGGCTATCTGTAATAAAAATTTTAGAGGTTGATTCGCTCTGTACAAGACGTGGTGATCGTTTGAAGTGGACTATTCTGTTTGGGACAGAACACTGGTTTTGGTTCTAAAAACCCTAAATCGTAATATTACTATTAATTATGGTTTAAAACAGTAATTAAAACACTTATTAAACATGATAAGACCTCTAAGGCCTTTGCATCAGTAACTATAAAATTTTACTTTTGGGTCTTAGAGCTGACAACATCTGTCCGTAATTAATTATCCTTTGTGTCTCTTATCTTGAATAATCCTTTGTTCAAGAGGCCTCATTACTTGATCCGTATTCAATGCCCATGATATGATCTATTATGGGTACGTCATTCAATCGTTTCAGTGTCGGGGATTGTCAACTCTAGGGCTAGGTACGGTGAAGGTGGCGGAGCGTGATCTTTGGCGAATCTTGTGGTGTCTCGTTGATGAGTCATTTTGTCGGGTCGCAGTTGAGTTCCCAGACCCAATTGTTTCAAGATATTGAACACTCCTTTATGAGTCAATTCGAGTTTTGTTCAAACATGGTCTTGCACTCCTACGAAGAGTCGAATTTAGAATGACATGTTCCAAGCCTCTTAATGAGATGGCTCAGATATATTCAGTGACACTCGGTTGAAATATTTGTTTCTCCGCTAAGAGTCATTTATGAGAACTCTTAGTTGGAATCATAGTATGCTCACGAGCCATAGCTAGACCCATAGTGGTCTCATATTTATTGAACCTCTGTAGTTTAGCCGATGACGGCAACCGCGTGCGCTTTAGATTGTATGACATTACGGAAGGTCTGCAATCTCCGCCCATTGTGCCCGTAAGCACCGATGGGGCCAGCATCCCTAGACGCATGGCCGGGTTCCCCTGTAGAACCTCTAGGATGTTCTGGTATTGATGTCCATAGGGGAAGTGGACAGAGCTGAGAGCATAAATTGTTATCTCCAACACTTTTGATGTTTGGAGCAGATACTCTTGTGATATCTCCTTACTCTCTGTAAGTTTGGAATTTTATATATTGATTTTATCCTTCCTTGACCTTTGAGAGTCTCGGATGATGAGTGGTTTCCTAGTATACGAACTGCATAATTGCTGATCCTGAGTCTATTTGTACTTGTCTTCGTTCTTTGAGCCTTTTGGCATTTGAATCATTATTCCATTGTGGGTTTTCTTGTATCCTACTGAGTATTTCCTATGGAATACTCATGCATCCTCTGATGCAGGGATTAAGCTGGAGCCTTATTAGATGTGATACGGCTCATAAAAGTCTGCGTGAGTCCAAGTACCGTAAGCTATTGGATTTCTAACCGCCACTGTTAAATTGGGGCAGGAAAATTTCAACCACTCACACAACTCCTGATTTGACATGCTATATGATAAAATCCAACATATTGCAATGCCGCGGCTCACGCAAATGTCTCGTATAACCGTTCTGCATATATGAATCAATAACAATCAAATAATAAAATTGACAAATATGTATTTCCACAGGTGTAGGACAAGCAAAACATAGTCTCCAACTAAGATAATGATTGAGGATGAATTCTGAACAGAAGTTTTCTTTATATACAAAAATAGAAGTTGAAAATGTGCAATGAGGATGTTTTCTTTGGCATTTGTGGAAGTACACAACACTGGATCAGTTTTGCCCCACTTCAGGTGTTTTTGATGACTTAAGACAATTTAGCAAGGTCTAAACAATAATGCCCCTGCATGCAGGTAATAACTAATATATAAAAATGGATTTAAGGGTATTTTAAAAGAAATTTTAAAAATGGAGAATCAAGCTGTATTAGGAAGTATGAGAATCCTTCGCTTTCTGATTTTTTTGGAGCACAGTATGACTTTTGAATTGTCACGCCCTAAATTCCACAACCCCAATATACACGGAAGCGATAATCCAATTAAGGTTATAAGGGTAGAAATCTGAGACGGACCGAATACTCGAATCATCACATACCCAATTATATGCTTGGGTCATACTGGATCGATAAGACTTAAACCATATCCACGCACATGATATAGAATAAAAAAAAAGTCTAATTTAATTATTACATTATTCGACAAGTCTCCGCAACTAAAAATAAAATAAAATGGCACACAGGCTGCAAGTCCACAATCATCAACATAAACAATGAATTAAAGATAACTCATCTTCTGAATTCAACGCCCAATATCAAATAAAAAAAAATGGGCACAACTGATAACAATTGTCAATTCAACCAGCAACACAGAAAAATATCCCCAGGCTGGAACTTGCGCATTGATTATTCAGTTACCTGTTCTGTGTTTCTTTATCATTGCTTATCCGCCATCTTAGAATACTTCTCAAGTGATTTTAAGTGGTCGACTTTTTTTTTAATACGAAGGCTAATATCCTCAATCGCCAGTCCAAATCACATTTTCTTCCACCTTCTCCAAGTTCATGATCTGGCTTCTAAAGCTCGAGCTAATTCAATTGCCGTGTGGTCCCTTATAAAAGTTCTTAGGCATCCATTAATTATCCGAGGTGCAGAACCATCACAGAATCGTTTTGAGAGATCAACAGCCTTCATAAATAGGATTTCACAGTAAAAAATATGAAACAAATAAAGATTTTGGTTCTAATACGTTAATTATAATATATATATATATATATATGCTCTAATGTTTTCGTCTGGCTCGGATCCGAACCTGATGATGACCTTTACCGCTTTTTTTCGGGGAGCAATGTAACCCGCAGCCAATCCCCTTGGGTGCGTACATGGCCTATCCATCATATGCACCAAGGGGCCATTTGGATTGTGAAAAATCCCACCAGGTGGATTTTTGGGATTATCTACTAATTAGCTGAAACACCTCATGGTTAGTGGATGTTTTTTATTTTCCACGCCCCAAACGGCCCCTAAATCAGCATATCATCACGGGTGGGTGGCCTACCGAGTGGGAGTTCATATTTTCTTATAGATGATAGATGAGAAAATTTTCTGCTGGGTAAGAAAGAGAAAAAATTTCTGCTAAATTATGTCAAGAACATTTTAGTAAATGAAGGGAAAAGATGGGCATAATTGCGCCGAGTGGATCCTAAACATTTTCCTCTATTCAAACTCCTGTTGGTGAAGCTTTGTCAACCTCTTGTCCACCCCAGACCTGAACTCTCTCTGATGCTTTATCAGCCTGCACCATAATTTTTTATTCATTGCATTAGAAATTGATTTGACAGAACAAAAAAATGAAAGATGCAAATTTTAGTGGCTTATTGTAGAAAAGCAAGTTTACATGAAATTTTTTACTTTTATTAATGTATAAAGACCAACACAAGAGAATTATAGTAATTGTAATCATTTTCAATTCAACCCCACTTACCTTGGTTAGGAACAAAGTAAAATGCTAAAACTATTCACTGGCAATATTTGATTAAGATAATGTCAAAATGAATAGGATTCAAACCATGTCATGTGTACAGACAATGGTGATGTGAATTTCATGCCATTAATATACTCACACGCGACATTAATTTAGCCAGATATAAGATTATAGAAGTATGTATACTCTTCAAGGTAGTCCATATTTGGGTCGATTTATTCTTATTAGATTCTAAGTTTACAAGGGTTAGTGTTTAGAAAAAGAGAAAAAGAATGTCTACTCTACTAATTTCTGTACCCAATACAAATTTTCCATTGATTTCCAACTTGAATTAACTAGGGCATAACGCTAAAATTAATTAGGAATAGCAGAATTTTTAATCAAAATGGGCCTCCTAACAATTAATCTAAGCCCAATAGCTTTTAATAAATGTTGCTCTTAATATAATACCAAAATGACCTAAAGAAGGTGAGTAACTATAAACTCTGGAGGACCCAGATCCGGAAGGTGGTTCCAATGCTTCAGGTAGGTCATAACACATCTTAAACATAAATAGTTCCACGATTAAGATGATTACTTTAAATGAGCATGAGCACTCATGGATATGTGAGCAACAGTGAAGACTTAGGAACTGTATATGGCCATGGAGCTTGCAGAGCTCATGTTTTGTGCCCAGAATGTAGTGAATGTTCCTAGACTTGACTCAAAATTAAGATTGTTTAAGAAAAATAAAAACAAAAACATGGTGGATAATGGATCGGATAATGAATAATCACATTGTAAAATTTCCGAATAATTGGTAAAAGCTGGATATGAGCAACAATGTTATCATATAAGATAAATTATGCATTTGCGAAGAGTAATTTTTAAAAAGACCACTTAGGTTCGGAATGTGATATGCAACACCATTTTATGGTCACAGCATGTTATTGGATTTGTATTTTCAGGATACAAATTATGCAGTGATGATTTATTCACCTGGAATATCTCAAATACCAGAGGATCATTAGCAAAGCACATTTATTGACCCTCAGCTTACAATGTTTCATTTACCACATTAGTGTACCTTTTATAAACCATTTTATACGTAAAGCAATAAAATGGTGCACATATATTGAACTGTGTTTTAAATTTAGGCCTGTTCGATGTAATTCCTTTATTACCTCTTTGCTCCAATTGGTCCGCCACATAATTACCACCAAGATCAGTGTCTGCAATGCAATTCCGCAAAGCATACCGCCCCAAATTCCCTGCCAACAGTAGGAGCAATTGGTATCAGCTATTTGAACTAAAAGGTGGGTTTAAAGCGCACGTGAAGACATTTAAATGAAAGCATGAAGAAAATGATAGTCTTTCAAACAAATGAGAGAAACATTTTGAGCGAAATGGAATTTTAAAGAAAGTAATGTAATCGACAAATAATACTTACCTCCACACCAAATTTAAATTTGTAGCCCAAAAGTAACCCAAGAGGAAGTCCAAAAACGTAATAACACGCCAGGTTAATGTAAGCCACTTGACTTTGCCAGCCGCCTCCAACAGCAACACCTTGAGCACCAATTCAAATATGCAAGTAATTCTTCAGCTACATATTTCGATAAATACTCACTAATTATTGGAACAGGAAAATGATAATTTCATGACATGGGATTCACCAGAAGGCATTTAAATTGTCCTGTTCAACGAAGGGAAGACTACACTCTATTTAAATAGAAAAACTTAGGCATCCATGCTGCGGCGCCAGTTGTTATTAATTGAGCGAATTCAGGATCAGGTAGGTTACAGACATTCATTTAGGAATCAAGAAGCTACTTAATTGGTAAATTTCTTTCTTATGATGTATAATGTAGAGTCGATTGTATGTTAACGTAGAATGAGGAACTAGACTACCCAAATACTAATATTTTATGTATCCTCTTCCTTATTCCTATGATTTACACTCTCAGTCTGCGTAATCACAAAGTTTCCCTCTATAATCTTGTTCCCTTGACCTGTCAAATACTATTTGATGCAAACAAGCTGATGAAAGTACCTGAAATAACCGGCTGAATGCTGTTCAGTACCATGGTAAAACCAAGAAGTGATGCAAGCTTAGACACAGCCTTTTGTAGCTCTTTGCTGCTTGTGAAAATCACAGCAAAATGGTTTTTTGCTATGAGAATTACAGCCATGAAAAAGAGGCCGATGAAAAGTGATTGCACAACTATATTGATAACGGAGTACTTGGTAGCTCTTGGGTGCCCTGATCCAAGCTCATTTGAGACACGAACACTGAGGCCATGTACAACAAAGAAGTTACAAATCAATGAACTAAACGCAAGAAGCTAACTTGTTATTTTTACCTTACAGCTGCATTGATTCCAATGAAAAAGATGCCTTCCCATCCATTAATGTTCATACTGAAAAAGCAAAAGAAAAAGAAATTACTAAGATATAATCTCAAAAAGAGAATTGCTTTCTGATGTAAAAAACAAGTACCATCATGATTCAAACGAGCCCAAGGTGCAAGTTTTAATGGCACGATATGCGCGAGTTCTCATGGCAGGTTCGACTCTTATGACTTATGAGTAAAGGTGTAAATGAGCAGAGTTTGGGCATGGTTCAGCTCGAGCTCAAAATTTCAAATTCGAGCGCCAACTCAGCCCATTGAAAATTTGTATAGAATAAAATTAAAATGCAAAATAATATATATATATATATATATATATATAAAATAACGAGTGGAGCGGGCTCTCTAGCTTGTTCAATGCAGGCTCGCCGATATATCAGCGATATATCACTGATATATTGGAATCGGGCCCCACCCGATACAACAATATGGACCAATATCGTTTTTTGAATTTTTTTAAATATCATCATTTTAAAAAAAAAATACTTTTAAAAAAATTAGAATTTTTAAAAAAAACTTTTCCGTTTGTTTTCTATCCTAATATGTATTTTTATGCATATTTTGATATTTATGTTTTATTTAAATTAGTAAAACTCATTTTAGAAGTTAGATTATGAAAATACATGGTAAAAACTAGTTTTCGACCACCGATATTTTTTTACACAATATCTCCGATATCCTATCCGATACAACATTCCATGGAGCTAAGTATCATTGAGCTCAAGCTCGGCTTGTAGTAGGATGAGCCCCAGCCGGCTCGGCCGTTTACACCCTTACTTACGAGACACTATCGGTCGTAGTGCACTTTCAGCGGATCCAAGGCCGCGGAAAAGTGGGTCATGTGAGGCTCACTTTCGGTGTACAAATACGGTGTATTGTAACAAATCTGTGTTTGGAAAGGATGCTTACCATATGGAAATGGCACCTACGGCGATCTGAGCATTACTAAGATGACCCGTGAGGACGACAAGTACCATCATGTACCATATCTCCAAACACAGCATCACAGCAGATGCAAGAGATAGCCTGACAAAGGCCCAGATGTCCTTGAAGGCCAGCCAGGACACTCCATGCCACCCATCTTTGCACCAAATAACAACGTATATAACCTGGGCAATCGCGATTGCCCAGCTGGATATATCAAACGCAGCAGCTGCTCCAAACAGTCCCCAGCCAAAGCAGAAGATGAAGAGCCAGAGCAGGAAAATGTGACAAGCAAGTGCCACCCCGCCAATCCATGCCAAGACCCCCACCTTGCTCTGGGACTGCAAGAACTTCTGGCTGGGGAAGTTGATGGCCGAAGCAAACATCTGGGGGATTATAGCTAAAGTGAACTTGCCGGCGAGGTCCGCTATCTCATCTTCTTGGCCGAGGAGTTTGAGGATCGGCGTGGCCCAGATGTAGATTGGTGTGAGAATGGCGGCGGAGACGGTGAGGATGATCCAGGAGCGTTGCATGTAGATGCCCAGCATGTGGACATGCCCGGCGCCGAACGCCTGGCCGCACAATGTTTCTAGTGCGCTTCCCATGCCCAACTGAAATTAGTTTGGTGTAAGATGTGAGAGTCAGAGGACGCAAGTTAAAAGTGTAGTTCTTAAAAAGCAATTCAGCATTTGAATTTTAAAAAACAAAGGCAAATATCAACATATAGTTATTCCGTAGAGAACCAGGAGTGTACTCAATTCAATTCATTCACGAATTTCTTTCTTTTGTGCACGTCTTCACGAACACAGGCTTCTTAATTAGGTGGCACTTCTAATACTCTCTCCCGTCTTTTCTAATAGATGCAATTAATTTTCAAAATGAATTAATTTTGTTCATTTTGAAAATCAATTGCATCTACTGAAAAAAACCGGAGGGAGAAAAATTATTCCTTTAGTCCAATGAAGCTCGTTTGTATTACAGAATGAGTTATTTGACTCTATGGCCCCGTGAAAAAAAATATAGTTTCTCCTTTTTGGATCTATCTTTTTAAATCAAGGCGGGCTTCATTGGCCCCTTGGATTTTTTTTTTGGCAACATCATTGGCACCTTAGATAGTAATAGTAATTACGTGACAAAAATCTTGATAATTGTTTTAATTAGTTTTTTCAAAAAACTGGTGCGATTCAAAGAGAAGGGTCAGAAGTAAATGCTCCCTCAGTCCAATATTACATGATTTGATCGTTCATTTAAGTTTTCTAATCCACACAACTAAAATTCGACGGATGGAGTTTCATACTCCACTTGAGACGAGGTTACCTTAAGAAGAGTATTCGTATAGGGGTTTGGAAACTATAGGCCCGCATGCTTGACACCATAAGAAGAAATTATTATACACTTAGCATACCAGATAGGCAAGAACGGACCTGCGTGCAAGGATATGGGGTCAAATGACACCATTGAATTAGATATGTTTTTTATTGTCATGCATTAAAGTTCATGTTGGGTTGGGCCAAAAAACTAGTAAAACTTAGTTATTGACCCCAAGAAAAAAATCATTGACCCCAAATTAAAAGTGGGGTCAAAATTTACTTTTAAATTTTGACCTGATCCTTATTAGAGTGTTTTTTTGCTAAATCTTGATCCATAGTTGTTCCAATGCAGTTGCTAAACAAAGAAAAAGATCATTAGAAACCAGTCCAGACCAATGAACCCGAACCCATAATTCATATAAACCCGTCCGGACCCCTAATTTAGAGGATTTTGGTTTGAATTGTGAACTTGTAAGAACTGACCCTAGTTTTGATAGGGATCGTCATAAAAAACCAAAACCGAAAGGCAGATTGCTCTTCTTTCCTTTGGCAAGTGCGTATCTCTCCTAGGTTTTTGGTTATAACGAATGCCTTCAAGGGTAGAAAGGTTTCATTTTTTTAACGATTTTGTATATGTATTTTCTTCTTTTGTGGCAATTGTCGTAGATGAAATTAACTTAAATATCTTTTTTTAAAAGTTAATTAATTGTCTAATGGATATTTAACGGAAATATTTTTTTCTAATATGTCATTTATCATAGTTTTTTTCTTTATTTCTATATTTCATTTCAACAGAACTTATTTGTGAGCCTAGTTATTCTATAATATTGCAGAAAAAGAATTAAACTTTGTAATTTATGACCGCATAGACTGAAAATCCTGCATCCGCCCCTTCACGTAGGCATTTAGCCAAGCCAATGAAAATCCTACATCCGCTTTCAGTGCATCAGGTGTGTCACATACGCTCTGCACCGGACTGCTGAAAACTCCCCGAGAATTTCAGTGGGCCGACTTCTGACATTTCTGGGGCTGTTTATGATATTTCACGTTAAATGCATAGGGATTTTGTTCAGTTGCTCATTACCTACATGTCATGCTAGGTGCACTCAATAATTTCTCTAACTATAAATGGGCCTATGCAAAGTTAAAAACAGAAGCATGGGCAATTCTGAGGCCCATATGTGGACCTGGGTAGTTGACTACAGTGCATGGAGACAACTAGCCTCTATGTTTCTATCCCAACTTCACGACCACTAGTTCCAACAACCACCGCAAGGTAGCCTCGTCGATGGCCAAAGGCTGTCACTATTATGGATGGGTTGTATTGTATCAGACATAACTTGTTGCCAGCCAAACTACTGCCATTCCTTCTAAAGCACTTTATCTTAAGGGGCCGTTTGGGGCGTGATAAAAACCAAATATTCACGGTGGATAATCCACTTTCAGGTGGATTTTTTAAAATTATATAATTTTAAAAAATCCACCTGAAAGTGGATTATCCACCGTGAATATTTGGTTTTTATCACGCCCCAAACGGCTCTTAAAAGTGTAGCAGAAGAAAAGGTAATAATAATGATGGCTTTGATGTTTTTGACAGGAAAACAATCAGACCTAAGGTAATCGGACCTAAGGTACTAAGTACTAACCATCAATTTATGTACTCTTTTTTAAATTATGAAAGTTTATGTACTCTTATGATACCACAACCAACTATGAGAAGAGAGAACCAAACAGAGTTAGCATGCGCTCAAACTTGGATCACGTAATAGCAATGTGTATCGTGACCACACGATGGCAGGCCGAAACCTGAACTTTAAGCATTTTGAACTGACACGCTCAAGTTTGGGAGTTTTGCCAACTTTGACCTAAACGGGGGATACGTAAAATACTGATGAAAACCATAGTGACAAAATTCGTGGAAATCCGCCGAATTGGGTGCACTTCAGAACGAATGTTCACCAGTTTGCCCAAAATTTGGCGAATCCGCCTAATTCGGCCAAATTCGCCAGTTTAGATACGGGTCAGCTATTTTTCTATTTATTGTCAAGAATGGGTTTGGGCGGGTTCAAGCAAGTTTCATTCAAAAGTCAACTAGTTGTCCGTTTGGCGGTGATTCCTGTCTACTCTTTTCAGGAGCATTTATTCGTTACATCAAAGGCGGACTCCCTTCATCTCTCTTTATACTTTTTTTTTTCTTTTATCAATAATGTATGGAAAAAGTATTTGATGGATGGATATAGCTTGGCTCATACATGCTACATAAGAACGATCTCATGTAGACCTGTCTCATAATATATTGTCAAAATAATTATATTATTACCTATATATAAATAAGAGTATGTGTGTAACTTTAAGATTTGTAAAGAAAAATAATATTATGACGACTGCAGGATAAGTAAGTTTATACTTAATTATTACTTAGATATTATACAAAGTCTAGACAAAATGTTAGTACTAAATAGAGTCCTCTGTATAAGTGGCCGAATTTCCCATACTGAACGAATTGACCGCTTGCCGAATGACCAACTTGTCACTCTGGGGTTTGGAAATTGTAGACCCACATTAGATCCTAACGTCGTGCACATCAAAAACAAATTAAGCAATCAAGAGCACCTGCAACTACCTGGTCCACTCGTGGGGCCCACATAAGGGCCTGTGACTGGGGTAGTAGATATTGGAAACTATTGCCCTCTCTGTTTCTCTATCCAAAACACGAGGACCACAAGTTCCAACAACTACCAAAGGTAGCCTCGTCGCTGGCTGGGCCTGTCACTATTATGAGTAATACGCCTCAGACAGAACTTGTAGCCAAAGTCGTCCTATTACTGACTTTTATTAAAGCCTCAACTTTTAATTAATGTAGCAGAAGATAAACCAAAGGTAATAATAATCTCTTCGTGAAGGTTTTTTTTTAATTACATCTCTTCGTGAATAAGACATCAAGTCTCCAATGGGGCACAAGGGGAATCTTCGAAAGGAGGCTTTGTATGTTTGAGTTGTCCAGTGCCTTATGCAGTTGTAGCCAGAAAGTAAAAAATACTAAGTGATTAACCATGTCTTATGTCCCACAAGCAACTATGAGAACATAGAGAAACAAAAGACACTAAGACTTGTATTACAATGGCCAAAAAAATTAGGAAAAAGTTATCATGCATAGGTGCATTAAGGCATCACGAGCCATAGAATACAGATGCGAGGGCGGGCGGCGTGGCGCAAATTAATAGAGGGGGAGGGCGGGTTATTCAAACCCACATGTCCCCTGTGTTAACACGCGCCGTGGGGGCAATCCCGCGGTTCACACTATTCCTTCGCGTTGGATAACCCGCATGAGCCAAGGCGCATAGTGTAGAACTATCGAAAATTCTATAGTTAACTTATTTGTATGGTATCAATTTGCATTCTCGCATTCAAAAATGACAACGTTAAACCTAAAGTTGATTCAAGTTTATATGTACAAAAAGCAGAGAGAGAGAGAGAGAGAAAGAGAGGACTGACCAGGAAACCGAAGGAGAAGCACATGACGACGGACAAACCAATTGCGGCGGCGGACAGCTCTAGCGTACCAACATGGCCGATGAAAATCTGGGTCGCGGAGTTGAGGCCATAGATACAGAGGATGTTGAAGGCGATGGGAGCGGCGATCGCCCAAACCTTCCGTGACTCCAACTGGAAGATCCTCCATGCGTCGGCGACGCTTGTTACTGGCTTGTAGTCGCCGTAGTCGTCTCGGCCATTCTGCGCGCTGTTCAGAAGCGGCGCCTCCATGGGCTCCGTGGTAGCTTCCACTAGTGAACAGCGTCCACGCAACAAACTAGTGCAAAGAGGAGGGCCGTCCAAGCGGTTGAGGACCAAGTCGAAGATATATGAGAGATACTTAGGGGGTAGGTTTGCAACTTTGCTGGGATTGGGGACCCCATGGGTTTTGCACCGAGTGCTCTACCTACCAGTCCAGCAGCTTGGGGGTGTGCACGTGGTAAGTATGACATTTTTTTTATGTTGTCTTATGACATTTTTGTTAGTTACCGATATTGTTCTAAAGGTATGTACTCCTATCAAAAATAGAAATTGTTGTAAAGTGTATGTAAGAGGTATTAGTGAATGAAAAGGTAAGAGTAAGTGTGTTCATTCATTATAACTTTCATGGTAAAATTTAATTTATGTATGTTGTGGTGCAGCGGGACTCTGCAAAAATTAATATCACCCACATTTTTAGGATGTGGCAAGTATTTCAGGACTGGGGGAGTATGTCTCATATGTTACCGAAATTGTCTCCGATAGTGCATGTTAATCCAAGGGGTGGGTAGGTGGTTCAAATTTGCCACCCCATGTCACGCCGGATGCCTTAGCTCACATGCATTAGCCGGACTCATATTAATGGGAACTTTGTTGCTGGTTGGCTAATCTTTAGCAACGATTTTGTGGACATGTTCATGCAGCATTTAAGTTATGTTTGAGGTAATTGTGGTATACGAATAGACTATGTTTTTTAGAAAAAAGATACTGGGAAGTACGGGAGTAGGGTCATCCTGGCATTTCTGCTAAGATGGTTTTGTCCATATTGTGGAGAGACTATTGAGTGTGTCAGGCATGCCGTGTAGGCTTTGCTCCGGGCCAGTGAAACCCCCTATCCAGGGTTTAGAAACAGAATTTCTTGACATCCTGCGAGCTATTTTTCCTGACATCCAGCAATGGGGACTTTCATTGCTCGAGTGCAAAACCTACATGGCATGCCCAATCGATGTTTAAAAACTTAGGATCCGGACTCAACTCAATATGCACGGACGGGCATGGACACGGAGTTTTGATGGAGTCATGCAATTATCATGTCTCCCCCGCTTGAAATAATACTACATGGATATTGAATACTCCGCATATTAGTAAGCAAATGTGTAGTCCTGGACTCTTGGGGATCTTGGGGACAAAATTAAATTAATAAAAAAAATAATGAAAGTTATCCAAATTATAAACTCTTTCTTTTAATTTTTTTCCTTGGCACATGGAGATAAACTACAACAAACTATTTCTCTTTTTTTTACAATCTCTATTTTTTTTTCGACATATTTTCTGATAGAGTAAGTTTCCAAAGGCCTTGCATCAATTGTGCTATAAAGGATTGATTGCATTAAATAGGCATAAATAGTGTAAGTAATAATTATCAAATGGTTGTTTAGCAATGATTTTGTAGACACTTGCTCAATTAGATGTATCGTTGGTGGAGCATTCCTATGAGAGCTTGCTAGCAACATGTCAGACGATACATGAGAATAGACGATATACGAGAACACTATGCATATTCTTGTGAGCTTGTCATTGCTTCAGTCCGTTATAACAGAGATTTAGGGACCGCATTGGACTCATCCTTTTGAGGGTTCTCAACCTATATAAGCTTCACATGATGTTGTGACATCATCAGTCGATGACCCCATTACCAGTAGCTCTAAATGCTACACTCGATCTAGTTGAGAGACCCCTTTCTTCGAAAGTATATACTAGGCGACACATGCACTTCATGTTATACGTCAAACAATTTCGTCTTCAGTTGCATGTTTAGATCTTATACCTGATGTCAAGCTTGATCATATTCCAGTTCGAATACAAGGACGATGACGGCGTAGGAGTAGGGGAAGAAGAGTTGATTGAATATTTATATTATGTTATGAGCATTTGAATTATTTATGTGTATATGTTTTGTTTAAACTTGGAATAGACGCTTTAATTTATTTGTGTTCCAAGTTTACTATGCAAATAGTATTCTTTATAAATTTTTTTATATTGATTATATCGTATTAACAAGTTTTTAAATTTATAGTGTAAAAGATGAAGGTGTGGCTTTAAACGACGCCTTCAAAGCACATAAAGATAAGGCGTCATTCCAAACGACATATTCAAAGTACATATTTTTTTGGACGAGTTTTTTTTTGCTAAGGCACGTTAAAACGAAGATGCATTTCTCCTTTACAAGAGGAAGGCAACGGTTCAAGTGACGCATTTCAAAAATTTATTAACAAAAGGAAAGACGTCAGTTGAAACAACACATTCCTTCTTTACAAAAGGGAGACATCGGTTCAAGTGACATCTTTTGGGACAAGGTAAAAGAAAAAGACTGCACAAGGCCAGCTCCACCCTGGCACCTACGTGGCATGTCAGATAACTGTATAAAAATATTTTTCTTTTTTTCCCCATTAGTAATTATTTTTTTAAAATATTATTTGGTAAAAATCCTCAGAAGAAAAGTATTCTATATTGGGGGCCAGGAAAAAAACCTTTTAGAGCATGGGTGCCCCTAGAAAAAAAACATTGATTTTTTTTAAAGCTTACTAAAAATAGGCGAGAATTTGGGGCCATGCAAAATAGGCGGGTGGAAGGATAGGCGGCGTAATCAAATTGTGTAAAATAAACATGAACAATGCCGTACATATGGTAAGTAGGAAAAAGACTTTTGATTACTTACTTCAACGGGGAATCTCATTGCACAATTACCACTTAAAATAGGCTTAGGTTTAAGCCTCTTCCCTTGTGGATTCCAAAGGACCTCAATAAATTTCAATGGTAAAATAACCTTTTAGCCCTTTCCAGAAGGTGAAACCTCAAGTGAAATCCAGGGAGGTGTTGAGCATGAAAGGATGATTTTTACCCCTTAAATATATGAGTAGTTAGCCGAAAAGGAAGTTCAACACCTGAAAAGATTTTCGGTGGATAGTCGGGAAGCTTTCACTCACCTCTGGATGTTCAAATAAATAAAACAGACCTGAGGTACCTGTCATAAACTATGGGATCCAAAAAAAAATTGCGTACACAAAAGTTTTGCACCAAAATTTTTTCGTGTGCTTCCTTTTCTTCAATAAATTCAGAAGTGATTGGAAATGGTACAAAAGTGTGACTTCGAAAATATTCACGTGTGAAAATTTGGGTAGTAGCCTGGGCACATAGATTCTCACCTAATTCTTCGTTAGGGCAAACAATCGTGAAAGAAAAATTGAAGGTATCTCTTTTGTCCCTTGAAAAAAAAAACACAGTGCAAAAATTTTGGCAAATGGTTGGGAAGCTCTCGCTTTTGAACAAAATCGGAGTGGTCAAAAATGTTCACTCTCAAAATTTTTGGCGTAAGGTTAGGACCATCTTTTGCACGTCCTAAAATGCTCACGGGTAAAACAGACTGTGTCAACCCTTGGCAAATTCTGTCCTGAAATATGTCGGCTTTTGAAAATTTTGGCGGATGATGGAAAGATTATCATAATCTAGTGAGCTATTTCTATATTACCTGGCACCAACTTTTATATTCCCATATTATCTAGTCTTTCCCGTGAAATCTCATATGGCCTGGAATCTGGACTTGAAGTACTGTAAATACCCTTCTTCTATCTTTTTCGTTCTAATACTGTGCGAAGAGGTGTATTGTATACCACACGAAAAACACAAGGGTTTCTCCGGTGATTCCACCGACGACCCTTACGGATTTCGACGATCCTATTCACGGCCCTCTGCTCGATTTGGAGTTGCCCCCTACTGGATTTTGACGACATGACTGATGGAAAGTGCGCAAAGTCAACGATTTGAAGCGTATACTTCAGGGGATTTTGGGGCTTCAACATGTTGAGTTTCCTCTGTGGTTCCTTGCGCCTTCCTGCAATCGGCGGAGTGACCGATTGAGCTTCGGTTTATAGCAAGGAAGAGTGTGAAAGGTGTTTGCCAGGAAATACACACATACACATGACTAAACCGCGCTAAGTTACAACAATCCTTACTGATTTTAGTTTCAGAAAGTTCGAAATTTAGATTTTTAATTTTTACTATAAACTATAAAGTTGTGTCTTTGAAAGACACGACTTGTATATTTAGTCGTGTATGCGATGACACGACTTTTATGTTTTTGTGTTGCACCGACACAACTTTTCTACTGACCACTTTACCTATCTCCTTGCAGATGGATACAAATAGAGAAGATTCTATGGAGGAAATACCATTGAAAGAGGAGGAAGATCAGGAATTCTTGTTTGCACCTAAGGAGCGAAGACAGAGGGGTAGGAAGAGGAAGGCTCTGATGGGCTCATCAATGAAGAGAACATACTATGCGCGACCGGCGCTTCAGACGTTTTATCAACCAGGCGTGAGAGGCCCTCCTACGGCGTCACCAAAGATGTGGCCAACCGATCAGAGAAACTGGTTTCTCTGTCATTTGTGAAGGTGAGGACGTAGTTGTTTCTCAGAACCTCCTCGACCATTTGGTCAGGTATTGGGATGAATCGGCGAAGGTCTTCAATATCAAGGGGAGGACGTTACATTTCACAGAGCAAGAAGTTGCTCTTATCACCAGATTGCCCGCAAATGGTGAAATAGTTGAGGTCCCCCCTCCTTGTCATGCCGACGAGAAGGTCAATTCTTCATAAAGTACTTCACCGTCAAGAGACCAGATATTCCACACATTGAGGAAATCATTGACAAGCTTAGCGAGGGTGAAATGCAAATGGCAGAGGAGGACATGGCGACGATGATCATCTGCCTCCTCTTCTGCACGGTGCTGTTTCCACACAGCACTAGAGCATTACATTCCTGTTTGTACCGTTATATTGAAGACCTTCCAAGATTGAGCTCATACAATTGGGCTGGGGCTATGCATAACATGTTGGTTTCTGGTATAACCCACACTAGCATATTAGTGGGTGCGAGATCTGAAGGAGGGTCACGGGGCAGTGGATACCTAAATGGCGCCTCATATATCATTCAAGTGTGTAGCATTTCTATGTTTTTAGAGTCTTCGAAAGGCACGACACATAGACGCTGTGTCATATCTTATGCAACACGACTTTATTTATAGTCGTGTATTATGCAACATGACTAAGTATATAGTCGTGTTGCATAAGACACAACCAAATTTCTAGTCGTGTACTATTATAGTTGACTATAATAGTACACGACTTGCCTGTATCCATGCCCTTTACTAATGTTTTCATCTGTTTAGTATGCAGATTTGGTTTTTTGAGCACACGACAATCTTCCATGCTGTCATGGGCCCTACTAGTCCAAGGGCGAGAAGGTGGCCAAGAAGTGGGGCCCTGATTACAGAGGTCAAGAAGGGTGCACAGAAGAAGTACCGTATGACTGACTACTGGAAGGGAGTGTTCGATAATCTCGACATATGGGAAGAAGTCGTCAATGTAATCATCCTCATGGCCGAAGAGGCACCTCTCATTCCTTTGTCTCCCTCAGTGGCCCCTCCTCCATGATGGCAGAAGACGGAGAGGCTGGAAATGAAGACGACTCCCAAACAACCTTCCCCCTCTTCCTCGAGGATGGCTACTCAATCTACTGCAATGGGGCGATAGGAGGGTTCGCTTCAGGGCATACAGTCACTAATTGAGATAGCTCTGTCTTCGTATGAAGAGATGGGAAGGAGTGTCGAACCTCTACGAGAGGTTCTTCACTCTATCAAGGCAATGAGAGAGCACCGATGAAGTACTCCTTCAGTTTTTTTGGATGCCATGCATTCAAAGAGATATTCGACAACGTAAGTGTTCTAATACGTCTCAGCGGTATGAGACAATGGAACCTGAGATATTAGAGAAGAATAGAGGAAAAGAGGGGGAAGAAGGATTGGGAAGAGGGTCAGGAAGGAGGAAGGAAATGAAGAAGAGGAGGGGGGCACTCAGCTAGGGCCGGCGGCTCTAGCTGAGAGGGGCGAGAGAGATGAGACAAGAAGGGAAGAGATTAGGGTTAATAGTTTTTCATTACTCAATTAGGAGAGCATGAGCTCAATATATAGGTTCCCTGATGGGCTACATCTGCCTAATGGGCTATTCCCTTTAATTGGGCCCTTGGCCTTATTACAATAATTAAGAAAATAGGATGGGCTATTCCCCTGATTAGGGCCGGCTGGGCTACTCCCCTAAGCTGGGCCGGCCAATATGAAAAGAGAACCTGGGCTGGAACATAACATTCCACCACGCTCCGCTGCTAGCCTTGTCCTCAAGGCGCCCAATCAGGATATTGAGTAAGAAACTCATCTTCCAAAACCCAGGAAGCTTCTTCCAAGGGCCGTCCTTGCCATGCAATAAGAAGCTCCGTGACAATGCGACCTGAACGACGAACGCGACGAGAATCCACCTGAGAGGATGGAATCAAAGCCAAGTCGGAAGAAGGTGCCGGAGGAGGTGGAGTCGGAACCACAAGAGTAGGATCTCCGACCACACGCTTGAGCCGAGAAACATGAAAAACGGGGTGGACAGTGGAATCCGCGGGCAAGAGGAGGCGGTAGGCCACAGGACCAACGCGCTCAATAACCTGGTATGGACCATGGAACCGATAGGCTAACTTAACATTAGCAGGCTGATATAAAGAGGATTGGCGTGCCGGAAGAAAATTGACGTAGACCCAATCACCAACTTGAAATTCACGATCGCGGTGATGTTGGTCATAAATCTGCTTCATGCGGTTCTGGGCGGTAGCCAAATTAAGCTTGAGCTGCTGCAAAACCTCATCTCTAGTCTGCAAGAGATAATCAACCTCGCTTACAGTAGCTCGCTGAGGCACATAATGTAGTAAGGCCGGCGGGGGCCGACCATAGACAACCTGAAAAGGCGTGAAACCAGTCGAAGTATGGTAGGCGGTATTGTAAGACCATTCCGCCCAAGGAAGAAACTGTAGCCAACGCCGAGGATGATCACCCACAAAACAATGAAGATACTGTTCAAGGCAACGATTAACCACTTCAGTCTGACCATCAGTTTGAGGGTGATAGGCGGAACTCATAAGGAGGCGCGAATTTTGAAGAAGGAAGAATTCCTGCCAAAACTGGGAGATGAAGACACGATCACGGTCTGAAACTATAGTCCGCGGCATGCCATGGAGTTTGGCTACATCCCGTACATAAATCTCAGCAACAACTTTCGCGGTATAAGGATGGCCTAGAGCTGAAAAATGAGCATACTTAGACAAGCGATCGACCACCACCATGATAACTGATTTGCCTTGAACAACAGGCAATGCTTCAATAAAATCCATGGAGATGTCTTCCCAAACGTGCTCCGGAATAGGTAGAGGCTGTAGAAGGCCGGAGGGAGTAATGGTAGAAGCCTTGGCTCGTTGGCAAACTGCACACTCAGCCACGAAGCGTTGAACTGCACGCTTAAGACCACGCCATAAAAAACATTGGGAGACCCGTTTATAAGTTCGA
Source organism: Houttuynia cordata (assembly GCA_039654745.1). Classification (NCBI taxonomy): domain Eukaryota; kingdom Viridiplantae; phylum Streptophyta; class Magnoliopsida; order Piperales; family Saururaceae; genus Houttuynia; species Houttuynia cordata. The sequence goes on from CM077504.1 coordinate 14,653,476, forward strand.
AATGAGCCTTCATGACCCGCCGAAGGAGCAGAATGAAAATGATCAATAATCGTCCGACGAATGCTGGCACAATTCGGGACCCACAACCGACCTTTCCAATAGAGAATATCATCCCGCAAAGCATAAGAAGGATCGGCAGATGGCTGGACCCGAAGCTTATCCAATAAAGCAACCGTGGCGGGGTCCTGTTGGTAGGCTGATCGTTTAAAATTAAACCCTTGCAAGTGCACAAGGCAATTGTACTACAGTGAGTATTAAAGGGTTGTCGAACCTCAGGGACGGATTAATATTCTACCAAATTCAAGAGAAAAGCAGCAGTTTTTAATTAATCTAGAGAAAAGCAATGAACTTTAATTAAACTAAGCTGAGATTAATCAATAGGAGAAGTACCAAGGCTTCGAATCCACCACAATAGACTAGTGTATCGTCTCTCTCTCTCTTTTGAATTCAGATTTCCAGTTGGCTAGTGTATTCCTCTCGGACATACACTTGTCAATTCAAATTATAGTGCCCTCCTCTCGGATGTAACACATAAATCTATTAAAACATGGAACTGTGATCTATTTCTCTCGAGTATAAACCAATGAGACTTTATTAATATGTAACACTTCAGAGCCCTTACGTTCCTCTCGGACACGCAAGTGCTCTTTCAGATTGAAATCCACAAAGATCCACTCTTGTCTCTCTCGAGTACAAAGAATAAACTCTAATGAATTAACTTTTATTGCATAACAAAGATTCATACACCAACTAGAATAAAAACATAATATGAGAGAAAGAAACAATACAACCAATCAGTTGGGTTTCATCTACGCCTTGGAAGAGAGTCTAGCCAAGCATGGGAAGAGAATCCATCAACAAGTTCTTCATCTTCTTCTTCTTCTTCTTCTTCTTCTTTGCTCTAGCCTCCAAGGACTCCAAAAGAACTCAAAACTCTATTCTTGCATATCCAATACGTTCTCCCTTAAGGCATATATATAGGGGTGAAGGAAAACCCTCAAATCCCTTTCCAAATCCGAGTCAAAATAGGGTTAAATTGCGTTTTCCGTATGCACCGATCGATCGCCCGTATAGCACGATCGATCGCCTTACGAACGCTGCCGAACGAAGCCGTTTTCCTTTGTTAATTGCTCCCGATCGATCGTATTGCGAACGATGCCGGACGAAGCCGATCGATCGTTTTTACTGTCTTCAAAACTTTGCGCAAATCCAAAAATTCCAGTAGATACGGTCGATCGTTTTTGTGTCCGATCGATCGTAGACGGGATCGATCGCGTAAAGGTTGCGATCGATCGTTTCTACTGTCCGGAATCTTCAAATGGCTATAACTTTTTGCACCGAACTCCGAATTACGCGTGGTTGGTGGCGTTGGAAAGCTGACTCCTTGAACTTTCACGTGAGACTTGAATCAGTCCAATCCGATATTTGTACACGGAGTTATGATAATTTGACCATTGAAGTCCGTTTTCGCCATATTTTTGCATCTTTGCTCTCATTTCCTACAAAACCAAAAACTATATTAAAGTAGTAGTTATTCTAATCAAACACTAGCATAAACATAAGTTTAGGAGATAATATAATGTATATTTCATGTATAGATCACACCCCCAAACCTAGATTTTGCTAGTCCCTAGCAAAACAAAACAAAACAAAATCAAAAAAAAAAAAACTAAGGAACTAATGCATAAAAGTAAACACCACTTTCGTAGGGAACACGATTGCATTGAGCGTATGCAACAAGCCGTTAAACCTCTAGGTGTCCCTAGTAGGACGAGTGTTGTCTCGTGAGGGTTTGCAGCCATGCTACCCACAAACATGTATTTATTAAACTGATTAACCTAAGTGAAGAAACAAAGCAAAAATTAAAACATTACAAAACAAGCAAACCTATTATCCCGATAAATACATACTACAATGCTTAAGAAAATCAACCACATGTACTTGGTTCATAATCAACAGGAATATAGAAGCCCTCAAGTAAGTGGTTTTATTCCACACTTTCATCTTGGAAATTTCTGCTCAAATATTATATAGCATGATAACATAAATAGTAGAAAGTGTAGAACATTGTAGCAATACAATCTAAATTTCTGTTTATACAGATCCAGTGTTACCCATTAACCAAAGAACATCAGAATCTACATAGTCATCGTAATCTTTAGGTTCATGATAGCACAGATCTGCGCGCCTCCTTCGGGTCCAACATTCTAGATTTGAGAGGATAATACACCACAGACTTTTTTTTTTTCTCTTTTTTTTTCTTTTTTTTTTTTTCGCTAGGACTGTGTAAGGCCTGACTTCAAGATGGTTAGGTTTAGCAATGACTCAGGCCAATGACTCCCAGCCAGTTGGCTTAGGGCATTAGGTATTAAGAGACCGCTTCGGGCCCGAGCATCAGCCTAAGTTAATCCTATAAAGTCAAGCAGCCCCTTTTCTTTCATTTTTTTTTCATTTTTTTTTTCACATTTTCATTTTCAGCACATCTTTATTTTGTCCTGGCTGTATTATACTCTCAACCTATTTCCGGTTCCAATCCCTTGCCATAGCCAAGAAAATGGTCTATCATGATCTTTTAAGCTCAACAGATAACTACACAACATCCAATGACTATGACTAAAGACATCCCACTGTAAATTAGTAATCAACAAATTTCTAGATGGTATTACTTTATGTAACTAGTGTGTGTAAGTGAATTTTCTTAGTTCAAGCACCTGTTCCAAGAGGACTGTAATAGAAAGATATGCTCAGTTAAGTGTATCTATCCTCCAGTATACTTACTCACACTTCCAATGTAAATTAATCTCCTAAGAATTGTAACATGCATTATTACGGGATAAACTATCAAAACCTAAGAAAAAGTACTAACAAACAACTTAAAACTAATCAAATTTTTTTCAATTTTTTTTTCTTTTTTTGATTTTTAATTTTTATTTTTATGAAAATAATATTCCCTCCCCCAAACCTATTATGAACATTGTCCTCAATGTGAACAAAATAGAGCATGACAATGAGCATATAAATAAAGAAAATCAAAGAAAGGAGAGAATACACCTGAATACGTAGGTTGCCTCCCACCAAGCGCTAAGTTTAACGTCTTCAGCCAGACGTAGCCACAATCATCCTGTAGGGGCCAGATTATCAAGTCATCAACCTGGATCAATTAAATGATTGCACCACACACTCCTATCTTTGTTGCCTAAGTATGGAGCACATCGTGGAATAAAAGGATGGAGTGGTGGGTAGGGAAGCTTTGGAAAGAGGGGTCCCTGCATTAACCATGAAAGAAGGTCATTAGAGAATTTTAATATAAAGGGAACCTCCTCCCCCACATCAACCATTTTGGCCTTAGGGGCCTCTTCTAGTAATAGAATTGGGAAAGCTTCCTCAACTAGTGAATCAACTAAACTATCTATGAAACAGTCGAAGTTACTGTCAATAAACAAAGAGTTAGATTGATCTAGACAAGATATGAATGGTGCTTCAGGAATATAAGGTTCTGTTGACAGTGTTGTAGACTGCCACTCCTCAGATATAGAAGAAGGTTGACATTTTGGTTCTATCAACACACTCACTTCTTCTTTAATTTCTACACCCTCTTGATCATTGTGTAAAGCCCACTCAAGCTCATTGTCAAACCTTTGGGCATTCTGAAGGGATGTAACATCATAATCAGGGGAAAAACAGATCCCTTCATCAGAAAATTGGCCCTTCGGATATTGGGGCTCAACAGGTAAAATGCATTCGTCGTTCTTATTCATGGCCTGTGTTAGCTGATCTAACTGTATTTCAATGTTGGCAAGAGCCTGTGTGTGAGAATGGACAATCTGGGCATGAGTCCGTATTTCATCTCTCATCTCCTCACATTCATTTTTAATCTCGGTTAAGTGTGAGAGAAGCATTTGGCTCATTTGACTCATCTGGTCTTCCAAGGTCGGTTGGCCAAACTGAGGAGTAGAGGCTAGTTGGTAAGGTAATTGATGGCTTAGGAAATCTTGTCTAGGGGCCTGATGAAGAGTGGGCCCAGGGTTGGGTTGCTCCCAAGGGTTGTTAGGATGATCCTCCCACCTATGAAGACTTTGGGCCTCATTCACATATTTTCTTATAAAATCAGGGTACTCATGGGCCAAAGGGCACTCTACTGGGGTGTGAATGGGACTTAAACAGAGGGCACATGGTTCCGACATATGATGAGTTGTGTATTGTAGGGAAGATGTGCCACTCCCAAAATTAGAGTGATTATCCCACCCACGGTTGTAAGTATCAGCATATAAGGGATGTGGGTGGTAGGGCACTTCATAGGGAGGGGGATTAGGTATGTGTGAAGAACAATAATCATTAAAGCTCCTATATGGGTTCTCATGGCTAAATCCATAGAAAGGTGAAGACATTTCTTCACCATGCATTCATCAACTGAACCACAATATCACACATCCACAAATCAAATAAACAACCCTAGATATCCACAACTAGCAATCATCAGTCCTAGATATCGACAACTAACAGTCCTAATAGCCACAACTAGCACAACATGCAGTCACAGAAAGAAAAGAAAAACACCAAACACACAAGTTAATCTAAAAAGGGAAGAATAAGAGAATGCAAACTAGGGGAAGGGGTGGCCCTTCCACGTTGGCGAGAATTCCACGTCTTCTCTTAACCTTGCAAAAAAGAAAGAAAAAACACAAATTAAGCTACTGATAAATAATCTAAGTTAAGACTCACTAAACTACTCTAACACTAATTATGCTAAGAATCTGGTAAACTATTGTGCCGTCCCCGGCAACGGCGCCAAAAACTTGATCGTTTAAAATTAAACCCTTGCAAGTGCACAAGGCAATTGTACTACAGTGAGTATTAAAGGGTTGTCGAACCTCAGGGACGGATTAATATTCTACCAAATTCAAGAGAAAAGCAGCAGTTTTTAATTAATCTAGAGAAAAGCAATGAACTTTAATTAAACTAAGCTGAGATTAATCAATAGGAGAAGTACCAAGGCTTCGAATCCACCACAATAGACTAGTGTATCGTCTCTCTCTCTCTTTTGAATTCAGATTTCCAGTTGGCTAGTGTATTCCTCTCGGACATACACTTGTCAATTCAAATTATAGTGCCCTCCTCTCGGATGTAACACATAAATCTATTAAAACATGGAACTGTGATCTATCTCTCTCGAGTATAAACCAATGAGACTTTATTAATATGTAACACTTCAGAGCCCTTACGTTCCTCTCGGACACGCAAGTGCTCTTTCAGATTGAAATCCACAAAGATCCACTCTTGTCTCTCTCGAGTACAAAGAATAAACTCTAATGAATTAACTTTTATTGCATAACAAAGATTCATACACCAACTAGAATAAAAACATAATATGAGAGAAAGAAACAATACAACCAATCAGTTGGGTTTCATCTACGCCTTGGAAGAGAGTCTAGCCAAGCATGGGAAGAGAATCCATCAACAAGTTCTTCATCTTCTTCTTCTTCTTCTTCTTCTTCTTTGCTCTAGCCTCCAAGGACTCCAAAAGAACTCAAAACTCTATTCTTGCATATCCAATACGTTCTCCCTTAAGGCATATATATAGGGGTGAAGGAAAACCCTCAAATCCCTTTCCAAATCCGAGTCAAAATAGGGTTAAATTGCGTTTTCCGTATGCACCGATCGATCGCCCGTATAGCACGATCGATCGCCTTACGAACGCTGCCGAACGAAGCCGTTTTCCTTTGTTAATTGCTCCCGATCGATCGTATTGCGAACGATGCCGGACGAAGCCGATCGATCGTTTTTACTGTCTTCAAAACTTTGCGCAAATCCAAAAATTCCAGTAGATACGGTCGATCGTTTTTGTGTCCGATCGATCGTAGACGGGATCGATCGCGTAAAGGTTGCGATCGATCGTTTCTACTGTCCGGAATCTTCAAATGGCTATAACTTTTTGCACCGAACTCCGAATTGCGCGTGGTTGGTGGCGTTGGAAAGCTGACTCCTTGAACTTTCACGTGAGACTTGAATCAGTCCAATCCGATATTTTTACACGGAGTTATGATAATTTGACCATTGAAGTCCGTTTTCGCCATATTTTTGCATCTTTGCTCTCATTTCCTACAAAACCAAAAACTATATTAAAGTAGTAGTTATTCTAATCAAACACTAGCATAAACATAAGTTTAGGAGATAATATAATGTATATTTCATGTATAGATCATAGGCCTGTTGCAAATCTGTAAAAAAAAGAAACACAGGAGCGGACATACCCAAATGCGAGGCGTCCTCAAACTGACGGGAGAGAGCATCGGCAACTATATTCTCAGAACCCCGCTTATATTTCAATTCATAATCATAGCCCAACAACTTAGTCACCCAACGCTGCTGGGCAGGAGTGGCAATACGCTGGTCCAAAAAATACTTGAGGGGTTGATGGTCCGTGCAAATAATAAAATGTCGCCCCAACAAATATGGACGCCACTTGGTCACAGCATGCACAATGGCCAACATCTCCTTCTCATACGCCGACAGGGTCAAGGAGCGACCCGTCAAGGCCTTGCTCCAGTAAGCAATGGGATGGCCGTCTTGTAGCAAAACTGCCCCGAGGCCATTACCAGAGGCATCCGTCTCCACTATAAAAGGGCGTGAAAAATCCGGAAGAGCAAGAACAGGGGCGGAAGACATGGCCGCTTTTAGAGCTTCAAAAGCCTGTTGGGCCTCGGGGGACCAAACAAAAGCACCTTTCTTAAGCAACCCTGTTAAGGGGGCTGCCAACGACCCATAGTGGCCCACGAAACGGCAATAGTAGCCAGTCAACCCCAAGAAGCCGCGGAGGCTCTTCAGAGAAGTGGGAATCGGCCAATTGAGCATAGCGACCACTTTAGAAGGGTCGGTGGCGACTCCTCCATGAGAAATGACATGGCCCAAATAATCAACCTGGAAGCAAGCAAAAGAGCACTTGGACCTTTTAAGAAATAAAGAGTGGGCCCGAATTACCTCCAGGACGGTGCGTAAATGATGTAGATGGAGCTCCCAAGAAGAACTGTAAATCAGTATATCATCAAAGAAAACAAGAACAAACCGCCGTAAAAAATTCCGGAATAGATCATTCATGAGTCCTTGAAATGTGGCCGGGGCATTAGTGAGACCAAAAGGCATAACTAAGAACTCATAATGGCCATCATGTGTACGGAAAGCAGTTTTATGGATGTCATCAGGATGCATGCGGATCTGATGGTATCCCGCACGTAAGTCCAACTTAGAAAAAACATGGGCATGAGTAAGTTCATCCAATAATTCCTCGATGACAGGAATGGGATACTTATCTTTGAGAGTAATGGCATTCAGTGCCCGATAATCCACACAAAATCTCCACGTGCCATCTTTCTTCCGAACCAACAGGACCGGGGAAGAATAAGAATTGGAGCTTGGACGAATGATTCCCGTAGACAGCATATCCCGAATCAACTTCTCAATCTCAGCCTTTTGGATATGCGGGTACCGATATGGACGGACATTGGCCGGCTTAGACCCTGGAAGGATGGGGATATGATGGTCATGGGACCTCGGGGGTGGCAGCCCTGACGGCTCAAGGAACAGATCAGCAAACTCCAAGAGAAGGGCGGCCACGTCAGGGGGGTCCTCTGGCGGAGTAGGGTCCTCGGATGATAATAATTGTAATAGAAAGCCCTGCGGAGTACCATGCGTGAGAGAATCCACCGAAAACATAGAGTGAAGAGTACCTGGAGATCCGCCCGTAAGGTTGACAGTCCGGCCGCTGATGGTGAACTGCATGGTCATGGCATCAAAGTTCCACACCACATCGCCTAGTCCGCGAAGCCACTGCACACCCAAAACTACATCCGCTCCTTGGGTGGGCAATAAATAGAGGTCCACCGAAAAGGCGTGACCTTGAATAGACAGCTCCACTCGTGGGCACATGCCATCAGAGCGAAGATTCGAACCGTCCCCAATCCGGACATCAAAAGGAGACGAGGCCTGCAATGGGCAGCCCAGACGCCTAGCGACTTTATCATTGATAAAGTTATGAGTACTGCCCGAGTCAATGAGAACAGAGACTTTTTGTCTTTTAATAGTACCTTGGACGCGCATAGTCTGGGGCATGTACGCGCCCGAGAAAGCATGGAAAGAGATCTTTGGCAGATCAGCGGGTGGCGGTTCAGAGACGAACCCAGCCCCGTCCGCTTCAACAGGGTCTTCGTCCCAGAGTCCTTCTAAAGCGAGGAGGGCCCGGTTCTTGCAACGGTGGCCTTGCACATACTGTTCATCGCAATTAAAGCAAAGGTTTTTGGCGCGGCGTTCCGCCATTTGGGCTTGTGTCAGGCGGCGAATAGGGGCGGTGCCGGTGGAGGAGCCTGAGAATCACTCAGAAGACCCTGTGAGGGTGGGGCCATGGCCGGCCGAGAGAGGGGTCTCCAAGATCGCCGTTGGCGGCCAATACGTTCCTCCGCAATACGAGCATGGCGAATCACTTCCTCCAGATTATGGCGGGGATAATGGCGAATAGCATCAAAAATCTCAGGTTTCAGGCCCTGCATAAACTTGCCCACCAACGCGTCGGATGGCCAACCTGTGAGTCGGTTGGCAATACGTGTAAATTCCATCTGGTAGGTGCGCACGGTGGACGTTTGGCGGAGGGAGCTGAGAAGCTCATTGAAATCAGCATATTCCGTCGGTCCAAAGTGGACACAAAGCTCCCGTACAAAGTGATTCCAAGAATGGCGTGGATAGGTCTGCTCAAAATACTGATACCATATCAAAGCGTCACCAGTGAGATGAAAAGAAGTTACCAGACGTTTGTCCTCGTCGGAAGTGGTGCCTTGGTAACGGAAGAACTTCTCAGCCTGATAGACCCAATCCACGGGGGTCTCTTCTCCTGAATATTTGGGAAATTGCAGACGTGCAAGGCGCGGTTCAGCAGCCGGAGACCGGCGCTCCTCGCGAGAGGGCCCGTGAGTAGTCCAACTAGAATCCCCATGGTGCGTGGTCCATGCCTCCTCATGATCGGCCTCGGCGATGCCGTGGCCGGGCTGTTGGGGAGCAAAAGAAGTCGAGGGGACATGTGGCCGGGGCCCTTGGGGGCCAAATAGGCCGCCGCCCAGGGGTTGTGGTCCAGGTTCAGGCCCCTGCGAGCTGAAGAGGTAGGCGGTTGTTTCTTGCCGTCGGGCGTACAACGGAGGACAGCGTGCAAAAGGACCACTGAAAGGGGGTGGCAACACCCCTTTGTCTGACCTGTTCGGAGGAGGGGGTGGTGCCAAGGAAACAGCGAGGCGATCAAAGGACGCACTGATCAACGCCTCCATGGCTGCATGGTGTTGCTGATTTTGTTGCTGATTCTGCAAGAGGACCTTCAGAATATCGGTCTGCTGTGCCATCATGTCGCGCCACTCCTCGCGGCGAGGAGAGGAGGGAGGGGACGCTGGACGGGAGCCCCCACGGATGGAAGGCTCTGGCGCTGACATCGCAAGGGTTGGGTGGGTGGTTTGTGCTTCCAAGGAACGGTGGCTCCGATACCAATGATACGTCTCAGCGGTATGAGACAATGGAACCTGAGATATTAGAGAAGAATAGAGGAAAAGAGGGGGAAGAAGGATTGGGAAGAGGGTCAGGAAGGAGGAAGGGAACGAAGAAGAGGAGGGGGGCACTCAGCTAGGGCCGGCGGCTCTAGCTGAGAGGGGCGAGAGAGATGAGACAAGAAGGGAAGAGATTAGGGTTAATAGTTTTTCATTACTCAATTAGGAGAGCATGAGCTCAATATATAGGTTCCCTGATGGGCTACATCTGCCTAATGGGCTATTCCCTTTAATTGGGCCCTTGACCTTATTACAATAATTAAGAAAATAGGATGGGCTATTCCCCTTATTAGGGCCGGCTGGGCTACTCCCCTAAGCTGGGCCGGCCAATATGAAAAGAGAACCTGGGCTGGAACATAACATGTTCTCTGCATCACTAGCGATAATTTGATGTTCCCAGTATCAGTTTCTGACTCTCTTGCAGTTTTGTAGGAACACAAGAAAGGGGGCAATAATACAAAATTGATAAAAAAAAAAGCTCGGGAGGATGCTCACAGGCTTGAACAGGAACATGTACTACGTCTTTTTCCTAATCCGCACCGGCTCCTATTTCTGCTTTATCTTTGTACACTTCCCGCACTATATATGGTGCTTCCCACAAATTCACACAGTTCATGAACATTATGATGGCACACAAGCTGGGGTGGATGGGTTGCATCGACTGGAAGATGACTCAGATTGCCAAATCGCCCTAGAAAGAGAACTCAAAAGACTATGACATCTTTATCCTAATGTATGTGGCGCAGTTGGCGTCCAATGTGAACCCACCTGAGTTTGATCAGTCCAAAATTACACGTTTGTGGTGCCCAGTCATTGCTGCAACTAAGATTCATAGGGTTATTGACAGCAAGTTTGACGACGATTCAATTAAAGAAAAAAATCAGGAAGTCATAGTTGCGGGTTTTATGAGGATGTCGAATGAAGACTAAATTTCTTTTCTCACATATATTCTTTGTACATATATTCTTCTTCTTCTACATACTTTCTTTTTCTGCATGTATTCAATTCTACCCATATTCTTCTATTGTACATAGATTCTTCGATGTGCATATAATTTCAATAAATTCAAATACATTATTTTCATGCAACACGACTTCAACAGACGACTATGTATATAGTTGTCTCTCATGCAACATGACTTCATATATAGTCGCGTACTAAACTACACGACTACGTATATAGTCATGTTGCATAGGTGTGAGGCCAATGGATGATCTTTAGAACTTATCAAAGTGTCGCATGTATGCCTTCCTTCCCTCCTTGTCACAGTGACTCCGTCAAGTAGATTCGAAGCCAGTATGTACCACGTGCACTCTCTAATCTTGCATTTTGCAGTAAATGTGTCTTTGTTCTCATCCACCACTTTGAACATGAATTTCCTCTTGATTGCGAAATTAGTAAGAACCATCTTGAATTGCTTCACGCTTTCGAATCTAGCCCCTAATGCAAGTTGTGCCTCATAGTCGTCTGCTTGCAAACTGCCTGTCAACATCATCTCCTCATAATTTTTTGAAGGACCGGCCTATGGTGAATAGGTACCCCAATCCCAACCACTAACACCAACGTCCTTTAAATCTTGCAGCTCCGATGCGACAGATTTCCCTTTAGATGTGTCTCATGCCGTGGGAAGTCTAGAAGTCAATGCTATTCCTGTGGGATCTGCCTGGCAAAAATTTGGTAGCGTAATAGGCTCATTCCACTCATCTGCAGACCATAGTAATTCTTCTTCGTCTGGATCTTCATCTTCATCATGGTCTTCATCTTCATCCTCACCTTCTTCCCCATCTCCCAATCTGGGTGAAAAAATTTGTATGAATGGACTTGAGAACACGATTAGAAGTAGTCAAGTCATTCTTATGCAATACGACTATATACATAGTCGTGTAAGTCGTGTTGCATAAGACACGACCAAATTTCTAGTTGTGTACTATTATAGTTGACTATAATAGTACATGACTTCCCTGTATCCGCGGCTTAGAAATCTTACCTCGCAGCTGCAAATGAATAATCTTCATCTCTTCCTCCTTCAACTGTTGATGCGGGTGTCTTATTGCCCTGGCTGGACGGCCTTTCCTGCGGTGTCTTACTAGCCAACCTTACTTCTGCCTCTGGTATCCTCTCCTCCTCCTTATTTACACTGGAATTCATTTCCTTAATGAGAGTGGAAGTGTCCATGTTATTGCCAGTAGAAGTCCACTCCACGTATAGGTCGAGTAGTCCATTTGTGCCTTGCTTACTCTTATGAAAGAGAAATATTAACTCCAAGTCTTTATCATCTTCAAGGAGGTATAGGGATCCAAAATCAACATGGTATGACACAAATAATGTACCAGCTGCATACTTCAGCGGTAATCTTTCTTCCACTTGCTGCAACTGTTCCAGGTACTTTACTTGTGTATCTAGTGGCATGAGCTTCCGTTTCCCGCCCACGCACGCATCATAATTTATAAAAACTCCATCGTAGTGTAAGCACACAAGTATCTTATCCATTACTACCTGTCATTACAATACTGAAATAAGTCAAAAAACCGTAAGGCATGATATATTGAAAATCGTATATGAGTGAAAAGCATCGTCTATGAGTCGTGTTCCATAAAACACGACTATTGTTACCGTCGTGTTGTCGAAGACATGATATTGTAAATAGTTGAAAACTTAGTAAGTTTTTAACTTTCTTCTCTAGCACCAACTTTCATTATACAAATCATAGTATCTGAACTTGACGTACCATTTTTTGATGTACAATGCCTCCGTTGAAGTTGTTTTTGCGTACCCGGTCTTTCCCGCTCATTTTCTCACTTTTTGGCGCGAAGATGACCTTTCCTGATTTTAACAGCTCTAGCGCAGACGATGAGATGGGCAGAGTTGCCAGACGAAACTTCTCTAGAACGCTCTGCCTTCTTCTCCGACTGAACGCTCCTCAAATTCCGGGTAATATGGAAAAACGCAAAGTGTGGGCTGTGGGATGGCTTATACCTCTTCCTGGGAGTATTTTGGGTACTTTCTGGGTCATATTGGAGAAACCAAGATGTTCCGGGTCATATGAAAAAACGATAGTTGACGCCAGTTAATATAAAAAAAGCACTAATCTAGTCCATTAAAAAATTACGAGTTTTTTCCATATTACCTGGCGTGAACTTTCAAATTCCCATATTACCTGGTTTTTCTAATGAAATCCCATATGACCTGGAATTGGCACCTAGAGTACCAAAAATGCTCTTCTTTTACATTTTCCGTGCATTTTGTTAGGGCTGCACCAAAAACCCGGACCCAACCCAACCCAAATGGAACTGACCCGGGTTGGGTCAGGTTGGGTCGGGTCGGGTCCTATCTCGGGTAGGGTCGGTTCCAAGGGTTTAAAACATGGGTTCTATCTCGGGTCGGGTCGGGTTTTGCTTTAAAATACTCAAGAACCAACCCGACCTGAGATATACCATTTAAATAACTTATTTTTTAATATATATAATTTATTATTATTATAATAATAATATAAATTATTTTATTAAAGATTTTTATAATTATATTAATTATTTTATTAAAATCTCGGGTTTTATCTCGGGTTCTCGGGTAGGGTCGGGTATTATGGGTTTATCTCGGGTCATGGTCGAGTTTAGCTTCTTGGGTTTTATCTCACACTTTTGCCTATTTTATCATCTTATTTGATATCCACGAGCGGTGCTCGACCAATGGGTAGCCTTTATATGTGTTTCTTTACATGTATATCTCAATTTTTGTAGTTAGACGGGCTTCCCCGATGCTCTTACTTCAAAATCCATTCTTCATAGACTTTTTCTCGTCTTTCCCGCTGAATTTGATGTTTTCCAGCATAAAATTTTATTTTTTTCTGGGTTGGATGGCACCGGCGGTGATTTGAACCACGATGATGGACAGACATTCGCCAGAATGTCTTCTTCCCCAACTTAATGTTCCCGTAAATTGCTAATTTTAGGAAGATGAAAGACTTAGGTTGGATTTTTGGGAAGAAATGTATTTTGGATAATTTTCGGATCATATAGAAGAAACAAAGAGATTCCAGGTAATATGAGAAAACGAAAGTTGGCGCCAGGTAATATGTAAAAAGCTAGAAGGACTAAAATAATGGATTTTACATTTTCACTGGCAAGTCTAGTCCATTACTTGTCAACAACAAGAAGTACAAAAAAAAACCATCGATGAACTCCTCCAATAAGCTCTTCCTTGACGTCATCAAGAAAAACAATGCACCAACTGTCCAAGTCTTCGTTGCAAAACATACACCCTTGTGCAAGAATGAACATGAGAAGACATCCATCCCTTGGTTGTTGACTAGCTCTAACGTGAAAGAAATAGTCCATCTCTTGGGTGTTGACGCCAATCCCTTGTGTGTTGACGTCATATCTCGTATAAATGAGTCAAGCTGAAAGATGTAGTCCAAAGTTGGAGAATGACTAGCTCTAACTGAGAAAAAATTTGTGTTTCAGCTGAAAGTGAAAAAAACTGGAAATGAAAAGTGAAGTGAAACATCCACTATGGATGTTTTGTTTTTTTTCACGCCCCAAACGGCCCTTAAGTAGAGAAAAAGAAGGAAAAAAGTTGAGGTGAAAGAAATTTTCAGAAGTAAAAATTACACGTATAAAACATATAGTCTCCGTTGCATGTTGAAAGTCACCCGACATTAAACCCACCCATGGGATGGCCCAGTAGTGGGGGTATAGACTTGTGGCTTCAGGAAGTCCCAAGTTTGAATTCCCCTCATCCATCCTATGATTTAAATGGGGGATCATGGAGGTGGGTTGCTGTGCTAGTCACCCCCCAGGATTAGTTAAGGTGCGTGCAAGCTGGCACGAACACCCAGGCATCACAAAAAAAAATGATGAAAGTCACCCATAAATTTTTGAAATGGTAAGTGAGGGTATGTAGGCATCACCTCAAAATGCCATATCAAAAGAAAACTAAATAGGCTACGTGAGCATGGAATGCTGTATCGGATATCGGTAAAATATCGGTCGACCAAAGAGACGAAATATCGAAGATATTGTATAAGTCAAAAACTAGTTTTTACCATATATTTTTACAATCTAAGTTCTAAAATGAGTTATACTAATTTAGATGAAGTATAGATTTCAAAATACGCATAAAAATGTATCTTAGGATGGAAAACAAAGGGGAAAGTTATTTTTTTTTCTTTTTTATTGCTGATATATCAGCGATATTTGAAAAAACGACACTGGGTCATATCGGTGTATCGGGTGGGGCCTGATACCGATATATCGGCGAGCCGGCATTCCATGTATATGAGACCATACAAGTTTCACTTCAAAGGTAACCAACTAAAAATTCAATAGCTTGTCAACCAAGATGGTAAAGCTACAAAAATTCAAAATGACCACCTCGAAAAAAGCCACCTTTAAAGCAAAAAACAAATGGGCTACGTGAAACCTCAAAATATTTCACTTCAAAAAAATAGTCCACCCAAAATTAAATAGCTTGCCACCAAAATCAAAATGGCCAAGCTATAAAAATTTTATTATGACACGTGAGGCTTAGTGGACCCCACCATGAAAAATCTAGCTTAAAACAAAAGTCAAATGGGATATGTGAAACTAGCCATTCCAAAAGAACCTACCAAAAAAAAATTCAATAGCTTGCTACCAAAACCAAAATTGTTAAGCTACGATAAAAACTTTAAAATGCCAAGTCAGACCCCAGTGGGCCCTACTGGAAAAAAAGCAGCTTAAAAATAAGCATGGGTTATGTGAGACCCCAAATGTTTTACTTATTAAGAAATAGCCTACCAAAAAATCACTACCTATAAAAACGGCTAAGTGAGACGTCAGTAGATCTCGCGTGAAAACCATAGAATGTCGTATCGGATATCGGTAAAATATCGGTCGGCCAAAGAGACGAAATATCGGAGATATTGTGTAAAAAAATATCGGTAGTCAAAAACTAGTTTTTACCATATATTCTCACAATCTAGCTTCTAAAATGAGTTATACTAATTTAAACAAAGAATAAATTTTAAAATATGCATATTAGGATAGAAAACAAACATGAAAGGTTTTTTTTTCAAAAAAAAAATTAAAATTTTTTTTTAAAAAATAATTTTTTAATTCAAAAAATATTGGTCTCGCCGATATATCGGCGATATTTGGATTTTTTCAAAAAAACGATACGGATTAGTATCGATGTATCGGTTTAGGGCCGATACCGATATATCGGCGAGACGATTTTCCATGGTGAAAACTAGCCACTTCAAAAAATCAAATTATCTATGTGAGGCCTTATAAGTCTTATATCAAAATTTGCCACTTCAAAATAAATTAAGAGGATGGAGCAGGGTATGTAAGCCTTGCAGAAAATCAACACCTAGAAATTCTAAGATAGCTAAGTGAGACGTATAAGTCTCACATCGAAGTAGCTACTGTTAAAAAGTTGAAGATGAAAATTTTTCACTCGTTTGACATAGATAAATAGCGTTACCACCTATTTTTTAGAACTAAATTTTTTTAGTATTTTTCGACTTGGATTAAAACAGTGCAGAAGCATCTCTTGCATATGAACATTTTCGTTATTGGATTAAAACAGTGCAGAAGCATCTCTTGCATATGAACATTTTCGTTACTTCACCACTTTTTTATAACTTTTTTAAGTTTACAATCTAGAGTCTTGTTAGTATCCATCCTGCCTCAAGTGCGTCGACGTGCGCCGTATCGCCCGGTCTATCGATCAATGCAATGTCAGGCGGGTTTAAATTGTCAGTCTGCCACTTGTTTAAATCTGATGGCTCGCGGTGCTTTGGCACATGCCAGCATGAGTGAGGTCGAGGCTTATGTTACCTTTCTGCTTACAGTCTATTCCACCTCGACCTTACAAACTACTATTTGATAATTTATAGTCATTCCAATTTACAACGTTTACTAGATTGAGACAGAAAGTACAGAAGAAAGAGTACTCTTCAGAGTTCAGAGAGAGGGCTAAGAAACCACGGGCCAGACTGAGACAACCGGCCTAGACCGAGAGATAAAATAAAAGACAACAAATAAAACTCTGTAGAGCTCCAAAATTACTCCAGATAAGAACAATCCCATTGGATTTGGTCTTTGAATCCGAAGGCTCCAAGAACGTGACAAGTTTGGGTCATAATAGCTGAAGTAATAAAAGGCCATCTATTTTCCTCTCTTCTTTTGCCTTCGAAAATCCCCTCATTTCCTTCGCTCCAAACAAATGTGACACAAATTCTAGAAATTTTTTTGAGGAAAATAGATGCATTAGGATTCCATTTGATGAAGCTTAAAATTCAATGTATTCACCTTCATAGTCCAACATCATTCTCATAAAGAATAATCTAAACAAAATCAGTCTCAGGACACTTCTAGATAAACTCTGCAAGTGAAGAAGAGGTTATCTCTACTTTCCTCTTGGCAGCAGCAAAGAAAACAACGATTTTCAAGGTGGAATTATAGTCAAATTTTAAATAGTAACAAGCCTGTTATTAATCATAAGCCAAGAGAACAAGGGGTAGCGATTCACCCAGTAGTTATGCCAAAATAAGGAGAACCATTCCACAGGTGGGCAGCGAGGTCGAAGGGAGTTCCATGCAGATTCGAAAAAAAACCTTCCAGACGATGTGCGCCGCACACAACCATCATCATCTTCCGAAAAATCAGGAGAATTCAGAAGTAAAAATTTCTTAGCCTCTATAGAAAGAAGAGATGGTAAGGTGCAAGGAGAGAATTCCACTTCGAATGTGTTGGATCATTTGTCAACAACAAAGCCTCCAAGTTGTTTGATGTTTCTTCTACCAAAAGTAGCAAATAGAAAAGTGGAGGACGGCCAAGAATCCAACTAAATACTCCCTTTGTCCTGTTTTAGATGCTCCATCCAAAAAATTTTGATTTTTATCGGATTGTGGAAACCCCAACCACCCCCAACTAAAGGGGGAAGAAGAGGTTCAAAATCCATTTAAGTCCACCATATAGTGCATCTAAAACAGGATTGTCCTCTTTTCCGATTGGAACTGTTAGAAATAAATGTGTTTCAAAAGAAAAAAAACAAAACGGTGGCTAATTGATGAGTCATTTTAAGACATGACCTTTCCATATTTGTCCTCTTGAATATGGGTTTAAAAACAAAAGGTCTTCTTCTTCTCTAAATGCTCTCCTCTTCTCTCCACGATTTTGAGTTCTTAATTGGTGTTTTTAGAGTCGGATTTTTGCGTTGATTTTGTGTGTGGGCAATATACTCTTTTCGGGTTCGTGATCAAATTCTTTGGAGTGAACCAATGTTATAGAGAGGTCCGTTGTATCTCTTGATTATTCGCCAGTGAAGGCCAACACTAGGCGGCGAATATTCGTTCAAGGACAGTCCTAAAGGGTGCACGCCTCAGGCAAAGGTTATAGTAAAAAAGAAGGTTTAGACTATTTTGATACATACTCTCATGTGACTAGAATTGCCACCATCCGTGTACTTTTGGCACTGGCAGCCCATTATAACCTTGAGATTCACCAAATGGATGTTAAAAATACTTTTCTATATGGTAAATTGGATGAGGAGGTTAATATGGAGCAGCAAGAGGGATTTGTGATGTCGGGTCAAAAGAAGAAAGTATGCAAATTAATAAGGTCTTTATATGGTCTAAAACAAGCTCCTAAACAATGACATGAAAAATTTAATTCCATTATTCTTTCTAATGGGTTTGTTGCATGTGTAACAGACAAGTGCCTCTATTGGAAGCAAGTGGGTAATGTTTATTTAATTATATGTCTTTATGTTTATGACATTTTAATTTTTGGCAATGATAGTGGTAAATCATGAAGGACAAAAGTTTTCTAAATAAACATTTTGATATGAAAGATCTTGGAAATGCAAATATTGTGCTTGGCATTAAGCTTTACAAGTCTCAAGAAGACATAATGCTGAGTCAGTCATATTATGTGGAGAAAATGCTGAGGAAGTTCACCACTTCGACTGCAAGCCTGTAAGTACCCCATATGATCCTAGTGTCAAAGTAAGAAAAAATTGTGGAGATACTGTGTCACAGCTTATATTCTCTCAAGTAATAGGAAGTTTGAATGATCTGGCTAATTGTAGTAGACCAGATATTTCTTATGCGGTGAGAAGAATGAGCATGTACACTAAAAACCCTGATAGATTTCACTGGATTGCCATTGAGAGGTTACTCAGATATCTGAAAGGTACTATCTCTTATGGGATGTCACGCATGAAAAATACACATTTTTATATGCCTAATTACTTAATTGTTAGTCATATTTTCTAGTTAAAATAAGGAATAAAGTGGATTACTAGCAATTAGCTATGTAATTAGGAATTAAATAATTAATGCTCAATCTAAATGTGTTCCATAATTTTATGAATTATTTGATGCGTCTAATATGGGATATATTTTATTTTGTATAGGTTTAAATGCTAAGACTGCGTAACGGCCCAAATAAAGCCATTAGGCGGGTTATGAAGTGCCAAAGTGTAACATCTGATGATGTGATTTCTGGTTCTGCGATGTACTTTAATGTGTTACTTGACTTTTATGATTTGGTATGATTCGTTAATCGCATGACTAATCGTGACAGAACTCCAGGATGCGAGGGTTGGTCCTGACGCTGGGCACAACCTGGCGCTGAGGCCAGCCTGGCACCAAGGTCTAAGAACACCTGACGCCAGGAGTGGGGCCAGGTGCCATGGCATGTGTTCAGTGGATTACTCTTAATTAGTAATTGAATTTGGTTTTGATGTGTGGTTTGTGGCGCACTCGAGTTAGTGTAACGAGTAGTGCAACCGCGGGACGTCAAAGTCATGTGCATGTAGGACTCAAGCCAAGACGTAGGACTTGGGCACTGAGCCACATGGCACTGGCCCAGGGGTGACCTATGAACATGGGTGACTTGTCATAAGGTGATTTTCAGATGGTTGGAATGATCTCGAGTTGATTGGAGTGAATCTTGGTGCAAATTTACGGGTTGACCTAATCGCGGTGGATAAGGTAAGTACTGCGGTAAATTGGAAGGTTATCTTTTCAGCTGAGATAATTATGAAGATAAATATTAATTAAAAGAAAGTGATTAGAGCATCTTGTATCAGCCAATAGGAAGGGGACATCAAATTGGTTGGCTTAGATTGGTTGGCTTAGAGTATCTTGTCCAATTGGTTGGCTTAGATTTGGTAGTTTGCTAGTTGTAGTAGGAGTGGTCTTGATAAGGTAATATCTTAACTAAAAAGATTGAAATCCTAACAAATTGGGAGATCTCCATTGCTGAACGTCTTGACCTAATTGTAGAAGGTCTTGCATTGGTAAGTTGGGATTTGGGATTAGGAAGGATCTAATTAGGAGATATCCTAGTCGAATGAGGCATTGGCTGTATAAGCCATAGAGGAGGTCGGCCATGCCTATTGCACGCCAAGCACTTGAATGACTTGTGCAAACCCTAGCTTTTCCTTCTTCTTTCCCATCAAATCCAGCAGCCTTCCATCTTTTCTTTCACCCATATCTCACGTTGGAACAAAGGAGTAAATGCATCGTCGCGGAGAAGAGGGAAGGAGCTACACGTGAAAGTGCATTTCGCATACATCTAAGTGGTAGGATGGTTTTTCCTAACCAATCTGATTTGAATCCTTTTGCTTCATTCTTAGCATGATTATTTTATGATCCTATTGATGTTATCTCAGTGATAATAATTGAGTTAGTGTTTGATTCATGAGAGATTTCTTATTGTTTATCAAATAAGAGTATACATGTTGATATGCCTTGTTTAATGCTTCATGATAGTGCATGCATGCTTACCTTTGATGAAAACATCTATATGGTCATGTCTCTTGAACGTGGGAGGTCATAAAGTTCTCTTCTTTATTCTGTAATGTTCTATTTTAATCGTTCAATATGGTTAAAGGATGTATTAATGATATTAAAAGCTTCATAAGAGCAAGGGTTATGCCTTGAGTCTAGATTAAGGTCTTAACAACAATTAAAGTGATGAAATCATTAAATTCCAGAACGCAGCAGAGTCTAGAATTACTCTAGGAGGGGATTAATTAAGGGTATTAAGGTCATATTATCATGATTAATGAGTATTAATCCGAGATTACTTATTATAAGCAAGTAATGCCTTCTCAGCCAGGATTGTTCCTGCGCCGACAGTGCTCAGTATAAAAATCATAACTAAATTTATAAAAATCAGAAAAATACACGCCAGTGGGTTATAAACTAGACTCATAGGATTATCTTCTATAAAAGTTTCAGAGTCAGAGTCCTTCTGTGTTGACGGTGGGGTCAGTCGTAAGTGGGTTGTACAGTAAAGCACTAATAAGTACTATTACTTATAATATGACGTAATCTTATCAAAATAATACTAATACACTATGGTAAGACTTCTTAAAGACTACTGTAGTAAGTAAGGGAGTCCAAAAAGTTAAGACTTTGGGAGGAGTCAGTGTAGCTTTGAGTTAAAACGATTATTGTTTCCTTTGTGCAACGTAGAGTCGGTTTGAGTATCCAATTGGAGATCAAACCCTCCTAAGAGCTATCTAAATATTAAAGATAATACAACTCTAGACCTAGAGATGTTCTTATCAAAGGTAAAGATATGATGCATGATGTGTGAATGATGAGTGAAATTCATATTCCTACTGTAAATTATCCATCGGCCTAAACTTTGAAATCTAAATTGTGTTCTTATGATGACCTTGTGCTATTGAGAGCGTTTATTTATCATACTTCATAGAGTGAGTCATATATTGTCGAAAGACCTTGATATTCTATTTCATACTCCATGAGTGAGTCATTGTGGTAAGAGTTATCCTATTCTCAGAAAGTTGAGATATTTGCTTTTATTGAATCATTGTCCAGTTTGACATTGACCTATTTCTCCACTAAAAGTTTTTTTTAAAGATCTCTCCGGGTGGAATCATAGTATGCTCACGAGCCATTGCAGATCCGCAGTGATCTCCAATATTTATGGAATTTTGATTCCTTATTGTCCGAAGGGAGGCAAATACGTACGTTTAGACTGGTTGACATTACGGAAGGTCTTCAGTCTCCGACCATAGTGTCCGTAAACACTGATGGGGCTAGCATCCTAGACGCGTGGCCAAGTTCTGAAGGGAGAACCTCTAGGATGAGACTAGTCAATAGCCATTCGGGTGGCATATTCAGCTAGCAGAAATTGTAACTCCTTGCACTATGGATGCCTGGAGCCTTTGGTATTTTGACCATTATCTCCTTACACCAATATTTGTTTGGAGTCTTAATGAGATTATTCTTCCCTACATTTGTGCTTTGGGACTGTTATTATTTGACCTTTCTATTCAGGTAATGTAAACCTTTGTTTGGTCTTTTAGAGAGTGCATATTCCTGTTTATCTGAGTAACTTATCCTTCTTATCCTATTTTGTCGTCCTGGCGGGTTTTTACATCCTACTAGGTATTTCTATGAAATACTCATACATCCTCTGATGCAGGCTTTAAGGATCAGTAAGTTAGGACTTTGCAACTCGAAAAGGTGGAACGGATTCGCAGAAGACGTTATGAAGAATTATTTTTATTTACTTTATTTCTTTTGCTAGAACTTTATTAGTATTGGCCTATGTGTGCCTTAATTGATGCTTGTTTTATTTGACGGTTTTAATTAATCTTCTATAATAATTTAAGTAGGAATCATTTGCTACATTGACAATGTTATTTGAAATTAGATTAAGAATTTCTTAGTTCTTAATTTCTGAGTTTTGTTACGAGTTCTTGGTGATGTCGATTACACATTTTTTTATGACGATGTAATTGACCCGAGTGATCGAGTATTCGGTCACGTCCCAAGGTTCCTATCTCGGCTTTTGATTGGTTTACTTAAAGGCTTCAACACTCTGATAAAGGTCAGGGATTTTGGGGCGTGACCCAAGAGTTGAGATCATGTGTAGAAAATATCTAAGCAGCTGATTTACATCTCAGAAGAAGACGGGCGCTGATTTGGCAGCCCTTTTTGAGGTTGGATTCATTAAGCATCTAGCTGATTTCCCAAAAAATCTAGCTTCACTTTTTTAATGGCATTTACTGTAATTTTCAAAAAAAGATAGGAGCATTTATAAAAAAGAAAAACAGTTTCATTATTGAAACCACATTTTTTTGTTATTGAATACCCCTGTCTTTTTTTTAAATTACAAACCCTGCCATCAAACCCTAAATTCTTTCCTAAAATCTACTTCTTCCCAACCAAACACCTAAAATGAAAACCCTAAACTTTATTTGGGAAATCCATATTTCTCACTCCTAAAAACTCTAACCAAACAGACCCTTAAAGTGAAAAGCCATTCAGATTAGATCTCACGGATAAGGTCGTTCTGACGAGTTTTAAACGAACAAATGAAAAAAAAAAAAGAGAAAGAAACACTTACCATTCACGTTGGCAATAGAGGAGGAAAAGCAGAGCAAAAGAAGGAAAAAATTCTGAATTTGGAAAGACCGTGTGAAGAGATGCCGAATTGGGAAAGACAAATCTCAAATCTTTTCAGAATGGTAAGTGTTAATTTCGACTCAATTGAAGATTGCAAAGAGGGTCAGATTTTGGCTCATATGGGGAAAGCTCCAGATTTTGGGAATTTTTGATTTGTTCAAAGTGTTAAAGTTGGAATTTTTTTTCTAGATAATTGGACGGAATTCAATGTAAATCGAGATGCAAATTGTTTGATTTGGAAGGCAGCAACAGGGGAGATCTTTCTACACGAGATTAATTTTGGAAAAAGTTCTGATTTTGGGATGAAGTTGCAGTCTATATAAACAGAGAGAAAAGCAGATGGAGAGGGACGTCCGAGGGAGGAACCAGACAGTTCTATCTTTCATTTTTTTCAAGTTTCAATTTTTTATTTCAGTTTTTTCTCTTTTCATTTTGGTTTTCATCTGCTATTGTGCTGCTGCTTGGAGTTGTATCAATTGCTCAAACTGTTGCTGAGAGCAGTCGACCGTCAGAGAAGAGGAATAGTGCATTGTATTTTCTTCATTTTCCCAAAATTCCTGTAAGTTATTCTAATTTTTAATTAAGATGAATTTCAGTGTTTTTGCAGTTCAATTCCTTGGCATGAATAGCTAATTTCTTATCTAGGGCTGAGATGAAGCTGTGATTAGCTGTAGGAGTAGTATTCATATGATGCAATTTTTATCTCAAATTAATGCACTTTAATGATTGTTATTCTCGAATCAATTGCATTGAGTTGTATGTTTATTTGTCAAATTAGTCTCTTTTCAGTAGATTAATTAATTACTTTTATATAAGTTGGTTAGTTAAAATTGTTTAGTTGAATTGAGTCTTTGATTAGTCGTAGTTGTAGTTAATTGAATCAATTTAATTCTTCAACAAGGGTAGTAATCTGATCTTCGAATTAGAGTTCCATAAATACAAGTCCATGTGAGTTCGACCTCGTAAAATTATGCGATTGTACTCTAAATACGATTCGTACACTTGGAGTAAAATTAAGAAGATTAATTAAAACAACAACATGGGATATGTGATCTGCATATGAAATATGCATTTTATTATCTCCTAAACTTATGTTTATGCTAGTGTTTGAAAGAATTAATGCTACTTAAATATAATTTTTGGTTTTTGTAGGAAACAAGAGTAAGATGCAAAAATGAGGTGAAAATGGACTTCAATGGTTGAATCATCATAACTTCGTGTGCATATTTCTTATTGGACTGATTCAAGCCTCAATTAAAGTTCAAGAAGTCAGCTTCCCAACGCCACCGACCACGCACAATTCGGAGTTTGGAGCAGAAAGTTATAGCCATTTGAATATTGTCAACAGTAACTACGATCGATTGGCATTTCATACGTGATCGATCGCTAGAGCCGAAAACAGTGTTATCGGAGGAAACAATCAATCGGCCATCAAACGATCGATCATATCTACTGGAGTTTTTGGATCCGCACAATACAGTAAACACGATCGATCGGTAATATAAGTGATCGATCGGCAGTGGAGATGAAACGGACGATCGGAGCGACAACGTTGAATTTAATGAAAGAAAGTGATCGATCGGCAAGCGATCGATCGGCAATACGGAGCGATCGATCGATTTGTGCGGCAAAACCTAAATCAAACCTATTTTGACTTGGATTTGGAAGGGGACTTCGGGGTTTCTCTTCAAACATATAAATAAGCCTTATGGGAGAATGTTTTGGGGGGATCTTGAGCAGAATTGGAGGCTAGAGCAAAGGAGAGAAGAAGAATAAGAAGATGAAGAACTTAATGATAGATTCTCTTCCAATGCGAGGCTAAACTCTCTTCCAAGGCATAGATGAAGCCCAATAGACTGGTTGTATAGTTTCTTTTCTCTCATATTATGTTTTACTCTAGTTGGTGTATTGAATTTTATTGTATAATCACTGATAATTCATTAAGGTTTGTTCTTTGTACTCGATAGAGACAAGAGTGAATTCTTGCGAGTTTCAATCCGAAGAATACTTGCGTGTCCGAGAAGAACGTGAGTAGACTGAGGTGTTGTATATCAATAAAGTTTTCATTGGTTTATACTCGAGAGAGATAGATCACAATTCCATATTTTAATCGTTTTATGTGTTACATCCGAGAGGAGAGCAAATATTTGAGTTGACAAGTATATGTCCGAGAGGAATATGCTAGCCAATTAAAAATCTTTATTCAAAAGAGAGAGAGAAACGATACACTAGTTTATTGTGGTGGATTCGAAGCCTTGGTCTCTTCTACATATTGATTAATTCTCAGTTAGATCAGTTAAAGTTCATCGTTTTCTTAGATTAATTCAAAAATTGCTGATTTCTCTTGAATTTGGTAAATTGTTTAACCGTCCTTGAAGTTCATTGTTTAACCATGGAGGCAGAGATGGTAGCACTTGATTTGCCTGGAACAGAAGTGGAGTGGCTTAGGGATCTCTTGACAGAGTTGCACATGTTGAATAAGCCAATCCCTGTTCTTTTGATTAATTATGATAACCAAGCTACAATAGCAAAGGTGCACAGTAAGAATCATAATAGTAAGTCTTCCAAACATTTAGAGCTCAGGTATAAAATCTTGCGCAAGTTAAACTCTAGTGGAGTTATTTACCTTGAGCTATATTAGGTCAGTTGATAATCTTGCAGATCATTTGACCAAAGGATTGTCATGTAGATAAGTCCAATTTGCATCAAGAGGAATGGGACTAAAGTCCATTTCTTGAATCACCATTGGCGACAACCCAATCTACCCAAGTGGAGAACCTGCGAAGGAGATTCAATGGGAAAAACAAGCTAATGAGTAACTAGAAGGAGCACTTATTTTATACATGCTCCCATTCCTATGGTGTATTTGCTCATACTTTTAGGTTGACTATGATTTAATGAGGTCAAGGCCTATGTGGCAAGATAGTGTAATGTAGACATATCGTTGGAGACTCTCACCTATATATGTGTTACTTTTGGCCGAAAGTTGATGAGAATTGATGGACTTATTCTCTAGAAGATACACACATGAATTGAGATACCGGCGCATGGCCGTAATGCGCCACCCTGATAGAGCCCAATGGAAAGAGAATGTTATGTGTTTGTGTACTACAAGTCTCTCATTAAAGGTTCAAGTTCAAAACTATGTTCACTTAGAGCTTGGGGAGATGGAGGTACATCAATTAGGTGGAGGTTCAAGCCCATAAGGCACCTCTCATCGAAAACATAGTATATGTGTTGCTTTGAATCTTGAATCGATGGTATTTTTTCTCTTAAAACATGCGGGGAATGTTAGAAATAAATGTGTTTTCAAAAGAAAAAAAACAAAACGGCTCAATTAGCCATTTTAAAACAGCTGATTGATGAGCCATTTTAAGACATGGCATTTCCATATTTGTCCTCTTGAACTTGGGTTTTAAAAAAAAATGGACTTCTTCTTCTCCACTTGCTCTCCTTTTCTCTCCATGATTTTGAGTTCTCAATTGGTGTTCTTGGAGTCGGATTTTTGTGTCGATTTTGTGTGTGGGCAATACACTCTTTTCGATGATCGAATTCTTTGAACTGCACCAAGGTTCGAGAGAGGTCCATTGTATCTTTGATCGATCTCCGGTAAAGCCTTGCACTAGGCGGTGAATATTTGTTGAAGGACAGTCCTAAAGGGCACATCGGATCGCATTGAGTTTGAGTTTCTTATTTCGGATTATTTGGTATTCAAAAGGAGGAAGCTTTATAATAGCAAGGGCTGGTTCTTATCTATTGATTGTTCTACATCAACAATTTGGTAAGATCTACACAATCTTATCTATTTATTTGTGGCTAATTAGATAATTGTTCCAACAGAAACATCTAAAACTGGATGGAGGGAGTATAAAAGTTGGTCCCAACTCCAAATTTACATTTGCACTCCTTATCCATAAGGTCTCACTTCTTCTTCTTCATTTTTTAAGATGAATCATGTTTCTCTTAGACATAAGATGGACTATTAGACGTAAGAACATGAAGAAGAATTAGATACCCAAATACAAATTTAACTACTCCCTCCTATGTGCAAAGAAGAACGGATACAAATATAGGACAAGGATACAATACGATACGGGTGTGGCAATACAACAATTTCCAAAAATCTAGGATACGATACAGGGGATATAGTTGTATAAAATTATCGTTCTCTTACATGTATTTGGGTACATTTAGGTTAGTTCTTGTATTCAAAGCTTGATTATGATGGACAATGTTGCATTTGTTTGATGTTTGTATTACCTAGTTAAATTTTTTTGAAGTTATTTAGAGATGGTGTTTGATGTAAAGGTAGGACCTACATGCAGCAGCATCCGATGGGGACACGGATATGATATGGGTAATGCTCCAATTTTGGAGTATCCGTGCTTCATAAACTATGTGTAGTTCAAAATTTTGAAATCAAAAAGTCCATATGCAATTGCAGTACTTGTTTGTATTTTGGTATTACCACTTGGGCCTAGAGGGGTCTAAAATCTCAATGAAGGAAAACAAAAATAGAGAACTCATAAGGTGGCACGTCATCTTATAGCCAAAGAAAGGTGGCACATCATTATTTAGCGTACAGTTTAGCTTTTGTTCTTATTTCGTTAGTAGTCTTTTATTTCTTGCAAATAACACGATACCTTAGACTTGTTTTCATCCAAATTCGGTACAGTCATCAATTTTGTGAATTTGTGGGAAAACAACAGCTGAATATTGATCCCACATATGCTAAGTGATTATAGACTATTGTCTATAACAAAAGCTTTGATTGGTAAAAGAAGTAGCAGAACCATGGTCTCCGACGACGATGGTAGGCGATGAATCTCTGTTCTCAATCTCAAAGTTTTGATATTTGGAACTTTTTGCCTACTCCCCCTCCAACACCTCGTCGCCCTAGCCACCTTCGCCTACGCCCCGCTTCGCCTCACCCTAGTCGCCTCCTCCTACCTTGACCGCCCTACCTGCATCCTCAAGGAGAAAGTTGACACATTTTTGGTCTTCAACAATCGGAGCAAGAATGGCTAGTTCACCACCACTGCATCGCATGCTTTAGCCAGCCACCATCGCTGCCGCTACCGCCATTAGTGTCATGGCGACGTCCTCCTCCGGCCTATCCTAGAAGCAGCTCTTTGTGAACTCATCTTCTTCTATTGACCTCCCTTACCTTCCTGAACCCTTAGACGCGTCTGCGGTTCCTATTCCCCATCACATCCTGGATAAACCCTTAGCCATCTTGCAGAATTCTTTGGTTGGCTATCTGCTAGGTCGGCAACCGTATTATGTATGGCTCAAAAATTTTCTTGAAAGGCTTAAGAATGGAGACTAATTCCGGATGCAAATCATAACATTGTCTCAACAGAAGAAAAAACTGCCATGAACACCAGTGAAGGCTTCTTTTCCAGTGAGCATGCATCGCCGAAAAGAGACGCTAGCATGGGGCCCACATCAGATCAATGTCATTTGTTAGATCAAATCTCTGCGCATGTGTGCACGCGAGCGTAATTAGCTCAAGACCATGTGGGTTTCATCCCTCTTGTGCATGCTTCTTTCTGTTTAAATTCTCGTCTGAGGAAGATTGCCACCGTATTCTCAATGGCATGTGGGTTGTTGGTGGACGACCGATGATCCTCCGTAAGTGGCATCTAGGTATGAAACCTGTTAGAGAGATCATAATATCAGTTTCTATTTGGGTATGTTTCCCGAAACTTCCTCCACAATATTTTGTTCCTAAAAGTTTGGGAAGAATTGCAAGCAATTTAGGGACTCCTCTGCGAAGTGACCCTGCAACTGCAAATTTTAGTCGACTGTAGTCAGCCCACATTTGGAGCTGAACCAAGGTTAGTCTAAGCCTGGATGTCGTGGACCGAAAAACCTATCCTCATTGCCTTTAATTTCGTCCTTAGTTCCAATTCCAGCAAACTCTTTGGAGCTTTGAGCAATCTGACTCATGATGACTCGAGTGCTACTTCGACTTCTGCTACCAATTCTCTATCTCTCAACAAAGGTACTACACACGTCAAGCGGCCAGATAGATTAAAGTTAAGTTTGTTAACTCCAGAGGAGGCAGCGATCCTCCTCCTAAGAAATGACAAGTGTAGCAGCCTAGAATGCCCGCGGCTTTAACCGTCAAGCTAAGCAACTGGATGTCTTCAATCTTGTTTGCGATGAAAGCATCCAGTTAATTGGTTTATGTGAAACAAAGATCAAGCTGAACAAACTTGCAAGAATTCAAGGTACATTAATTCATGACTGGCATAGTATTCATGATTATTCATCTGATCCTTCAAGACAAGTATTGATTTATTAAAATCCTACAATTTTTCACGTTACTAAGCTCCATGAAAATGATCAATTTGTGCACGTTATTGTGTCCAATCTAGTTACTAGTTTAAATTTTTTCTTCACTATGATATATGCTTATAATGATTTTTATCATAGACAAGTGTTGTGGAGTTCTTTACTAGAGATAAAAAATTATGTTGATAGTCCATGGCTTATAATTGGAGATTTCAATTACATCCACTCGAATAAAGAGAGATTAGGAGGGGTGGTTGTTCCTTTTTGGCAGCTTGATCAATTTATCTTTAAGTCAGATTTTATTTGATATTCCTTCATCAGAGCCTTACACTAGGAATAATAAGCACATGGATAATAAATACTTTTATCTACAAAAAATTGGACCGAGCATTATGTAATTACAATTGGATGTTAATTTTCCCTCATGGGTTAGTCAAATGTCTTCTACCGGGGTTATCCGATCATTCTCCTCTTGTTTTCTCCTTAGAGGACAGGCGACCACAAGGTCCCAAAGCATTTTGATTTTTCAATATGCAGGTGATCACAGATGCTCGGAGAGTTGTATAAATGGATCCCCTCAGTTTGTATTGTTTCAAAAATTACAACTCGTCAAAGTTGCTTTAAAAGCTTGGAATTATGGATCTTTTGGGAAAATAGATGATCAGATTGGTGAAGCTAATCCCAAGGCAATCATCTTATTGATCAACAAGCCATTGGTAGCGTTGCAGAGCATTATTATAAGTCATGTGTGTTCTATGTTGCTCTAACTTAAAAACTGTTAATCATATCATTTTTTAATGCTCTTTTAACAAATCTATTTGGGCAATCCTTCTTCACAAGTGTCATATTGCTCATCGAGTTTCACATTTACAAGATGAGATTGATTGGATTCTTCAATTTTGTCCATCCAACAAGTATGCATCTTCCTAAAATATATCTTCAATGCCTTTATATATGCAATTTGTCATGAAAGGAATAAAATGATTTTTTATGAATCTTCGTCTACTTATTCGGTTACAAGTCTCATCATCATTCAAGTTAAAGTGGCGCATGATGTTTTATCTTTTCGAGCTATTGTACTCAATCATTGTAATTTCTTAGTCGATTTCTTCAATTAGCTCTTTTTCTGAATCATTTTAGGACTCGTTAGGTGTTTTACTTGCTTCTATACTTCTTTTCCCTTTTTTAGCTTTAATTTAATTTAATTTAACAAAAAAAAACTTTGATTTGTATACCTCTAGGGTTCTTATATCTCAATGCAAGTGAACTTAAAAAAAGTCTTCAGGTGACAATGACACTTCATCTTTGAGCTTACTGTTAATCTTTTAGTTCTTATTTCATGAGACAATTTTTTTATGGCAATATCATGAGACCATAATCTTATTTTCATGCAAACTCAATGTTATCGTTAATCTTATGGTTTGGTGGAAAAATAACTTTATAGGTGTTTGTTAAGTGTCTATTGATTCATACTCATAATCATAATCATAATCATAATCATAATCAAGTGGCACATTTTCTCAACTATTTGGGGTTGACAAGACAACATGGATATTACTCCTCCATTCGGGCCTATTTTGAGCTGCTTCTTTTATAAGAGAAAGTAAAATTAAATTTTTTTTTATTAACTCCATCCAAGTTCTCTTAAATCATCTCCCTCTTTTAGCATTATTTACATACATCACTTCTAATCTTCTCATAAGGACATCCATTAGTCTTCTTTACATATACCCATACCAACGTAACCTGAATTCCCTCCACTTCTCCACTAAAGGAACTACCCCTAAACTCTTACGAAGAATTCTAATACTATCTCTCCTAGTTATCTCACTCATCCATTATTATTTATAATAAAAAAATTTAATATTTTTTTACAATTAAAAAAATCTCCAATTCTTATTCTATTTTTACTATTTCGACATGAACCTCTATATAAAACCTTGCTGGCCAAAATGACAAATTTCCAGGGCAGTCACAATAATTCACTATTTCCATTTCCTCCAATAGAATAATACTGAGTGATGAAATAAATAGACATCCCCTATTCCCATATGCTACCAAAAACAGTCGAAGGAAATCCTATGCAGATAAAGTACAGTCTGACCACAATTCCCCTATTCCCATTTCTTTCAGAAAAAAAAAATATGTACCATCTGGGACACGTTTACATTTTGCAAATGAAAAACCCACTTCCCAACTGATACTTAAAATTATAGCCCAGATAATCATGACCCTATTTCACAAATCCAATTTACATAGATACGTGAAAGCAAACACATCACATATTTCAACTACTTAGGGCCGAAAAGATTAAAGAAACAAAGGAACGCTATACAAACAAAAACGAAAGGAACCGAACACGAAATCACATCACAGATACTGAGGACCAAAATCGAGACTAACATTTTTTCCAAGCAATGATCAAGATCAGCTGCTGATCTTTCATGTGAAAGTTTCTCTCTCTTCTTCCAAACAGAAGAACCAAAGCAGCTTTGGATTTTGGACATCAGGATTTGATCTTGGTCGATGTCCCCTGTTAAAAAAGTGGCCTGATTCTAGTGTTCAAAGTTCTGGTCAAATATAACTTCCTGCACGAAAGATTAATAAGGTGTAAGAACTTAATCTAAAAATTATGCTACCATACAATCCCAGTCCCAAAAGCTTAAGATCCAATGATACAAGTAGAGATCAAGATCCAATGGTACAAGTATAGGTCAAAGCTACATACTTCAATCTCAAGAAACTACTAACACGTTACTAAAAGCTTCATTTTCAGGCTAAATATCTAGAAACGGTAGGTTATTTACCCATCTACACCAATTGTACTCTAATCAACTGGGATTAAGCTCCTTACATAAACATGTGCGGTTAGCAATATAGAAGGCAACAAAACAAGGAGGAAGAAATTGAGACACAGGAGATGATGAACATGATGGAGAGATGAACTATAGAAAGAAGTCACCACAGAGATAAATAAAGGGAGTGTAAAACATACAAGATCTTTCTATACATATCACCATTTGGTCCATAGGATTTAACAGTCACTGGATGCACAAGTAAATAGTATAGGAATATACTACCAGACAAAAAGAAGAAGACAACTTCCTCTTTTCTCAGGTTCTTTGCAGGAGTGGGCATTGAAGTCTGAGAGGGCGGGCAAAAGCACCTTTTGTCTAAAGCAAAGTAAGAGAAGTTTGATTACTTTGCCATTTTTAAATCTTTGAACATGTTGCTTATACGCACGTGTGTGTGTGCCCCAATTAACATTATTATAATTAGTTGTGGATTGTGGCATGTGGTGCAGCAACCGCAGATTCTGGAACTAATTGTTGAATTAAATGAATAAATATATTGAAGGATTAAGTGTTGTTATGATTTTAGCTTAGCCATGATTTTTTATTGGACAGAGCTTTGTTTTTTAATGAAATATTGATCCACCGATCAATAAGTCTTCCACTGGATTTACTCCGACTAAAAATGAGTTTCGAAAATCCTGGGTTCTACACAGACAGCAAGGATCAATACCCTAAACCCTAAACAGGGTGGCATTTCCAGAAGGAACCAGAGAACAGACGTTAAGGTGATGCAAACAGTAAGGATCTGAAATCGTCTGCAGTAAAGAAAATTGTCAGCAAGAGTGTCAGCAATGCGATGACAATGACCATCCCACCAGATTCTACTGTGATCACTAGAAGTTGCCACCGAAGAAGAAAGCGGATGAAGAAGACAAAGTAAGTGGCAAGGATATGTTTGTAATTGAACAGGGTAATGGATCTGAGGGGCAGTCAATGTCATTTCAAAAAGTTAAAGAGGATACCTTAATTTTGGGCTGAATCGGTAAGTTCAGAATTTTTAACTTGCTAATTCAATCAATATTCAGACCTCGTCTCTGAGCACGTCAGATAATCAGGGACAACACTCTGAATCAATTTCAAAAAGCCTCTATGACTCGTCAGGATCAATTGCTTCAAGTCATCTTGCTTGCATGCCCAACAACAATATCACAAAGATATGATGCTCTTCCGCGAATCCCTTGGCTTTCTTTGGCAACTACAGTGGCCTCCCATACCAGCCAACCGAAAAAGGGAGTTCTACCTCCTCCCTTGGGTAGCCCCTTCTCACGTCCACCATTGACGAGTAGGCAGCAAGAACCTACTACCATTCTCTTTGGCTCGCAGACAACAGCCATTGGGCCGTCGTCTATTAGAGCAGGTGTGCCCAACATGCTAGTTGTTCGACAAAATGCTTCCTCCATTCCTCTCGTCCAAACACATATTGGTCGCCCACAAAGAGACGAGGAATCAGAGATAGACTGGGTGGGCAACCAGGCTGACCCCATACCAACAACGGGTATACACGAGACAAGCACGCCAACCATCGGACGGTAGCAGAACCCCATTTAGTGCGCTTTCAATTTCCCAAAGTCTGGTTGATTGGCTTTATCAAGCTGAGAAATTTTTTTGGTACCAAGATACTCGGACCGACGAGGACAAACTCAGAGTGACCTTCCATCTTACTGGCAATCTAAGTGACCAAGTACGGCTACGGCAATTATATGGCTCAGGTTAGCGTACGGTAAGATACAACAGAAAATAGAATATACGAGAAAATTACGCAAAAAGTACGAGGAAGTAATAAAATTAAAAATCCAATATAACAAAAGTGTATCTTTATTTCAAAATAAAGTGCTTCTTTCTTAGTAGTCCAGAATACTAAAAGATACTACAAAACAAAGTGTCTTCTTCCTTGCAAACTAAACTTTCAAGTTATCAAATATATCATAATCATCATTATTTTTTACTAAGTTCTCTTCTAAATTTTCTTCAATTCCATCACCTTCACCATCCACGTGCTCTTCTTCATCTTCTTCTAATTCTTCAAAGTTTTCTCCTTATGGCGGTAGATTGGAAAATTCTATGATTTTGTTAAGTTCGATTAGTTTCGAATCATTCAATTCTTTAGTAGCACATGTCTCCATGAAATAAAAATTCATCCTTTCAAAAACCAAATCACTTAGTTTTGTTGGTTATAGGAGCCTTTGTGTGATCACCCCATAGGACTCGAGGACGACGGGAGGAATAATGTTTAGGGCAAAATAGGGGATTTAACAATGAAACGCGTTTTACGCATCTGTACACGTTTTGCGCGTTTAAACACGTTTTTTGCACAAATACGTATTTTGAACGCCGTTTTTTGTGGTTGCCCCCAAAACGCATTTTGTGCGTTTTAAACCCATTCAAAATGCATTTCTGGTCATAGCTTTGGCGATGCACTCATATGGTACCAATATTTTGAGGTGGAGACTCCGGCACATGCGTGGCAACAATTCACCAGGGAGTTATGCATCCAGTTTGGGCCGACTGAGTATGCGGACTTTAATGAGCTAATTAGCTCTCTGCCAAACCACCACCGTACGCACCTACAAGATTGGACTTCATGTGCATTGTATATTGCCTCCCTTATTGGACGCAAGAGGCTTTGGTGGGCAAATTCATGCATGGGTTGACATTGAAAATATCAGATGCCATCCACCATTACCTGCGAAACTCCATGGCGAAAGTCATTAAGCATGCACGTATTGCCGAGGAGCGCCTTAACCGGCAACGACGGACAAGGCATCCCCCTACTCGGCCAACCTTACCGCCACCACTCCATGTGGGTACTGTTGACAACCACGTCCCCGCAGTTTCTCCGCCCATCCGCCGCCTGACTCAGGCTCAAATGAAGGAGAGGCATTCCAAAGGCTTCTATTTCAACTGCGAGGAACGCTATGTGCCTGGACACCGCTGCAAGTCCCACGCGCTCCTTGCTTTGGAAGGAGTATGGAATGAGAGCTTCAAGGAGGACAATGGACCAACTCTCCAACACCTCCAGAGATTTCCTTCCACGCTTTTTTTGGGGCGTATATACCACAAACTATGCGCGTACAGGGCCACATCAAAAAGCAACGAGTGTCTGTCCTTATTGACACATGCTCTATGACCAAAAACGCATTCTGAACGGGTTTAAAACGCACAAAACATGTTTTGGGTAGGCAACTGCAAAAAACGGCGTTCAAAATGCGTATTTGTGAAAAATGCGTTTTTGTGCAAAAAACGTGTTTAAACGCGTAAAACATGTATAGACGCGTAAAACGCGTTTCAATCTTAAATCCCCAGTTTTGCTCTAAACACTATTCCTCCCGCCGTCCTGAGTCTGATGGGGTGATCACACAAAAGCTCCATGCATCTTTAGTCCTATGGCGATAGAAAGTCTTCGTGACTCGCATCCAAGTAAGCTTTTTTCATAAGATTGTTCTTTTTGTTAATTTATATACATAAAATTTGATTTTATGATTGTAATGTAATGGAATTGTGGGTATTTGGTGGGACATGTGGGGTTCGACGGTTCCAAAGCTACAAAAATTAGCAATTAGATTGCTTAGTCAACCTTGTAGCGCCTCACCATGCGAACAAAGTTGGAGTGCCTTTGATGCGGCATATACTAAAAAGAGAAATCGCCTAGAACCAACAAAACTAAGTGATTTGGTTTTTGAAAGGTTGAATTTTCATTTCATGGAGACATGTGCAACTAAAGAATTGAATGATTCGGAGCTAATCGAACCTAACAAAATCATAGCATTTTTCGATCTACCGCCATAAGGAGAAAACTTTGAAGAAGTAAAAGAATATGAAGAAGAGCACGTGGATGGTGAAGGTGATGGAATTGAAGAAAATTTAGAAGAGAACTTAGTAGAAAATGATGATGATTATGATATATTTGATAACTTGAATGTCTAGTTTGCAAGGAAGAAGACACTTTGTTTTGTAGTATCTTTTAGTATTTTGGGCTACTAAGGAAGAAGGCACTTTATTTTGAACTAAAGATACACTTTTGTTATATTGGATTTTCAATTTTATTACTTCCCCATACTTTTCACGTGTTTGTCCCATATATTCTGTTTTCTACTGTACTTACCGTATGCTAACCTGAGCCGTATAATTGTCGTACCCGTACTTGGTCACTTAGGACACGGGAAGCACCCACAATTTCGACAAGGTTGCTGCCAGGTTGGGCTATTCTCTTCTCACCTCTTCCCTTTTTGATGTTCGGATTGGTGATGGCACCTGGAGTGGAAATTATTATTCAAGAGCATTTGTTTCTCACGGATCTATATCTATTACCCACGCAAGGTGCTGATGTAGCCCTTGGGGTACAGTGGCTACGTCTTGGCGATGTTGTTTGGAACTTTAAGGCGATGACTATGCATTTCTCAATTAGAGGATATGACATTTAGCTTTCCGGAGCGGCTCCCGACTCCCTCCATTCCATGGAGTCAATCGGTTCTCTAGTGCAAGGTGATCATCAAGGGTTTCTGTTGCAGCTGATTTCTCCGAGTGCCAACCCACTATCTATTGATCCACCAAACCTAGCCGCTCTCCTATCTGAATTTGTCGAGCTGTTTGCATAGCCTACTGGCCTCCCCCCTTCTCGTTCCCATGATCATCATATTCCCATTCTCCCCGGAGCTACACTTGCGCATGTCTGGTCGTATAGGTACCCTCATATTCAGAAAATTGAGATTGAAAAGTTGGTTAATGAGATGCTTGCTAAAGGGATTATTCAACCGAGTTCAAGTTCCTATTCTTCGCCGGTGCTTCTAGTGCGAAAGAAGGACGGCTCATGGAAATTGTGTTGATTATAGGGCTCTTAATGCCATTACCCTCAAGGACAAATACCTTATTCCCATGATTGAAGAATTGTTGGATGAGCTCATTCATGCGCGTGTTTTCTCAAAGTTGGATTTGCGCGTCGGGTATCATCAGATTCGGATGCATCCAGACGATGTCCAGAAGGCGGCTTTCAGAACCCATGATGGGCACTTTGAATTTTTGATAATGCCCTTTGGCCTCACCAATGCACCGGCAACCTTCCAAGGCCTCATGAATGACATTTTCCGAGTCTTCCTACGCCGCTTTGTACTTCTCTTTTTTTATGACATTTTGGCATACAACACTTCTTTGGGACATCTCGGGCATCTTCGGTCGGTATTTAAGGTATTGCAGGCACATTCCTTATTTATCAAAAAATCAAAGTGTTATTTTGGTTGTTTCCAGGTTGACTATTTGGGTCATATGATAACTAATGGTGTTGTTTCAACCAACCCATCCAAAGTGGCCGCCATGCTAAATTGTCATGTGCCCAACTCAATGAAAGCTCTCTCCGGGGGTTCTTGGGCCTTAAGGGATACTAAAGGCAGTTTGTCACCAACTATGGCTCCCTCGTTGCCCCTTTGACCAGCCTACTCAAGAAAGGGGCCTTCGCATGGACAGATGCCGCTCAACATGCATTTGAGACACTCAAGACCACTATGTGCTCTGCCCCCGTGTTGGCTCCATCGGACTTCTCTCGACCCTTAGTTGTTGAAAGTGATGCGTCCTGTCAAGGGTTAGGTGCAGTACTTTTGCAAGAAGGGCACCCCATTGCATTTTAGAACAAAGCAATATCTGGACGGTCTCTGTCTCTCTCGGCTTATGAGAAAGAGATGTTGGCAATTGTAAACGCCATTACCAAGTGGTGACCTTACTTATTAGGATGTCATTTCACTATTCGGGCGGATCACCAACCCCTAAAATATTTCTTGGACTAGCGGATTGCCACCCCGACGCAACAACGCTAGGTGACTATTCTCTGAACAGCGTGTATAAACAAGCTCGTAGTCATAACCGAGCAACTTAGTCACCCAGCGTTGTTGCACCGGGGTGGCAATCCGCTGGCCCAAGAAATATTTTAGGGGTTGATGATCCGTCTATATAGTGAAATGATGTCCCAATAAATAAGGTCGCCACTTGGTAACTGCATTTACAATTGCCAGCATCTCTTTCTCATAAGCCGAGAAAGATAGAGACCGTCTGGACATTGGTTTGCTCCAAAATGCAATGGCTTTACATTCCCATTCTCCAACAAGACATTCTCATGGATCCATATCTATT
The DNA here is from genome assembly GCA_039654745.1 of Houttuynia cordata. Taxonomy (NCBI): domain Eukaryota; kingdom Viridiplantae; phylum Streptophyta; class Magnoliopsida; order Piperales; family Saururaceae; genus Houttuynia; species Houttuynia cordata. Next base: position 14,691,758 of record CM077504.1, read on the forward strand.
ATCCACGCAAGGTGTTGATGTAGTCCTTGGGGTGTAGTGGCTACGTAAACTTGACGATGTTGTATACTAGGTGTGATATTTTGCATTGGCCAACGAGACCGGTCCAATGCGCGGTGTGGATGAACAGATATTGCCCTACTGATAAAATTACCGCACCTAACCCTTGGCTCAATCTAGTTTATAAATATCAGAAAGCTAACCCTACTAATTGGGTATACAATGCAGAACAATTCTTTGCATACTAGGTGTGAGTTTAATTTTTAGATTGGATTGTTCATTAGTGAATACAGTGTCATTTGAATCATGGGGCGCTACAAATTGAAGATTGCAACAATAGTAATACCAACATGTAACTGTTCAACCCAGTGACCAAAGTAGAACATCATGCCTTATCAAGCAATTTGGTCATATACATCACACTTTTTTTTTGATAGTCAGACATCACACACTTAATTTACCATATGATTAGCTAATCAAGTTAAAAACTTAGCTTAAGCAAGAAACCTATTTTCGAGAAGGCGACCGAATGCTCGTCGCATTATCAAAAGCATGTTCAAACAAGCAAAAGCAAAGTTGGCATCCTTACTTTGCTCGCCATCATGTAAGTTCCTCCAACTATGATTGGATTATATTTGACGTCTCTAGCTTTGTTAATCCTCAATCCACTTACAGAATGAATTTTACACATTAAACGAAGTAGATCAGCTGTGCATTGTAATTACCCTTCACAGGACTTTGACCGTCTTACCATACCAGGATAAATTTGTGTCCTATACAAATGAATTTCTTCCCTTAGCTAGAGTTAAAGTTTGCATCAACATTAGAACCTATAAAAACCCTATATTTTGGTCGTGCAAATCATACAAAAAACATAGCAGAATTTTGGCGAGAGCTCATCAGAGATATGAGTGAAAAATTACTTGGTTTAAGAGTCCTTTTTCTACCACTGCTGTGTCAATCGCCATTATTTATTATCGTTGTGAGTTCATGCTATTATGCTTTTGAGGGTAAGGTTTAATAACATTCGTTACCACTTTTCATCATCAGGGCTTGAAGGCCATCCGGTAATGAGGCTAGTCGCCACTAGATTAGTAGTCATTTGCTTCACTAGGCGGGATTGGCTTCAGTATAGAGTTGGCTTAAATTAAGTGACTTAAGTGAGTTGACACTAGGATCTAGAGAAGATCAATGGGCTCCTGAGTTGTTAAATTGTAAGGGCCGCAGTCAGTGAATTAAATCTCAACTAGCTTAATATCCTATCCTCTATCCTTCCCAGTTCGTATCAACTTCTCCCATTTCATTCATGGACTCTACCACCTTGTCCACCTCCCCTAATCGTCCCTAAACTGACCATGCGATCCCATTTCATTCATGCGGTCCATCTGAATTCATCCCAATTTACCAAAGATCGACTAGTGGACTTCTTGGTTCACAACATCTGCTAGTAGAGCAGGTGTTTTTGTGGGTCGCTGACCGTTGTTCATGGCATTCAACGACCACTTTTCAGAGATTCTCATCGTGCTGATGAACTTGCAAGATGGATGGGCAGAAGAAAAGAAGTAGATGGCCCAGACAAAAACTTGTAATAGACACAATTTCAAGTAAATGTAGTAACCAATTAATTACATTTACTGACGCCCCATACTGAACTAATTTTCATAACCGAGTCCTTACTTATCTATGCACTACTATCAAAAGTAAAAGGGGTCGAACAGACAATTTTCGGTATTTTCCCAGAATACCCTCTGTTAGTCCACAACTTAATTAGTAATCCTAACTCAAATGGAATTTCTATATTAAGAATGATTTTAACCAGTTGGAGTAGTTTTCTACGTAATCAAGAATCCTCATTTAATAGTGAAAAACTTTCCATAAGGAAGTGAAAAACTATGAAGATATTTAGTTATTGGATATGATAATAGCAATTAATAGTAGTGTCGAATGTGCAGTCCTATTAGCACGTGCAATTTGACTAGTATCAGAAAAATACATTTGGCCATACACCAGCTATTGAGTAAGGAGGAAAGAGAAAGTCCTTTACTCAGCAAAAGTATGTTTCTGAGAAGTCCTCTTATTTGTGGAAGTCTTGAGTTAAATGAGAGAACCTCATTCTAGCTTTAATTGTTATGAAGTAAAGTGGATAAAAGATTTTAGGTGTGCTGGTGAACTATTGTATGAAAAAAATTCCTTCATGACTCTGCTCAACACCTTCTTTGCACTCCTTCCCCTCTTTCTTGTGATCTCTTTTATATGCTGGCTCATTCCTCCTCGTCCTCTTGGACTTCATCTTCTCCCCTCCCGATGTATTTTACCTATTCTCTTCTCTCCAAAATCTCTTGGCTTCCTGATGCATCAGTTTGATCAATTTTACCTTCAACAAACTCATAATTTAGTCATTTTGCAGCTTGAAATAAATCTCTCTCTAACTCTCTCACTCTCTCATCTTCATCCAGAGGCCCCTAAACTTTCCTACATATAAAATTTCAAGTTATAGATACGTTTCTGGTCCTATGAAAGACTAATTAGTCATTGGTCTAAAATCTTGAGAAACCAAAAAGATATTTAGGAACATGTAGTGCAAGAAAAAGATCGCTGGCTGGCTCAGCTCGATAACACTTCATGTAGCAGGTGGTGGAAGGTAAGATAGATATTCAGGTGCAGACATAAAGGTGCTAAAGTGTAAACCTGATCACAGATGGGACAGCTGTCACTTCTTTCCATCCACTCAAGAATGCAGGCAAGGTGGAAATGATGCTCACATTTTGTGATGCTTCTTGGATTTTCAGAAATATACTCTGCACAAAGGAAAGTACTTGTCTCAGATCAGCTCACACACAAAATAAGCATTTTTATCAGGTAACCCAAGTACTAGACGCAATAGAAGACAGGAAGTCAGACAAAGTGAACCTGTACCTTAATATAAAAATTTCCTTCAGTTACATTTAAGTCATCATCACACTTTAAAACAAACTCACTGACCATATCAAAAGGATAATAGTGCAAGCACAGGGATTGCCATCTGGTCTCAACGCCATTTCAAAAATTCGAAATCTTGCCAAGTAGGAAACCTTTTTGTAGGAAAATTAAGAACGCAAAAGCTTCCAAAAGAAACTTTCCTTCAATTGCATTGCCCAAGAATGTTCTCATAAGAAACTTTACAAAAGAGAACTTTCGTCTGATTTTTTTTTAAAAAAGGTTTACACAAGAGAAATTTGGAGAGGATCATTTACAAGATTCTCCCAATTCCCTCGATAAAAATTCATTTTCAAGATCCTCTCCCGTTTCAATTCATAACAACTTATTAACAAATAACTTCCCTTAAGAATTTTCCTCTATTAACACCTCTTTGTAAAACTTAAGTGTAAAGGATAGGATTTGACTTTTATTTTATCACCTTGACGATTACTTCTCATGCACTAGTAGTTTCTTTCAAGTATGTATTTTGCTGATACAGAAATAGATAAGTGACATTACCATTTGGAGAATAATATATCAGAGCATTTTAAAACAGAACAAAAGATATATCAAGACCTAGATAAAGATAGAACACGGTATTCTGGCAATCAAATACGAGCAGCAGTTCGCAATGCATTTTTATAAAACCCTATTAAAGAAAATGAGATATACCAAGTAAACAACCCTCTATTCACAACATAAAACTACTGGCTCACTGATCTTTATCAAAGTCCAGGGAATATGTCCAAGTAACTTAAATGATAAAGGTCACAAGAAAGAAGACTAGCATTGACCATTTATCCGAGAGCTTCAATTATGGAAGCTTGCACACTAATTTCTATGTCCCTGTCATGAGTGAAACTCACATATAGTCAACATACTTGCATAAAATAGACACTTGCTCAACCACAATTTGGTCGGGTTAGTAGCAGTGATGGCAACAAAAATTGCACAAAAGAGGGCTCATCAAATTTTTTCAATTCAAAGGGTGGATGGTGATAATGTAACCACAAGAAGACTGAATCAACTTGAACACAGAAACTAAAGACTTGGATTCCAGGAACACATTTCAATTTCTGGCAAGGCCAATTATTTCATTCTAATTTCACACTGACGTGCATACCTTGAGATTAGGTGTGTGCCAACTCCAGGCATGTAATTTACTGCTAAACAAAAGGTATTATGTGGAGCCACCCAACATCAACGGCATGAAGGAAAACCCATAGATGGTCATGCACGTATAGTGAGATTACGGACACACACAAACAGAGGCAGAGAGAGAAAGAGAGAGAGGAGTACCTTCAAGACAGATAGGGCACACATCCTCATCATATATTGTCAAGACAGACGAATCAGTTGTTTTCAAAGGTCCAAGTTCGGGTTTTAATGTGTCATCTTTACAATCTGATTGGGCCTCCGCATCTATCTCTGTATCTTCAGAAGCAAGCAGACTCTCCAGACTGCAGCCACTAATATTTTCTCCGGCAAAGGAAGTATCCTTGGCATTGGTTTCTGAACGGCCCGGTTGTACTTGAATGTGAGTTCCTACATCCACATCATAAGGCAGTGGTGCTGGTGGAGCACGGTATGTGTCAGGTATTGATGTCTCCAAGTTTCTATCAACTAACAGTCCAGTAGTAATTGCAGATGTGCCACCACGGCTAGATGACAAAGAATCATGGTCTTCTAAATTTTGTGGACACTTCAAAAACAAGATATGGCACTTTAGGCTCAAGAGGTTGCACAAGGAAGAAAACAAACTTCATAAGTTAAAAAAATTTTGCAACATATAATCACTGCAAAAAATTTTAAGTTCAGACAACTATTTTGAATCAAAATTATCCCGTGGCCAAAAAGACAACTTTAAAATGGAATTAAAGCTATGAGGATATAAGCCCGTTTTAAGCTGCATTAAATCCTAGAGTCTCATCCCCAAGTTAATCATAATTAGTTAGGATTGTTTACATTCGACAAAAAATCCCCATAAATCGCAACTCAATGGGGCCAAATAGTTGGTTTATATCTTTTATGTTTGACTCTCTGTAGTTAGGGACGAATAATGTTAATGCTCACTTGTGCAAATAATTCAGAACAAATAATGTGAATGCTCACTTGTGCAATCACTTTTCCTTCTCTCAACTCCGTTTCGACATGACATACAAAGCTTGTGGTCACAGTAGGTACGCAGAAAGGGTCAGCCTTAAGTACTTAGCTCTTTGCTTTAGTTAGGGACAAACTGACTGCACATATACAGGATCTCGAGTGGCTTGGTGCATGCTTTTTGCATATGATGTATTCTTAGTTGACAAGAGTAAAATAAGGTTAAACACAAAACTAGACACGTGGAGGGAAGTTCTAGAATTGAAAGGACACAGACTGAGTATATAAAATTTAACTTTAACGAAGGTAGAACTATACATAGAACCTTACTTAAAATAGTTGGGCAAGAAGTTCTTCGATGTGAGCAATTCTGTTACCTAGGCTCCACTATCCACAAAGAGGGAAATACTGGTAGTGGCACATAGGAAAAATGCTAGGTGGGCAAAATGGAGGACAGCATCCGAAGTGATAAAAGTGTTCCAAATAGGGCTGAAGGCAATTTCAATAGGACATCTATTAACCCTTTTCGCTCTGCTTAGCCCTATCCTCTATTATGCCTCCGATATTCTATGGTGCAGAATGTTGCGCCCCAAAAAATCATCGTATAGACAAATTGAATGTAGCTGAAATGAGGATGCCAAGGTGAATGTCTAACCCAAAAAAGAAATTTTTGCATGTAGCTTCACAATTTAAGCATATATAACATCTAGAATCTCAATACTAACCTCAAACAATCAAACATTAACTATCATAGATTGCTGCCTAATATAAACCGAGACAGGCTCAAACAATCACAAACAAGCATACAGAGACCTATTCACAAACTGAACTACAATAACAAATAAGTATACAAAAACCTCATTACATATTAAACCACAAGTTTGCTGACTGCTGGCAGTGCTGATCAACAGCCAGCAAGAGTTAGTCGTTCAGAAATTAAGAAACGTTAATTGTGAATGCAAGTTAATTGCCATTTCGTGTTAGAGAACTTTCAAAAATAAAGAGTACGAAAAGCAGTAGGCTTTCATCCAAGTATTAAACTAAGAACGAACCAGAAACAGAACCCACCTATTCACAAAGCCTTGAAATTACAAACTAAATCATCAACCAAGTCCATACCAATAATTATCATGTCTGATACAGACAATTAAAATTTAACAGCCTTATCCTACCCAACTAAGAGTATGCCTTCTGCCAACTATGGCGCCCACATGGATTCTAAATATTCCCACAACCATAGGCACACTAAATGTCAGCAGTCTGGAGTCCAAATCCTCATCAACCAATATACCTATGACTGTTTATAAATTATCTGCTGAATAAGATATGAATTTGGGTAGCAACAATCTTGCGGTTGTCAATGATAAGACCAGCATATCACAAGGAGTAGTGACAGTAAACATTGCTGGAGTCATCATTACCATTCACAATCCAAGTCAGCTTTTCAGGACCATGTTCCTACTCTTCTTGCTTCTTTTGGTTGTCCTTATCTTCAGACATAATTCTATCAGACAAAGATATATCGGACACATCGTTGTAAATTTCGAAAACCATAACAGTTAGAAAATATGATTGACAAGTCAGATAAAAGGATTTAAATTTTTTTAAAAACTAATTGCAAAAAATGGACATAAAAATATATAGCTAGTAAAAAATGTACAAGGCTTATGCTGAATCCCAACAGATACGGAAATACATTGGATAATATAATTTTCACAGGAAATATCATGGTTAGACCAAGAATTAGATGTGCCAGTCACATAATTTTGGCTTGGACCTGGCTGGTGTACTTCATGCAGAGTCAATATGGCTCAAGGGAATTACAAAAATATCAGGCTCAAATGAACCAGCCAGGTCAGATTGTCCAGGCCAAGTATATATTCAAAAAATAGGAAAAGAAAGAAAATCCAATGCTATAGATGCTTCTTCCCTTCCTTCAGCCCCTTCCAAACTTCCTCTTGCACTCTTCCTCTCTCTCCGCCCACCCTCCACTTTCCACTCCTCCTTACTATACTCCTACTCCCTCATCCACGCTTCCAAACAGCCAATAACAAAATAAATAAAAATAATCATAATCATAATCAAATAGCGCATTTTTTCAACTATTTGGGGTCGGCGACACGGATCTTACTCCTCCATTCAAGCCTGTTTTGGGCTACCTCTTTTGTAAGAGATAGTAAAGTCAAATCTTTTTTTTATTAACTCCATCCAAGTTCTCTTAGGTCTCCCTCTCCCTCTTTTAGCATCATTTACATGTATCCCGGGCATCTAATGGTCTTCTTTGCATGTGCCCATACCAACGCAACCTACATTCCCTCAGCTTCTCCCCTAAAAGAGCTACATTCAATTTCTAATCCTATCTCTCCTAGTTATCCCACTCATCCACCTTAACATTCTCATTTCGGCTACATTCAATTTATCTATATGACTCCTCTTTGGTGCCCAGCACTCCGCTCCATAGAGTATTGCAGGCCTGAACTTGCCTTTAAGCCTTTTCGGAACACGCCTATCACACAACACTCCCGAGGCTGCCCTTCACTTTACCCACCCCGCATTTATCCTATGCACCACATCACTATCAATATCACTATAAATAAAAATAATAATAATAATAATGATAATGATAAAATAACCGTGTAATAATAACAGTACAACCAAAAAAGTAAAAATAGCATTCCACCAACTTATATTCTTTCCCTCTTTCTTCCTCTCTCCCTCTTCCCGACTCAACCCTGCACGCCTCCCTCTTCCCAACCCACTTCTCCAACTTCCTCGTCCACTTTCCTGCTTTTCCACACATCTCCTTCTCATCCCCATCCTTCTCCCAACCTCTTCCCCCTCCTCTACCCATTTACCCTTTTCTCCACCTTCCCTCTTTCAGATGCAATCCCATGCCAACCTGATTTGATACACCTATATGCCTGGTTAAGCTAATCTGGGTTGAAAACTGGGTTGATTCCTTGATCAAGTACTCTTTGATAATATGGAATGAAGGGATCAATATTAGGCAAAGAGCCAAAACCTTTGTAAAAAAAAAAGATAAGAATGTATTTGTAAGAAGCCGCCAGGGTGTTGAGAGACTCCTTTTTTACTCAAATCATCACTAGGAACTCCCTAAAAGGACTTTAACACGCTCATCCGAACAGAAATTCCTACAGACCATTTATACAATAACAAACTCCTATGAAAAAATGTTCAACTAAAGCAACAACAAGAAATGAGAAAAGAAAACTCCCCACTGCATAATTCTTAGTCGAGTCCCCAGATTGAATCCATCTCATCTGGGCTTCAACTCACTGAAATACTACTGGTACATGGTGAAAGCATTTGCCATGTTTAAGTGCCCATGTGATAATCAACAGCTACCAATAATAGTCACCTTTCAGTATTATCTGCTAGGATTCACAGTTCAGATTAAAGTAAAAATAGCTAGGTTAAAAGCAGTCAAATAGAACTCACGCACATAGTAATATACTGGTGTCCCACTTAATTCTGCCCTTCTTCTAGAAAATGAGCAACAACATCCACCCATTCCTCAGTTAGCAACCCGGTCAAGCTGTTGGATGCAGTTACCAACATCAAATGAGAGAGATCAGACTGCACCAAAAGAAACAGCTAGTAGAGGTTTTCATCAATGAGAGCTCACAGTAACAAGAGCATATATAGTGTGAGAATAATATACATATAACAAAAAGACTACGAACTGAAGGTATTAATACCCTAATACTTTCACGTGGCAGTTAGATATGCAGGGGCACCAGCCCACAAATAAAAGAAAAACACTAAGCCAACAAGAATATAGATGCATTATTGGAGAGTAAAATCTGTAAATTCAAAGAAAAGTTGTCTGGTAAATTCTCACGATGCCCATATCTGTAAAAATCTAGCACATTTTTCCCTCTAAATAACATATGATGGGATTTCGCCCTATCTTGCTATTATCCAGGAACTATACCTCATCTTGTGGCCCTACAGAAACTAAGATCTCAGTGAGATTGGAAAAAAATGCTTTCGACTGACCTTAACCTACGATAGCGGAAGCTCAATTTCAACTAGACTCATGTTAGAACGATTAGGTCATCGAACTAATTGATCATTTCCAACCAACCAACTGAGCAAATTTGAAGGCACCTTAAAATGAAGTGAGGCAGCTTATCAAATGTCTGGTATTGAAAGTCAACTATGCATGACCCCATTTAAATATTTAAGTATCTTTATAAGGGATTGCATAAATAATTTTGTTTTTGGTAGAAGATACAGTGAAGAAGATGATGAAACGCATTCACAATAATTTCTCTACTCTCTTCCAAAAGAAATTTCAACCTCAACGCCATGACTCACTACTCAAGACATAACTATTGCAAGTTATACAACATATATCGTTGTAGTCCTATTTCTCCGTAATAGGTGTACCGAAGGGATGAAAATCTTAGATATTAAGTTTGGTGCTATACGCCACTCCACAGGTACAAGGGAGAATCTTAGACTCATAGTTTGGTCGAATACCACTACATTGCCACTTCAGATTGTGCTACTGATCAATAAGATTAGTGGCTCTGCCTGGCATAAATGGAATCTGCATATGCCATCACCAGGGCATAAATGGGAACTTATTATACATAGACGCAGTGTGAATGCAATAGGATGGTGAGGTTATTGTTATGGAGCTTAAAAAGTCACTGTGATGGGTACTATTTTCTAATTTTAGGTTGCTCTGGTGGAAGCCCAGCTTGCTCTTCTCAACATCAAGTGTCCTCATTTTGATCATTTAAAGCTCCTGGACTAGTACAATTTAACATACACTTCCAACCTATTCTATTGCAAAATTCCTCATAATTAGCTCATGGAACCTAGCTTACATTGTGCAAGTCTTGCAAAAGGCACATTGCTATCTTTTACAATTTCACTGCATGATACAATTTGTAATTCTATTTGTGCTCCTGGCCTAGCAGAATTTGGCGTCCTACATCTGCTATAACAAAAGTCCTGATAATTAGCTCATGGCACCTAGACTAATTGCACAAGTCTTGCAAACCTCAATTAGCTATCTTTTATTATGTCACTGCATGACACTCACCCCTGTCCCCATGTTAATATATCCATTTGGAAAATCAGTGTGGTTTATAAGATGGTACCCAGACACTTAAATTGAGCCAAATGGAGCTATTAATATGGAACAACATTTTTCTCCAAATGGAGCAACTAATATGGGACAGAGGGATTACTATCTCCAATTAGCAATTTTACTTGTGCACGAGCAAATTGTACATTTCACGTAAGTGTGACTCCTCTCTCTTTTTGTTATGCCTAGCCAATATTTACGCACAAATTTACATCAATAAACTTCACTGCAATCTCTCTTGTGAACAGTCAAGGAGAATGACTTATAAAAACAAAAAATCCCCTAAAAAACTCATATCACCGTGCATAATCTACTTCCTCATTTCATGCGTGTTAAAGATATGCGTCTACTCAATTCACTCAACGTCTCCTAACCCCTTACAGCCCACAGCAAAACCCAACCAGCAAGATTACCATAAAATACACAAAAGAATAAAACCTACAACAAATTAAACGCAGAAACGAGAAGAGATTTCAACATCAACTCTAACAAAAACAAGAAATGAGCAATAAAGCAGCTGGGAAACTCTGAAGCAGCTGAGAAATGAATTGAGATCCGAGGAAACAAAGAACAGTGAGATTGAGCAACAGGTACCTAGAATTCGGGATTCCAGGTGAGCTTCTGCTAGAAAATTGGTTGAATTTTGGTGGGTGGAGGGGATTGGGAGTGTGGAGGAGGGAGGAGAGCCCAAACAGGCTTTCCTCTCTTCCGCTTCCTCCGCGATAAGAGTGGGGGGTTATCTTTAAGCAGGCGATTAGAAGGAACAAGATTCCAAAACAATTAAGCAGAAACTGTTCAGTGTGCGTAGCATGAGCAGAGATCTGACCCGTCGGATTGAGATGCGACGGTGTACAGAGTGGAGTGATTCAAATCTACATGCCGCTGGATCAAAATCCAACGGGTCAAATCGCCGTAGCTCACGCAGCTGGAGTGAGGAAGGGCTTATATAACTGGGATTCTTTCCAAATTAAGGGACGCCATGTATGTTTGTTTGCAGTGGTTAGTTATGCTTGCAAAATCTTGCAATAGCTTCACCCCAGAGGGATTCAAAAAGTAATGTTCCCCACCTCCGGTGGAGCTTGTCCTTAAAGCTCGAGTCTCCTTCAACCGTTCATGGAGCCAAATTATCTTTTGGTTGGATCGACTCTTTGTAGATTTCCATGGATGGTGATTCCCCACCCTTGGTGAAGTTTGTCATTGGAGCTCAAACCACCTTTAATTGGTTGGGCAGTCAAATTATGTACCTGTGTTGGATCAACCCGTTGGAGGTTTCTATTGAAGCTAAAAATTGAGATTCGCTAAAATCAAAAAAAAAAAAACTCAGGGTTTGTGTAGAAGGATAGCTGACTATGTCCTCCACGGTCTAGTATAGCCATCATGTGGTAGTTTAGCGAGCTGCCTTTGTCCTCCAGCGTGTCTAGTAAAGCTATGTTCCCTATTTTCTACAAGGCAATGGTTGGTCGACAACTATTGTCATCCACGACAGACCCTAAGATGATGCTACCGGCTCTCACATGGAGAGGCGATCTTTAGGATTTCAAGAACTCGATGGAGAGCCTAGGAGGCAACTCCGAGCTGATCTGTGGGTGAACACGTTGGAAGCTACTAAGAGTCGGTGAAGTGGTATTCCGGTCGACTGCCAGCATTAGGCCCAAGGTGGTTGGTCGTCTCCTCTTCTTTGGTCCTCTCCTTCTCGTCTTTCTCCTTTCCCCCTAACCCTCCTCTCTCCTTTCACCCATATAATAAACTTAAATTCAAAATAAGATTAATAGGGAAATAATTTAAAAAAGTAAGAAATTTAAGAAATGCAGATATAGAACTAACGATAAGTGCTCCACGACAATTAAGATGACTTGGATACTCAAAGTAAGTCTAAACAAGGAAACTAGATTTCATTCTTGATGGAATTAAGTGTACGGTTTGTGAGCGGTATAAGTAGAAGACCAAGGACCCAAAGAAGAACCCTAGAAATAAAGAAGCCCTAAGGGTGCCCAAGGAAGTGCAAGGAGGGATTGGAAGGTGAAAAGAAGAGAAGTTGACGCCTAAGTCAAGGTAGGACAAGTAACCTCAACCGATTGAGTAAATTAATAATCGATCCAAAAAAATTACTTATGTCATGAATGATACATCAGATATCAATAGTATTTTCATGAATATAAGTCTCTAGCATGAAGATTCATGTTTTATATGAATAGTTGAATCGTTTATGGCATGCTTTGCATGGATTGGCATGTTACATGTAAATGAACATTTTACCTTGTAATGAACCTAATCTAGAAGAATTTAGACTCTAAAACACATGCTGGGAGCAATTCGGAAATTATAAGTGTGTTGTAGAGTCAGCGACAACTCATCAATGATAAGAAACTTGTCGTAGAAGAGTTCTCGGAGGTCCAATAGATAGAAATAAATTGATAGTTGTGTGTATGTTTACTTAGACTTATTCTCTTTCAGCTAGGGATCTACTCTCAATAGATGTCCTCATTCTTTTTTTTTCTTTCGACTTCAGTTCACCACACAATTGGTTGTCTCAAAGGGAATTCATGGTTTCCACCGGTTTAAGTTTTGAGCACTATAAACTTCTTTATAACTCTACATGCATTCTTAATCTCTTATGGATATGAGCCCTAAAGATTGTCAACCTTAATAAAGGGTCCCACGCCTTCCAACTGGAATAGTTACTCTTGTAGCATGTGGTATTCTTTTCTTCTTTCCTTCACTCCTGATTTCCTTCAATGAGGATCTTCCTCAATTCTTCTACTCATAGCTCACATGTTAAACATAAGGGGTTGACACTATTAGTCATTCCCACATATTACTATATGTTTTTTCATTCTTCCACTATGACCTAATTATTACTAAGTTACTTAGTTATCTCTTAATTCTGAACTTCTTGTAGTCCTCTCTTGGTCAGACACGAAAGTTCATCCACTATTGTGTAATCAATCCTATCCTTGGTCGGGCATAGAATCAATTACAAACCTTTTCTTGGTTAGACACATAGATTTAAAAAGATCTAATTTCATTCATATCTATCAAGTCTATGGTCAAGCACTCAAAAGAAACTCATGAAATAGTATTAAACATGAATCATAATCAATTTTGTTAAATGAAACTAATAAGAGTAGCAATACACATATCTAGGACTTCATCTAGCCTTGATAAGGAATTTAGTTACACATAGAAGAAGAGAAAAGAACAACCTATTTTTGTAGATCCATTGGCATGAATCCTTCTTCTTCTTTAGCTCCAAAAGACTCATTCTTTTGCTCCTCTCTAGCCTCCAAGGACTCCAAAAGAATTCAAAAGTCTATTCACTAATGCCCAATACGTTCTCCCTTAAGGCTTATTTATATGTTTGAAGAGAAACCACGAATTCCCCTTCCAAATCCGAGTCAAAATAGGCTTGATTTAGGTTTTGCCGCACAAATCGATCGATCACTCTGTATAGCCGATCAATCGCTTTCCGATCGATCACTTTTCTTCACAAATTCATGCATTATCGCGCCAATCGTCTATTTTTGTTTCATCAGCCGATCGATCATTTTTATTTTCGATCGATCGTTTTTACTGTATTTCACACATCTAAAAGCTCAAAAACTTCAGTAGATACGATTGATCATTTTGACTGCCGATCGATCGTATCTTAAGCATAGAAATACATTATTCAAAATCCATAAGCATCCTATGTAGCATCCATCATAATCATTACTTTAGTCCAATCACAATGAGATATCGACCCTTATGTATGATTATTTAGCTTTCCTACCTCAAATCTAAGAAGCTTCAAGCCAAATTCTTCTTTTTCTCATTCTCTATCTAAAATCTTAGCCTTCTTTGATATCTTCAATTTAGGGCGTGCTAAAACATGCATTGGAGAGTTGGCCACATATTAATATCCTTCCATAATGACAACTCTAAAAGTGACTTAAACAGATTGGACTGCCATATCTTACGACAAGTCATCCTACAACAATTGAGTTGTCGTAGGGAGTTGTCCGTGAAAATAACACTGACTTGTAATTTGCATAACTTTTGATCCTAAACTCGAAATTGAGCAAACTTGGTACCATTATGACTAGAATTCTTAGAGCTTTTCAATAAAATATAATTATAAATTCTAAGTAAATTGACAAATATTTTAAAAAGAGTGTTGCTAGTCACTTGGTGCACTAAAGCCATGCTTGGTTAATCTTTGAGACTTGACCAATACTTAACTTAGTTGCTACATCTTCTAAGTGACCAACCATCACCACTTAAGTGTCCATTAAGTAGGGTAAATGTTCAATAATAATCTCAATTCTTAGTTATTAATTTGGAATATTACATCCATTCTTCTTTGCTATACTCTTTATAGATGAGTAATACAGCCCTATTATTACCATAGTAAAGCAATAACAAATAATGCATGATTCTTCTACTGCTTGGATGAAGTGTCGGTGCCCCCAATAGACTCCAGACCTGCCGTTTTTAATTCAATTCTATTTCATATCTTTCATGCAAAGATCATTACTTTAGCATAATAACAATCATGGAACATCATTCAATCTATTACTGCATTAACTCATATTCAAACTACCATGATTCTTCTTCAAAGATACTATCACATGAAGTCATATCAACGAAGCATGTAATAAGCATGATTCTTCCATACAATTCCATATTTCTCATTCTTTTATGTCTTACCTCATATTCTCAAGAACCTAAGCACAATATCAGTCCTTCCTGTGATGTGAATTGCATACTTAGCATGATTATTGATCATGCAATTCATTCCATCATTAAACAACATTCAATCATGCAATTAAATCCAAATATCATGTTGGCACGCCCTGAATTTTTGGCCTCATCAGAGTACAAAATAATTATAAAACATGTCAATCACTTGGGACGCGACCTAATATTCCACACTGTCATTCACTCAATCACAAAAGGACAAGTGAATGACAATCTCAACGGATAGGTCTATTTAACAAATGAAAAGTCTACATGAATTTAAAATTGTAGTATGAAAATAAATCTTTACTGGCACACTCGCCATTTATTACAAACTTAAGTAATTTAAAAACAAAGAGTTCATCAATAAAAAGTCTTCATGTTCTCCTGCACCTGAGATTTTCTTCAATTCATTCCTTCGCTTAACCTACATTGCAGGATGCATGAGTACTCCGACGATATACTCAGTAGGATGTAAAACCAAAGCAGAAAGTAAAGGATAAAACAACGAGATTATCAATAATACGGAGGCACAATAGTACGAAGTTTTGAACAACTGAATTCACATTAATAGGGAGACAAGAACATCATCAACTTCTAAAGAAACATCAATATTTAATAATTCCATAACATCCAAAGTGTTAGGAGATAAACAATTTCTGCTCTAAGACAAAGGCAAGCGTACAAAGTCTTGCCATGCCCTAAATCCCAGGGGCTTTCTCTTTGAAACTCTACTATGTATATATGATAAAGGCCTCATTGATGTTCACAAACACAATGAGAGGAGACCGTCAGACCTTTCGTGATGTCTAACCAGCCTAGGACGTACATATAGTGCCTCTCTTTGGGTGAGATCCTTCGAGCATACAAAGTCTCGCAAGGTCCAAAAATATAAACTCTAGCACATGTACTTTTGACCATACAAAGTTTCTCAACTTGACAGAGTATCATGGCTTTATAAGCATGCTATGAAAGTTTCCGACAAGTACTTTTAAGCATACAAAGTCTCTAAACCTGGGAAACTCACTTGTTGCCTCTAATGGGCGAAAACCTTGCAAGCATACGAAGTCTTACCAGTACAGCAATCAAGTCAATATTGACAAAGAGAGTCGACTGACTCAGCAACTATCTGCCAAAATAAAGGATAAAGCAATAGCTCATAATACTCAAAGATCTAAGTAGAACAAGAGAATGTGGCAAGCATACAGAGTCTTGCATACAACCAGATACCATCTTAATAGAATATCAACAATAACAACATTATGTACTCGCAATAAAAAAAAATTGAGAATGAGAGACACAACTCTAAAAAGAAGAAATATCTAGAAAGGGTCTCTAGGATTTTGATTACAAGTATTTTATTAATTTTCTCCTTACATTCATTGGGTTTTATTGTAATCAATTAGCTTCAATGAAACTGCCAACAATCTTTTATTCTTCTTAACTAATAAATATTATCTTACTGATCATTTAATTAATGATAGGCACATGGGCCAATACTTATGCTAATAATCGGTACTTATTTGTATTACATCCCTAGTAGTCCACTAGTTTACCGGGACGACACGAAAACAAATGTTTAAACAAAACTATAATCTGTCCAAAATTGGACATCAAAGTTCAAGAAATTCCCATGGCCAGCACATGAGGAATTTGGACTTGGAATTCATATAGTAGATACTTCTATGAGTCCAGACTTCAACCTTATGGCATGATTTTCTGACACCCGTAGAATTAGTTCTGACCTTTTAGTTCAGACTGTCGGTGCAGAAATAGTTATGGCCGAGAGCAAATTATTAACGCCAATTTCAATGTAATCCGTTTAATCTATTCTTACTTGACTAAACTTATGTGATTCCTAAAACCTCTCAATAACACATATTGCATACTGTTCACAAATTAAATTTGGCATGTGAGATGAATTATAATCAATAGACATAAACTTTGACTTATTTTTCACATGGTCCGCAATATAGACAAAGACAGCTCTTCAAAACGCTAGACAATTAGTAATAAAGGAGACATCCTTAAAGGGACAACAAAATCACACAAAAATAGATCAAGACAATGAAGGAATTGAAAGGGATTATGACTCTCATCATCTTACTATGAGCATGCTTTGCACAATTACAACAATCAACTACTACAAATTGAAGTAGATAATCTATATTGAATAATCATTGGCATCAAAAGATTATTAACAAGGATACGGGTGTCAAGAACACTGGACAAGGAACTAGGCAATCATGAATTGAAAACTTAGGAGATGCTGAGGAAAGCCATCTTACCTTGTATACTTGTTGCAATTTTCCCATTTCGCAATTGATTTTGTTGCTTCGCACCACTCCTCTAATCGATTTGCAAGAAAAAGAGTTGGGAATGAGGGAGAGAAGTGTGTTGGTCAAAGGGAAGGAGAGGGAAACAACACAAGAGAGGAAAAGTGACCGATCAGACAAATTAACTGTCGGCCAACACTAGTTTCGGCTTAAGTTGCATTACGGTTTCCTAGTGATGCTAAGACTCCTGTGAAACCCTTGATTAACTTAAAATTAATCTTGTCCATCCATCCATAACCTCCCCCTAGACTCCTTGGCATCCAAGTCTATGGCGCTCAGTTCTAGTTTGATTCCAAATCAAAACCGTACTGCAATTCAACTTTCTAAGCTTATCTATTCACAAAATTAGGTAACTGCCTAAATAACTTCCTGGCGCCCCTTCCTTGCTTGGAGTCCTTCCAAATTCAACGTCCCATGTCACGAAAATCCCTCCTCCGTAATCTTCTATGGCGCCCAGCCTCTGAGGTGTCCAATTCTAGTAGGACTCTCAACAGATTCCTTATTCTACACTGTTTTCTACATTTACTATCTAGTAAACTTGGTAATTGTCTGTCACGCCCTGAAATTTTTGGTCTCATCAGAGTGCAGAAGTCTCCTTGTGCCAATAGTCTTGAAATTGGAAACCCAGGCTAGTGACCGAATACTCGGTCAACCCATCAAATACCTCATCATGAATAGATGTGTATTGACATAGCACACCTCATCTTAAACAAACATCATTAACACATATGTAATGAAAATTTAACAATCTTAATTGTTCCACAATAAATATCATCTAAAATAACAAATAGCCAACGTCATTAAAATTATTAGCCAACATGCCAATAACATTAACATTGTTCAAAGATAATAAAAATAACTATGTCTTTCCACTGCTCTCTTCGAGCCTTCCCTTAATTGCACTTGCCAGATCTATTCTTTCTTTAAGCCTTCATCAAAGATGCATAAGTATTACAAAGAAATACCTAGTAGGATGCCAAAAAACCCAAAAGAAATATAATTTATGGCAAGAAAAAGATTCAGGTGAAGATAATTGAATAGCAGATAATATTTGAATTTGTACAACAAGATTTCCTTTACCTAAGGAATAGTATCAATCAACAACACTCACAACTCGCAAGTATAGGGAGAGGATAATAATCATCATGACTCCGAACAATCAAAAGTGTAAGGAAAGAAGTTATCATATTTCAAGACTCCAAACATCGAAAGTGTAAGGAGAATATATCAATCATTACTGACTTACGAAAGGAGAAGTTACAATATTTCTATCAACATATGACTTACGAAAGGAGTATCAATGGAATTTCTATATCCAAAGTGCTACATATGCTTTGCCCTAGATGGAACCACCTCAAACTCAACTGGGTCATGAAATATTGGTCCAGACTTCAAGGATCACAATTTTGAATGATGAGAAGTGATGATTCGGATTCCAATTGGAAAGTCAAATCCGAAATTGAAACACACAAGACTCATTGAAGACCAAATCACCCTTCATTAACCCATGATATTAAATATCATAACTTAGTCTGTTCTCCATTCAACACTTATTTTATCATACCCTCTTGTATTAGTAAGTATTAGAGTTTTTAGCCTAATTACACTTTACTATTTTCTTTACAATAGTTGACTTTCGACGGTCCCCATTGTCAGTACATTTTGTTCTAGACTCTACAATTTTTACTGTGATTATCCCAACTCTAGTCTCCAACCCAACCGACCAAATATTTTTTTGATTTTTCTATAATTAGTTATAAATATTTCAGTATAGGTCGTCGGCACAGAAACAGTTATGACCGAGAACCCTGTTCTTAGTTCTATTTGATTAGTGAATGTAATTAACATCTAACTTGTTTAATTTCTATCACTTAGTGATTCCATATACATAGTAATATGATGCGATTCAATTATTATAGTACCTTGTCCATCTAAATTTTGGTTTGAATTCGACTTCCTTCCACATCATCCTTTAAAGCTTTGACCTTTCCCTTGTAATTTGCCCATCGTACAATAGGATAGCAATTACCGGACACTCCAACACATATCGGTACCTAATTAGGGTCAACTTGACTCTTCTATCTACTGGTCAGTACCGTTCATGAACAAATTACACTCAGAGTGACCACAAACCGATAACAACTAATTGTGAATGATATGTACAATGAATCAAGGTTTATACCCTTAATTCCATCTTAGAACATCCAAATTTTGGAACATACAATTTTGGACAGAATTGGTATCAATCGAAGATGCATCAACAAGGATTCAAATAGAATAATTTTCCATCTGGGACTCACATGTGTAATTCATAGATCAACAATTTCATAGCCGACTCTTATTTCAATTCGGTTTCCTTATACAAGCATGATAACCTAAGGATCATGAATAGGATTTAACACCAAAACAATTCCAACACATTGTCATGATATCTAACATCAAAATTCATAATATTTTGGAATGCCTATAGGGGTTCTCATTTAGTTGGCCATGGTAAGTGGGCAGCATCTGGATGATATTGGGCTTAATTTCAAAATTAACCACAGTTGCAGGAAGTAGGAAACAGGAGGGGGAGGTGTAGGCAGTGGGACGGTAGTAGTCTTGCAGGGTACGGGCATGGGGCATTAGTGGATTCTGGTTTAGGTCATTCTCACCCCCAAGGTTCATGTTGTCCGCCATTGGATGGATTTTAGGGATTGGTTTGGTAGGAGTTCTACAGATTCTATATAGGCACTCAGGATTAGGATCAAAGGCAAGGTCGGGGTTCAGGGAGCGACGATTATGCATGCACAATAAAAATCAAACAAAACCTGTAACAGTCCTAATAGCGACAACTAGCAAGCATCAGCCCTAGATAGCGACAACTAGCAATCCTAATAGCGACAACTAGCATGTCATGCAATCCCACAAAGAAAATGAAAAACACCAAGCACCCAATTTATTCTAAAAAAAGGTTAAGAGAGTGCAAACAGTGGGAAGGGATGGCCCTTCCAATGATGACAAGAATCAGCATCCTCTCTTAATCCTGTAAAAAATGAAGAAGGCAATTAAGCTACTGAAAATAAATCTAAATTAAATTAAACCACTCTAAAACTAACTATGCTAAGAATTTAGTAAACTATTGTGCCGTCCCAGGCAACAGCGCCAAAAACTTGATCGTTTAAATATAAAACCCTTGTAAGTGCACAAGGTAATTGTACTATAGTGAGTATAGAAAGGGCTGTCGAACCTCAGGAACGGATTAATATTTTACCAAATTCAAGAGAAGAAAAGATGTAGTTTAATTAATTCTAAGGAAAGCAATGAACTTTTAACTAAATTACTGGGATTTAATCAATATGGAGAATATCAAGGCAGAGAATCCACCACTAGACATGCAATTACTACTCTCAATTATTATTAAGCATAAGTTAACATGATATGGTAATTCGTGTTCTTGATCAGACACACGAATTACTAATGAATTCACTAACGTTCTTGATCGGACACGAAAGTTCATCCACTATTGTGTAATCAATCTTATCCTTGATCGGGCATAGAATCAATCAAACTCTATTATAATGCAATTAATCTTATCCTTGATCGGGCATAAAATCAATCACAATATCCAATTCCATTCATAATCAATCAAGTTTATGATCAAACACTCAAAAGAATACTCATGAAATCGCATTAAGCATGAATCATAATCAACTTTATAAAATTAAATTATCAATAGTAGCAATACACATCTAGGGCTTCATAGAAAGAGAGAAAAGAAAAGCATGTTTATGTAGATCCATCGTCATGAATCCTTCTTCTTCTTTGCTCCAAAAGACTCCTTCTCTTGCTCCTCTCTAGCCTCCAATAAAGCTCTAGATTCTCCAAGGGTTAGGCCAAAGCGTTCTCTCATAAGGCCTATTCATAAGTTTGAAGAGAAACCATGAAGTTCCCTTCCAAATCCGAGTCGAAATAGGTCTTATTTCGGTTTTCCGTATACGGCGATCGATCGCTCTGTATTGCCGATCGTTTGCCTACCGATCGATCGCAATTCCTTTGTTATTTTCCTCTGACGATCGCTTTGCCAATCGATGCCGTATAATAACGATCGATCGTAGTCTTGCGCGGATTAAAAATTCCAGTAGATACGATCGATCGTGTTGAGGTCCGATCGATCGTTTTCTTTAATACACTATTTTTGTGGCTGAGGCGATCGATCGCATTGATAGCCGATCGATCGTGGTTACTGTTCATGAATTTCTAATGACTATAACTTTTCGCTCCAAACTCCGAATTGTGCATAGTTAGTGGCGTTGGAAAGCTGACTTCTTGAAATTTAACATGAAGCTTGAATCAGTCTAATCTGAGATTTGTACAAGAAGTTATAATGATTTAACTATTTGAATTACTTTTCACCTCATTTCTGTGTATGACTCTTGTTTCCTACAAAAACTAAAAATTATATTAAAGTAGTAGTTATTCTAATCAAACACTAGAAGAAACATAAGTTTAGGAGATAATAAAATGCATATTTCATGTATAGATCAGTCGGCCAAGTGGAAAGGCTGGCCCTCCAATTTGGAGTTTATATACGTATGTTTCCTATTCTCAATTGAAACCAATTTCATCCCTTTAATCCTTACTCCATCCAATCTCAAACCTTGATCTAATCACATCTTAAATATGCCAAGGACATTCCTTCCAATTTGTGTCTCAAATCAGTTAGGATTTGAGATCTATTCTAGAATCAAATCTTTCAAATTGATCCTAATTACTCGATTAGAAAATTGCCTAATCTTATCATACTCCTTTTGGACGTCCCCCTCAAATTTGATTTCCTTCTTCTGATTGGTTGTTCATGATCTTAGGGATATTCCACTCTCTTCTCTGATTGGCCATCATAATTACCTGTCACGCCCCGAAATCCCATACCTCGATCGGAGTGCGGAAGCCAACAAAAGAGATACAATTCGAGGTAGAGATCCCGGGCACGTGACCGAATAGTCGATTTTTCCAACCGATTACAATCATCTCAAAAGGGCGTGTAACCGATCATACCCGCAATCAGTGTAATACGATAATAGACATCAATGAATACTATGAAATGATTTTACTTAATAATAATCTATTTAAGAAAGTCAAATAAAATAAACCTATAAGTCTATGGCACATAATTGCCAATAATGTCATAAGCATCAATAAAAAGCAAAGCAAATAACTAAATCGTCTTTAAACTCTTCTCGGCGCCTGCAATCCGCCATTCTACTACTGCACTTCCTGATCTCACTTTTCATTTGTGCCTGCATCAGATGATGCATGAGTATTTCATAGAAACACTCAGTAGGATGTAAAAACCCACTGAATTAAAACAAGCAGTATGAAGAGAATAAGAATAACAAAGGTCATAGACATTCCACAACATCTGAACTTAACCTTGTCACAAGTATAGGAAAAACATCAATAAGGCTCCGAACATACATATGAGTAAGGAGAGAATAACAATCATATCAAATGCTCCAAACATCTAAAGTGAAAGGAGTTATAATTTCTGCTAGCTAACCTGGTTGCTCGCAAGTGACTAAAATAATATATCAGAACCACCCTAGGGGTCCTCTTTTTGGAACCCTGCCATGCGTCTAGGATACTGGCCCCACCAATGCTTACAGACACGATGGGCGGAGACTGAGGACCTTCCGTAATGTCCACAATCTAACGTACGTATAGTGCCTCCCTTCGGGCAGTATGGAATCGTAATTTCATACATATAAGTGACCTCGCAAGATCTAGCAATGGCTTAATTGAGCATACTATGAATCCACCATGGGGAGAGTCTCGCAAGGTCTCCAGTGGAAGAAGCAATCAAGTAATCAATATGAGCAATATCTCAAAGGAATAGAGGTCACAACACTCTAAGATCATAAGGTATTTCTTACCAGAATAGGCTCTCTCACGGAGTATGGATAGAAGTATCAAAGTCTTTGGTCAACACATAACTCACTCATTGGAGTAGCATAGAGTAACAAGACAACTCAGACACTTCAAATAATAATAACTCACCGAAGGAGTAACATACAATCAATACATACCTTTCATGCTCAGACCTAGATAGGAATTCCTCAAACGCATTGGGATTTTATAATATAAATATCAGAGATAAGAAATCAAAGAATCTTAGATGATTTGAATTCCAAGTAGAATATCAAACCGACATAAATCACTTTTCAAAGAATTATCCCTCCTAATTAGATTACTTCTAACCTAATTCTTACTCTGAAATTCTATAAGTATATAGTCCAATTACTGGTATTGACATATTAATCATTATCATATCATATTACACGATGTTATTTGTATACTTAGTATTTTCTCTCAGATTCAGCTCACTGTCTCCTGCATAATAGTCCTCTTCCGACGGCTACTGGGCTCTGTATAGTAAGACTTAACCTCTGAAATTTTTATTGGTAATACCCTCGTGAGTCGAGTTTTTAACGCCACTGATTTTATATTTTTCCTATTTTATTTGAATTAGTTATGAATTATTTACTACCGACTGTTAGCACAGAAACAGTTCTAGCCGAGATTAAGACTCTTAATTAAACTTGATTATCTTACTTAGTAACACATTATAAATAATAATACATCAATAACATACCATATTCTCCCCTCCTAGACCAATTACAGAACCTAGGATTATCTGGAATTAATAAAGTTCACTCCTTTCTTGTGTTCTTCTATATATAATATAGTTTGTAAACATTAATACATCCCAAACAAGACAATTAATGTAAGACACACCTTAAAGGCACAAACTCAACGTGGATCATGATCAACTAAATAATATCAGAACTTCTAGTCTCTGGAAAATTAATAAAGCATTAGACTTTAGGTGCGAATTCCCATCTAGAAGTGAAACATGAATGCACATATGATTTATGATGCACTATGCATAGAAATAAAGACACAACTCATTCATCTTGCAAGAATCCAAACAATAACTAAGGTGTTGAATCAAAACACTTGTCAGAAGCATATAATTAGAAGAGAGAAGAGGGAAAAAACTATCCTACTTAATTCACCAAGGATTTTGCCTCTCTACGCGTTGCTTGTCTCCTCCGCTTCCTCCAACGCTCCCGCTCCAAGATCTTACAAACTCCCACAAGAAGAAGCCTTAAGGAAGATGGGTGAACGTGGGAAGGAGAATGGAAAAGGTCTCTGGACGTTCTAGGGTTAGCACAAGCCAATTCTCTAGTATTTATATAGAGTTGGGGGAGAATCCATTCTTAAACTAATCATCCAAATCATGGACACTTCCAACCAATGGGAAGGCTTCAAAATCCTCCTAAAGACGTGCAATACAAGTCCAATTGGGATTTGGTATCTTTCCCAAGCAAATCCACCCAAAAAATACGCTAGAAATCGCAAAACTGTAACAGGCGATCGATCGGCTATACGGCGATCGATCATCGTATGCGTTGTTTTACACTACCGCGTTTCAGCCGATCGATCGTCATTATTGCCGATCGATCGCTTTACGCGAAATAAAACATTCACAAATCACAGTAACTACGATCGATCATTTTGATAAGGCATCGATCGGTTCAGCTTGCTTATCGATCAGCTCTTATGGCGATCGATCGCTGTCACGTTTAATCAAACTTTAATTTTTAATATCTTTTCACTCCGAACTCCAAATCGCGCATAATAGGTGGCGTTGGAAAGCTCTTCTCACCAACTTTAATTTCCACACAGCAAAACACGACAAATCAAACATTAAGAGGGTCGAATTTCAGTTTAAAAATACTTACTAATTTTCTGGGTGTTACATTACTAATAACCGATTTAGTCACTTTCCTGAATTACTATCAGTTACACTCCTTATTTACCAATAGTAAATCCAATCTTTCATTTTTACCATGATCCTCCCTAACTACCAAGATTAACCAACCATGCGCCACATAATGCCCATGCCAAGACGTCCTCATGCCCTGGCATCCACGTGTCCTTGCACCCAAGTGAGTATGGGGTCAAGCGCGAGTCCAATGCTCAAGTGCTCTTGCGTAATAACCACGTACCACACGTCTTAACCACTTCATCTCAATCATACGTGTCCCACAACACATCTCGTACCCACCTAGGTACCTGGCCCCATGACCTGACATCAGTTGATCTCGGCCCCTGGTGCCAGACCAACCTTAGCGCCAGCTAGAGCCCAGCGCCTAGGCTAGTCCTCGCGCCCAAGTTGTCACGCCCCAAAATTCCCGGCCTCGTCGGAGTGCAGAAGACATTTTTTTTTTCATGAGTATGTTTGAGGCCAGAAACCTGAGATATGACCGAATACTCGAACATCCCGTCTAATACATCATCATGAATAGATGTGTACTCGACATAATACAACTGAGTCTTTAAATAACATAATTAATACATATGAAATGAGAACTTAATAATTTTAAATTAATCCATAATACAAGTCATCTAAAATAACTAAAAATCAAAATCATTAAAATGCTTTGGCCAACATGCCACTAATATTAACACTACATTAAAAATAATAAAGATAGCTTTATCTTCCACGATTGTCTTTAAGTCTTCCATTATCTGCACTTGCCATAGCTATACTTTCTTCATGCCTGCATCAGAGGATGCATGAGTATTCCGAAGAAATATCCAGTAGAATGCAAAAACCCACAAGAACAGAATATACAATATGGGACAAAGAATAGGGTTTAATATGAGACAGTTGAATAATCAAGAATATTTGAACTGAGCAACAAGAATTCCATTATAAGAGGAAATAACATCTTCAATAAAGACTCCTAAACGTCCAAAGTGTAAGGAGAGAAATTACTATAATCCAAGACTCCGAACATCAAAGCTTCCTGACTCTCAAGTATAGAGCAAGGACAATAAATTATACGACTCCAAACAAATACCGGTGTAAGGAGAGAATGGTCAAAATACCAAAGGCTCCAGGCATCTAAAGTGCAAGGAGTTACAATTTCTGCTCGCTGAATTTACCGATCTCGAAAGGTAAAATATACCAGAATCATGCTAGAGGTTCTCCCTTCGGAACCCGGCCACGCGTCTAGACATGCTGGCCCCATCCGTGCTTACGGGCACAATGGGCGGAGACTGCAGACCTTCCGTAATATCATACAGCCTAAACGTACGTATTTGCCTCCCTTCGGGCAATAAGAAATCAAAATTTCATAAATATCAGAGGTCACTCATGACCTAGCAATGGCTCGTGAGCATACTATGATTCCACAGAACAATTAGTGGAGAAATAGGTCAATGTCAAACTGGACAATGTTTCAACAATAGCAGAGGTCTCAACTTGCTGAGAGTAGGGTGACTCTTACTTTAATGATTGACTCATGGAGTATGAATGGAACAGCAAAGACTCTTAACAACGTATGATTCACATTCTGGAGTATGAAATAGAATAGCAAAGACTCTCAACAATGACCATGTTACACATGCATAGCCTTAGATAAGACTTATGAAGAAAGACTTGATCAAGAATTGCCTTTCAAGACTCCAAGAAAACTCAAGTTATATCATGAAGGATATCAAGTTCTGGTTTCGAAGAAGACTTGACTCAAACAGACTCAATAACAGGTCAACTGAAGTTTCTCAACGAATAGAATGCATTGGTCAAATAGAAATAGATGGTTCGGTTTCCAATTGGAAGCACGAATCGAGTCAATATCACTAGTGGAACATATAAGACTTAATGAACATCAAACCACTCACCATTAGCCTATGATACTATAGTATTATACTTAATCCATCCTACTGTAATACTTACTTAAAGTCTTATATAATACATATAAAGCTCTTAGTATACTTGTTATAGTATAGGCTATTGTTTTGATAAAGTTTTCCCAACCTTTACTATAATTACATTGTTCTGTTTTTACACATTAGTAGAATTCCGACCCTTACCAACGTCAAAAAAGAATGAATTAGACTCTACCAATTTTACTGTAATTACTCCTATGTGTCTAGTTTACAACCCAACAAACGGCATATTTTTATGATTTTTATATAATTAGTTACAAATATTTTACTGAAGGTCGTCAGTGCAAAAACAGTTCTGGCCGAGACCCTTAATCATAGTTCTAATCAAATTATGAGTGTGTTTACCCCATAATCCATTCAATAATACATAGTATACTTGAATATCTTCCATATCTTACTTATTCCAGAACTTTATTAAGTATGATATGTCATAATATTTACAAGGATTGAGGTGTACTTTCATTATCTTAATTCATCTCACACACATACCCCTTTTTCTAGTTGAATTAGGCAAACTGGACAACTAATTAAGGACAATAAAATTTGGACAGCAATGTCAGAGACTAAAAGGGACACAAGGAAGCTTCAAAGAGGACTCCAAACAATTCAAACTTCCCATCATTGGGCTAACATGTGTAACAACTAGGAATTGGAACATCAAGGTTCACACGATTGAGCAACAACACGTAATAACTGGATAATTCAAAAGATTGGTACATAACGATTGACTCTCATGAAGACTCACAATCATAAATCAATATATTGACACAAGAAGCACTTGAACAAGGTATGAAATTCAGATCTAAGAGTGTGGGAAAAATCATCCTACCTAGTCCAAACGTAGTATCTTCTTGCTTCCTCGCGAAGGCTTTTGATTCCTCTACACGATGTCGCCCTTTAACACTTCGATCGTTGACTCTTGAGATGAAGGAAAAGGTATAAAGCTTGCTGGAACAAAGGAGAAGGAGAAGGAGAAGGAGAGAGTCTTGGGACGTTCACAAAGGATTTGGCTTGAAAAATACCAGCCAGCCCTCTCTCTTGTGCTTATATAGACCCAAAACCTACTACAACTAGGATATCTCCAAATCAAGACTCCTTCCTAATCCAAACTCTCACTACCAATTAAAATCTCTCCCTCATTAGTAAGGGACGTTCAGCCATGTTAATCCATTGGGTTTTCCTCATTTAATTAGGATTTCAAATCTCTAATAAGATTCGTTCACTATCTTAATCCTAATTACAGCACACTGTCATATGCATAACAGTCTACTTTCGACTCTTCCCACGGTCAGTCCAGTTGGACTTAGACTCTGAAATTTTTATTAGAGTTATCTCTATGAGTCTATTTTCTAACCCCACTAATTTTATATTTTTTAGATTTTCCTTGAATTAGTTATGATTTAATTACGTCTAACTGTTGATACAGAAATAGTACTGGCCGAACTTACAATCTTAATCATACTTTACATATCTCGTTACAAACTAAGAAACTACCATATCTAGGCCAACCAACTAGACGTTCCCTTCCTATTGGTTGATTAAAAATGAAATATTTATCTCTTTTTAATTAAGATTTATCTTCCTTAATTATCTCAACCGAACTGATACTTCCCGATCCTCCGCGATACTTACCATATTTATCGCTATTAGGTCAAATCGTAGATTTTGCTCCAAGATTCGCTCCCACCATCCAAAGATAATCTTATGGCAAGGTTATCCACATTCATAAATCACCCCTGGGCCAGTGCCATGTGGCTCAGTGCCCATGTCTTGCGTCTTGGCTTGAGTCCTACGCGCACAGGTCTCTGACGTCCCGCAGTTGCACTACTCGTCATACTAACACGCGTGCATCACTAACCACACATCAAAACCAAATTCACTTTACTAATTAAGAGTAATCCACTGAACACATGCCCTGGCACCTGGCCCCTCTCCTGGCGTCAGATGTTCTCAGACCCTGGCGCCAGGCTGGCCTCAGCACCAGGTTGTGTCCTGCGCCAGGATCAACCCTCGCGCCCTAGTTTTCTACTACTATTAGCTATGCGATTAACAAATTATATCACATCATTAAATCAAATAACACATCAAAGCACAACACATAACCAGAAATCAAATCAGGAAATGAAATTTTCCTATTTTAGACCAGTTTCCTAAAATAGATACCTTTAGTTAACGTACCAATTTTCTGGGTGTTACACAAGTTAACTTGTCTAATTAAATTCATTGTTAAATAAAATTCTAATGCATCACATACATTCCAAACATATAAAATCATATGACATAACAGAAATCCAATTAGGCAGTTAAACTTTCCTAATTTATGTCAGTTTTCGAAAATAGTAGTTTAGCAAATTATACCATTTTTTTGGATGTTACATTGTCCATCCTTAACTCAATTGATTTCAAATCAAAAAGATAACTATTGAGAGAAAAAATATTCTATCTACTACTACCAGGCGCCCAAATAAGGTTGACACCTAGGTAATTTTGTAACCTCGAGAAATTATCCCATAATTTATGGCATATCAATCAGAAAACCTACATCAAACGTTGCACCCCACGTTCCACTAGTCCTAGCACCCATCCTCACCATGGCGCTAGGCACTCCTTCGATCCTGGCGCCAATCTCAGCCCCACCGCTAGTGAGTCTTGATTAAACCAAGTTATCTGCAATTCATAAATCTATTACAACTAGAAAGTAAAATCACACACAAATCATTCAAAGAACTTAAATTGAGAATTTATACCTTCCTAATTTGGGTCATCCAAATATATATATATATATATATAATTTACAAAATTCGTGGTCGTCACACATGCCTTTGTCATTACATAGATTAATTACAGGAGCCTAAACGTGCATCTCCTGATTTGATAATGGAGAATATACTATGCTACATAGTAATTAGATTTCTTACCTCAATCCCGATAAACCGAAGCCAAGAATCCTCTTTCCTCTTCCCCAACCATCAAACCCTAATCTCCTTTGCCTCCCTTCAGCCACAAAACATGCAAAATATAGCCTTAGTAGGGTTATTATCCTTTTTATACTTTACAATTAGGTTTAATCATGTTAGGAGATTGTACGAACTAAACTGCCCCGAAACGTCAACACATTACCATTGCCACTTTATCGATGACTTACAGAAATATAATTCCAATTACTTTTCTATTTACAATTTTCTAGGGTCTTATAGTCTTCATTGATGGTGTTGTAGGTTTTGAGTACTTCTGATCACATCAGGAGCTTTGATGTGCATGACTCTCGTTATATGTTCGCTCTTTTGTTATTCATTTTGTATCTACTATACTTCGGGATAGAATGTGTTTGGATATGTTTATGTTTCTTTTTTCTTTGGCTTGTACTGGCTTCTTGCAACATTTGTTCTTTGGGTATAACCATGGAAAATCGTCTCGCCGATATATCGCCGATATATCGGTATCGGACACAAACCGATATACCGATACCACATAATCTTGTTTTTAAAAATTTTTCCAAATTTCGGCGATATATCGCCGATATCAGTATTTTTTGAATTAAAAAATATTTTAAAAAAATTTTGAAAATTTTTTTTTTTGAAAAAAAAACTTTCATGTTTGTTTTCTATCCTAATATGCATTTTTATGCATATTTTGAAATGTATTCTTTGTTTAAATTAGTATAACTCATTTTAGAAGTTAGATTGTGAAAATATATGGTAAAAACTAGTTTTTAACGACCGATTTTTTTTGACATAATATCTCCGATATATCTTTGATATTTCGTCTCTTTGGCCGACCGATATTTTACCGATATCCGATACGACATTCCATGGGTATAACGGGCTCGCTATGTACTTATATGTGTAGTAGTTAAGTTTGTGCTCGTACCAAAAAAAAACTATCATCCTTCAATACGAGCCGCTGATCATCAAAAATCAATGACGCATACGGATTTACAATGCACTCCAACAAAAGTACATCCGTATGCGCCATCGATTATGATGATCGATGGCTCCCATAGGATGGCGAAAATCTGAGCAGATATGATGGAGGCAGATAAAAAAAAGGCTGTAACCATCAAGGAATTCTGTATCGGATTTCGGTAAAATATCGGTCGGCCTAAGAGATAAAATTTTGGAGATATTTGTAAAAAAATATCGGTAGTTAAAAATTAATTTTTGTCATATATTTTCACAATTTAACTTATAAAATGAGTTATATTAATTTAGATAAAATATAGATTTCAAAATATGCATAAAAATGCATATTAGGATTGGAAACAAGGGGAAAGTTGTTATTTTTTTCCTTTTTTTTTAAAAAAAAATTTTTTCCAAATTTTTTTTTTGAAATAGCGAAAGACCGAAATTTTGCCGATATTATAAATTTTTTTAAAAAACGATATTTTGTCATTTCGATTTCTCGGGTGAAGCCCAAAATCGATATATCGAAATTTCGCCGATATAGAATTCCGGGTAACCATAAGTTTCTTTTCCTCCCTATTCTCAATTTCAGTTTTTGCCTTTTTTGCACAGAATAATCTCAATTTTAGCTGACATTATCTGTTTGCTTGCTTGGAACCCTGAGTGGACAAACGGATAGACTATTCTCTTACGCCGCCCCACGCCCCCAGCAGAATGAATCGTGGGCGGTGAATCGGAAGAAGCAGAAGAAGAAGCTCTAGTCTTGGCCACCAGAGCGCCAACAATGGAATCGGCCATGGCCGTCGGCTTCCGGAGCCGCTGGTACTCCTCCTCCCTTTGCTACAACAGGACCAACAACAGACTTCCAAGTCGCCACTCCTTGATCACCAACAGGAAGAACAGGAAGAACTTGTATAACTACTGTAATAGCAATGGCTGCAGTCCTTCCACTGTCCGGGTCTGCATGGGACCAGATTACGCCGATTCGGACTGCGGCGAGAAGCCACTCTACCACCCATTTGAGGAGATTAAGGAATCTGGTGGTGGTGGGAAGGAGGGTGAGGGGAGTGGTGCTCAAGGACCTGCTAGGATCAGTGATGCCGAACTCACCAGAACCTTGGTACAGGTGAGGTAGAGCCACCTTCCAATGTACTCCCTCTGTCTCGTCCTAATTTTCCACATTTGGAAAGCATGTATTATTTCATTGATTTAATATGTTAATCTTTTTACTCCATGGGCTAAGCACCTTAGAAGAGTACATAATATAGGAGAATTAATGTACGACGGGTGTTTTTTCAAATCCTGCCAATTAATATGGGACAGAGGGTTTTTTTGTTTTTGATAGGTCACCTTGCAATGTTGTTTCCCTGTCCAGCTTCTTTTGGTTTGAGTTCGTCATATATGCACAAACACGGTTTATTTGACTGTTTTAATTGATATTTGGATTGATTTTCAGTTGAGGCAAAATTTTAGATGTTAACTCAAATGTGTAGTGTGTGATTCATGTCTCATATTCATCATACCCCAGTACCTCTCTCCTCATTCTTTAATTTTTGAATTGTCTGGACTATGTTATGTGGTATCTTTTTGTTATTCTAGATTAATTTGTATTTACATCCAAGAGTTAAAATTCTAAATCGGTAGACTTTTTTAATGTTGTCCATTACTCTGGTTCTGGTCCTCATTTTATTGATCTTTGTTTGCCATTTATGTCTAGGTGCATAGCAAGGCGATTTTGATGCTTTCTGGAGTGATTGGTTATGAAGTGCATGAGAACATTTTCTGGCCAGAGATGCCCTATATAAGTGATGAAAACGGAGGTGAGTCTATTTGATTGTGTGAGATTAATTTTTATAGTGTCTCTGTTTTCTTAGAGCAAAACTTGAATTATGGAGTTAGCCTCTAGAATCAAAAGTTTTCAAAATAAGTAGACTAAGACAAAGTGCATGTAATTTAATTTTAAGAAAGGTAGAACTATAGGTAGAACATTAGTTGAAATAGATGGGCAAAAAGTGTCAAGGTGTGAGCAATTATGTTACTTAGGATCCATTATTCATAAAGAAGGGATAGTGATAGCGATGTGGTGTATAAGGTAAATGCGGGGTGGGTAAAGTAGAGGGCATCCTTGAGAGTTTTGTATGATAGGTGTTCCAAAAAGGCTTAAAGGCAAGTTCTATAGGACAAACATCAAGCCTGACAATACTCTATGGAACGGAGTGTTGGGCACCAAAGAAAAGTCATATACTCCCTGATCATTTTTAATCAAGACAATTAACAAAATATGCGTACCAAAATTAGATGATACTATTGTCAAACTATTCTCCGGAGACGGCGACGATGGCCACCTCGCAGTGACCCCTAGGTCAAGGTCGAGGTCAAGAGGCCTCCGCAATGAAAGGCACTCACTCGCTCGCTCAGAAAGCCTAAGATTTAACAGTGGATCCACATGTCAATAAATTGACCAATTATGTGATTGTCTCAATTAAAAGTGGCTAGAGGGAGTAAATAAGTTGAATGTAGCCGAATTGAGAATGCTAAGGTGGATGAGTGGGATAATTAGGAGATATAGGATTAAAAATTAATATATCCGTGAGAGTTTAGGGGTAGCACCTTTAGGGGAGAAGTTAGGGGAGAAGCTGAGGGAGTGTAGGTTGCAGTGGTATGGGCATATGCAAAGAAGATTAATGGATGCCTCATGTAAATGATACCAAAAGAGGGAGAGGGAGAACTAAGAGAACTTGGGTGGAATTAATAAAAAAGGATATGACTCTACTATGTCTTACAAAAGAGTTGCACAAAACAGGCCTGAATGGAGGTGTAAGATCCACGTCGCCAATCCCAAATAGTTGGGAAAAGGCGCTACTTGATTATGATTATGACTTGGGCTTTGATCTCCTGTGTGTTGCTACTGATTCTGTTGATTCTTGTCAGAAATTTACTTTGAGGCGCGTAGTGATGAAGACATTTTGCAAACTTTAACAGCTGACAATAACTTTGTGGTATGACACTTCCACTTTCCTTGTACTTGTTTTCTTCTCCCTCTTGTCCGCTTACATTTGCATAAATAACATGCAGCAAGTAATAATAGGCCTTGACAACCTTGAAATGCTTCCAGAAATGGAGCTACTAATGTCACCCGACATTGATTTTGGGATCGAGGAAATAATGGATGAAGATGGTGATGAGGAAGATGAGGACGATTCTGATGAGGTTTTCTTTTATAAACTTTGAATTCTGTATCATGAGTTTTGAACTTGCATGTATATAACTTGCAATGGACCTCACAAAGAAGTGGCCTTTGTGACTGAAGGACTGGGTCTCCGTTGTCGAGGATGAGGACAGCGAGTTTGAATCCTCTGAAGAATTAGACAATTGGACAAGCTTTGAGACTATGCGTTCTTGCCATCCTATGTATTTTGCAAACAGAATCACTGAGGTACATCTTTGTGATACACCTGGCACTTTAGTCCTCTCTATTTCTTCAATGGAAACACAAACAATGCTTTTGAAAGAATTAAGACATTGGGCCCTTTTCCTGGTGCGCAGCTAGTTAACAATATCATGTCTGATTGTAACCTTTAGGGCTGGGGCGTCCCAAAAGGATTTATTATTGTATTAAGCCCTTACTAACACGATATAATAATTCTTTATGTTGCTGATTCTACAATAGAAATGTTCATAGAGGGAGGGAGGGAGATTTCTGCTACTACACTATGCGGGTTGCTACTTGAAAAAACAAGTTCACCATATGACAGATTTAAGCAGGCAATGCTTTTCTCATGTGCTATAAACTGTACCTGTAGCACTTACCTTACAAACTGGAAAGTTTCTAGCGGAATGAGGCCAAACAATCATTTTTCACTTCACCACTCGTTTTGTCATAGAAAGTTCTGATAACCTACATGAGAACTCTGCCCTATATTGCAATAGAAAACATGGCTAGTCTTGACTTTTGTAATTGGTATATTTTATCGCTGAATATTATTCTTGCTTTAGGTTGTATCAAACCTTCATTTGGACTGGATGGGTCAACCTGCTACTGGTATAGCGATTCAGGGTCTATTAAGACCTGCTTTTTCCATCATTCGGAAACATACTACTGGTGACTGCAGTAGCAGCGATGATACAAAAAGTGATACCCTACAGACCCCAGCAAAATCCGGACAAGTAAGGGAGGATGAACTGGACAAACAAGAGCGCCCTCAGGTTGGGACAACATTTTACAAGTTGGAGATGATGAACATACAGCTTGTTTCAGCTTATGGAAGTCAGGCATGTTTTCCTTTTTTTTCACCAGCTTTATATTTTATCTAATTCTATTCTATTCACTCAAATGGATTAGTTTTATATGAATGAAATGGTAAGAAGAAAGTGGGCCATAATTGAGTGGTTGGATTTTACATGTAAACCCTTGTTTCAGTAACCTGGGATTTTGTGTTTGTATGAATTTGGTTACGTGGCCAAATCATTCCCTTGATAGAGGTTTGTGCTGGGAAGGGAAATTAGAATAAAGCCTTGCGACTGTTTTCTTGTATTTATTCTAGTTTATTCATATTAGTTTACTATATAGCTATGATATAGAACCTGATCTGCTGGTTCAAGATCTGTCTTTAAACAGTAAGAAATAAAGAGTGGTTACATAGGATGCTCTTTTTAATCAAACTATCTAAGTTTACAGTCCCAAAAGATGCACTTCTGAAGATTGTATGCTTTCGTTTAAGCACTTTACAGACTTCTGTAGAAGTTGAGGATTTTCGTCAAGCGCAACCTGATACAGTTGCACAATCGGCTGCTAAGATTTTGTCTCAATTTAAAGCTGGCGGAGTGAAAACAGTACAGGCCATCAAGTCTCTTTGTTGGAGATGCAAGGGCATTCAAGTAGAGGTAATGGGCTTTTCCTTTGTCGTGAACCTGTTCTTTTGTATACAAATGGCACAGGGTGTGATTACTTGTTATGAGTGTCTTTTTTGTTCTTTGGTTGTAGTTTTTATGTAGAAGCTCTCGGACAGGGTAGATTGGAAAATCTTCCTAATGCAGAAGGGAGAAGTAAATAGCTGTCATCTGTTATTTCTAGCAGCATAAACAATGTGGTGCCTTTTTCTAGCTGCATTTATGACAGATAAAAACTTGCCTCCTCTTCGGAGGGTTGCGTCAGGAAGGGCATCTGGCGTAAAAACTTGCCATTATGTTTCTTTATATGGATTTTGTATCATTTTGATTCCGATAAGAGTCAAATGCGGTATAAAATCCATGCCGCCGACCCCGGATAGCTGGGATAAGGCGTATGATGATGATGATGATTTATGACAGATAAAACAGAAGCATGATGATGATGGTGATGATGATGATGATGATGATGATGATGATGATGATTTATGACAGATAAAACAGAAGCACAAGGGAGATTTAATGATGATGTCATAATTATTAGTGAGGAAATTTACACATTTAGAGTTGTAAGTACAATTGGTCTGAAACAAAGAAGAATGGTGGAGCAGAATCTATTTGGCGAGCATCATATGCTTGTGGATATGTTGTCAGGGTGATGATTATAAATTTTAAAACAATGAACAGGCATCTAAATTGTCATTTTTTATTTTTCAAAAGTAAGATTTCTAGCTACAAATTGATCATAGTCTGCTGCATGTACGACACTAGGGTTTTATATTTTGAGTTAGTACTTATGAGTTTATTATGGATGCTTCAATTTACCTTTCAGGAGGCGGCAATCATATGTGTTGATAGTCTTGGTTTTGATGTCAGAGTGTGTATAGGAGCTCAGGTCGAAACACTTCGGTTTGCCTTTAGTATGCGGGTACTGTTACTCTTCTTACCAAAAGCATGCTTTCTGTTGTTTTTGCATTTGTGAAACTCCCACTTGCACGCCAAGTTCAAACTATTTATACTGACCTCGGATGTGCGGGCATACTTTCTGTATGGAAAACATAAGGGCATATAATGATAGCTATGACCTCTTTTGGGTATTGAAACTATGAATTTCACACCTTTTACTTTGATACTGTGGTAGGTGACTATTGAACCTTTAAAGTTTAGGTTCATTGGGAGAGTGTATATTAGCATCCTTTTCAAAATTCCATACTAAAAAAAACTTTACAACTACATTGTTTGCGTGGAAATGCTTCCTATCCCAAACCCATGTGCTGGGAGAAGAGCAATTTCGTTCCTACATAGCTTCCAAATCTTGTGTAGAATATGCCTTTTTTCATTGTTTTGTGTTGGGATATCTTCTGCCTTAGGTTCTCATCTATTGAGGAGCAACATCTTCCCAATATGAGTAAAAGTAATCATGATGGGATGGCAAGATTTTGCATGTTTTCTCTTTAAGGTAACTTGCCATGGTTGGTAACATCCAATAAACTATAACATTTCCCCTCAAGTTAGAGTGTGGATGTCAAGTACACCCAAATTGGTGGTGAATGATTTGATTTTTAAGTTAGTCTTTGCCTAGAGCTTTACTTTAAAATGAGCTATATGAGTGTAGTTGGGATATATGAAAGGTGTATGGAACCATTTTGAATCTTTTCACGAACAAAGTGACAATCTAGTTTGATTTGCTTTGGACCTTTGGACAAGATTAACAACAATATGACTGTGGTCACAATTAAGTACTGCAGACTTGGAATACGTTACACCAAGATTATGAAGGATAGTGAAAGCCAATAATTATTCAAATATGTCAGCTTTGAATAATTATAAAAACTGCCATTACCTGATTCTTCAGTGATTTTCCATGGGATATCTCCTCAAGAAGAGATTCTGTGAGAAGTCAATTTTCCCTCCAAAATGACTTCTTCCAGCACTTCACTTCTTGCTGCGCTTCTCCAAGAATTAGTGTACCAAACATGTGACTTCGGAAAGAACCCTAAATTCTAGGGAAAATGATGCAGAAGCTGAATTTTGGTTCAACCAAATGCACCTTTATAGATTCAAAAAATCTAATACTAAGAAGAACCATAGTTCTGGCAACTCTCTTTAAGAGGCCTGCTTTAAACTTAAGTGATTATGTAACAGACAGACACAAGTCTCCGTCCGTGTCTAGAAAGTCCAAGGATAATATTCACATTAACCCTCATTGTTGAAGTCCCATGTAGAAAAAAATTATTAGCGTCTGGCTGATCTGAGAACCAATGGCAGATGGAAGTGAGCAGTGAGCACTATAGCTAGGCAACAGAGGCAAATATCACATAATACCAATTTCAACCAATATGATTTTTCCCGGTAATGAAATGGGACTCCATGTCTGATTTTACTCTAGGACCTGGATTTTTTCAACCCAGCATCATGCCATTTTAGATGTTGGTTACCCTATAAAAGGTTCACATAGACTTCCTTAATAAGAACCAAGTCAATCTGAGAAGTGGCGTAGACAAATCTAGAAAGTGGACAGTGCTTAAACAACTCTGAAGGAGCAATCATTACGGAATTTAGAAATGTTCATGGGGGTCAGCAGCCTTTACAGGGGTCTCGCTGATGGTGAGCTTAGAATCGGTCCTGAAACTGGGTGTCGAAAGTTGTGGCTATATTCCTAACAGGGTTACAGCCAGGATTGGTGTAGTACAAAACTGATGAACCAAAATCCAGTATGCTGAAGGCTCAGGGATCTTCTCAAATATGCACAGGTTATTAGAGTCTCAAACAATGGTGCAGCTTAAGCCAGAAATCAGAGAATTCTGCAGACAAATGAACTAATGCAGATTGATGCAGGAAACTGAATCAGATATTCCTTTTCTCGGCTGCTATGATACGATTATGGTTTTTGAGGAAGAAAATTAGATATAAAGAAGAATCATAATAAAAAAGAGTGGATCGACCAACATCTCTAATAGCCAAAGTCGCTAATCACTCATGATAAAGGTCACCATGTCATTTATCAATCACAATTGTCTTCGTCTTGAGTATGTCCTGAGAGACACAAGAATCATTTGAATTAAGTAACACAATGAGGAGTAAATTGCTTACAGATAGAAAATCAATACTAGGAGAAGTGAGCACATAAGAGCTTGTGAAGGTGAATGCGAGGTGTGAGGCAAACACAGCTTTCATGTGTGATGGAAACCAATGAAAGTTTAGCATTCTTTATAGTAATAGAGACTGAAATTATCAATCATGTGATCCGTAGCACCAATGTCAACTATCCATGTAGAAATGACTGTTGTAGAGAAAACAAATGCTATTTAGTTGCAAGGTTTGTTAATCGTAGTGCACTGCCTTCTTTAAGCAGTCATGGCAATTGATGGAACTATTACGAAGTAGAAGTTTGAACAGTAAATGTGTTAGTTGAAGTAGAGTTGTCCGCGGTGAGTGTGGTGGACTGCTTGGAACCTTCATAATTAGCAGACTGCATTGTGGATTTGTGGGGTTTGCAAATGTGATGACTTAGTTGATATTTTTTCAAGATTTGACATTGGTCTAGGGGATGGCCATGGCGACCACACTGACCACATTTGTGTGGTTGACCACCACAAGGCTGACGAGGGGATGGAGATGAATCAGCATTTTTGGAGAAGAGGTCATTGCGGCGTGTGATGGCTACAAGATCAATATTCATCGTTAGGAGTGGGGACAGCAGCATCCTGTTGTTTGTCCTCTTGTAAGACAAGGGCATTAGCTCAGTTGATATAGGGCTGCAGTTCGTTCATGTTAGAGGAGTATTTAATTGTATGCTTAGCTCAGGGTTGCTAATACAGATAAAAGACTAAAGAACCCCTTATTCATAAGACTAGTCTACTAATGACAACCAAATAAAAGCATACAATTAAATACTCCTCTAACATTTTGGAGTATTTGACCCATGGATTTGTCTACAGGATTCTTGAAGTTCCAAAAGAAACTTAGTTAGCTGTTCTTGTTCATACTCCCTCCATCCGACAACAATTGCCTGAACTGGAAATTCAAAATGAACTAAATCTAGTTCATTTCTGATTTCCTCTCAAGACACTTAATATGGGACACAGGAAGTGTAATTTTAGAACTTTAGACGAGCTACATTTACATAGAGGAATGGTAGGTGGCAACAGATGGATTATGTGGAGCCTGATCTAATTCATGCTCGAGGACTGCAGGGCGTGATTTGATGGGGCTGGAAGAAAACTTCAGTGGAAGAAGAAAACTATCATTCAGTTGGAAATACTATCGGCATCCTAGCTGATACCTTGTAGAAAATGTGGAAACTCGAAGTGATTTTTCATATGTGAAATTTTAGACATGAATAGTACATATGTAAGGCAACAGTCAAGGAAAAGCATATGGAAAAGAATGAAAAGTAATGGTGACAGCATACTTACAATATTTGAAGATAGAAATCTTGCCATATACGAGGAAAGCTAATCATGATGTGATGGCAAGAATGTGCATGTTTTCTCCTTAAGGTAACTAGCCATAATTGGCAAGGTCTGACAAACCATGATACAATTGTACTGCACGTAGGTTCTTTCTATATCCACGTCCTAGTATATTAGCAGATGATGTGCAACGTAGTCCAATATTCTGCAATTCAGACCACAGAACAAAATTTTTGTAAAACTTTAGGTAAAATAAGTCAGAAAAAGGTAGAGGGTGGTAATTATTTTTTGAAAATGAATCTACATTAACTGTGTTTTATTTCCTAAATGTAATCATCATTATGGTGGTACATAATTCCTCATCAGGCTCACGAAGTTTTACACGGAGAGGCATCATCTTGACTTTATTCGTTTCTGAGAAATAACATGTCCTCTGTAGGCCACCTCTGTATCTGATGCTGAAAAGGAACTTCAAGATTTACTTTTCCCCCGAATTACAGGGTAACTGCTAACTAGGAAGGAGTCACAAGGGCATTGAAGGATGGAGCGGAAATGTAAAGAATTATGGTGTTTCCGATTTGTAGTGGTAGGAAATTATTTATATCATCTGCTCTATTTGAATGATTTTTGTAAATCCCAAGTTGAAAGCTTCATGAGGTCCTAGAAAGTGTTCCACACTCAGGTAAATATGTCTTACAGCACCACTGGCAATTTGGTGCCTTTGGGCACTGTGTTTTGCCCCCTGAAGAAAGTGTTGGCCCACTTCATATACTGGGTGAATCACACTCCAAGATTTACTGGTGACTCTGGGACAAGGCACTACTTGGTTGTGAGTTTGCTTTTGCTTTTGCTTTGTTGGTTTCTGTGATGTTCTTCGAGCTAGTCAGGTCAGCCTAAGTGGGCTCAACCTGGCTGCATCTAGATTGGATAGGCAGCTATGTAACGAAGGCTACACTCGAATTAGATCTAGAAATGATTGGTTGAAAAATTCTCTGTATGGGACTTGCACCAGCTGCAATTCAGCTTGTTATTCAAAATGTTTATGTATTTGTGTTGTATGTTTAATACAACATCTACATTAAGGTTTGTTGATGTTGTATTTATGTTCTAGTATAGCCACTTTGAATGGACATACACTGAAAGGAGCACATGTCAAGTTCCAATCATATATCAAATGGTCTAGGGTAAGACCTGTTTCAGTGGGGCTGAATCAGATGGACTGTCGAATCACCCATGACTTGGCAAGTAAATCCAAGAGCCGCATCCACACAGCCGTGGGGCGTTAATTGGAGTTAGTGAGATGTGAATCCAATACCAGGGTATTAGACTAACATATATAACCTGGCTTCCTGAGTAAGTGAAGGTAAGGTTTTGTACGAGAATCGAATGTGCGTAAGTTTTATCTGATTGCCACACTACAGCCAAAATGGACGTGGAATTTTAAAGTTGATTGCACACCCGAGAAGGTGAGAAATCAAGTACATGAACTACCCTCGCCTATCCAGTGCATGTGTTTTGCTTCATTGGTTCACTCATTGTCTCCTTTTTGAAACTTAAGAAAAACACTCTTTCTATGTAACGACCTACATCCGCAGTTGGGACGACTTTGATTTTGGTTATTTCAGTATAGTTGCACCGTTGAGCTCATGAACAAACTAATCGTGACTTCTCATGAGACATTGAACAAGGGCACACAGATAGAAAGCCTATTCCAGAAATATCTATCTTTATACAATTTTTTTTTATAAAATTCACTACAAAAATTAGGATTAAGGGGCCGTTTGGGGCGTGATTATTGCAAAACATCCAGACTGGATTCTGGATATCTACTGTAGCATCCAGGTGGATTTTTACATCCAGTTGAAACACGTCCTGAGGTGTTTCAGCTGGATATATAAAATATCCAGATGCTACAGTGTAGCAAAACATCCCATCTGGATGTTTTGCTTTTAATCACGCCCCAAACGGCCCCTAAGAACTTCGACCTCTATCCAGCTAGTTAGCTATCAACAGACTCATTGAGCCCCTAACCACAAAATACCCATCGAGCATTGCCAATCAAATATTGCTATTTTGTGAGAAGGCAACAAGTCCAAGAGCATCTTTCTAAAAGAGCGGAAAATGATATGAAATAGTCGAAAGAAAGACTTGTAATTGAAAAAAAAAGGAACAAAAATATTGCCTCAAACCAATCCGTTCATAATCATAATCATAATGAAGTAGCATTTTTTCCAAACTATTTGGAGTTGGCGATATGGATCTTACACTTTCATTCAGGCCTGTTTTGGGCTACCTTTTTTATAAGAGATAGTATAGTCAATTTTTTTTAATTATATCCAAGTTCTCTTAGGTCTCCTCTCCCTCTTTTGGCATCATTTACATCCTTGGTTTCCCCCTTTTTTATTAACTTCATTCTTTTCCGGAAATTTTTTGGTTTCCCCCTTAATTGTTCATACACTAGTCACAACCCTCTCATATTTATCATTTACAATACCTATGTAATATCTTAGGACTCTATTCTCCTTCAAAATACTCCAAATAAGCTTTTTTGATACTCTGTCATAGACTTTTTCCAAATTTATAAATGTCATATAGAGATCTTGTTTTCTATCCTTGTACCTCTCTACTAACTGTTGTAACAAAAATATAGCTTTCGTTGTTGACCTCTCCAACGTTAAATTAAATTGATTCTTTATTACTTTATTTACTTTTTGCAAATGTCATTCTACTACTCTCTCTATAACTTCATAGTATGCCTCATAAGTTTTATATCTCTATAATTTACAACTTTCGATGTCTCCTTTATTTTTATACAAGGGTATGAGAGTACTTCTCCTCGACTCATTTGACATCCTCTTAGACTTCAAAATCTTTTTAAACAAACTAGTCAACCAAGTTAAGCCAACATCTCCTAGTGCCTTTTGTCACGCCCCAAAATCCCACATCTCGATCGGAGTGCGAAAGTCTTCAAAATATCATCTTTGGTGAGGTAGGTACTCTGGGACGCGACTCGGATAGTCAAACAAATCGGCCAATTACATCATCACAAAAAGGATGTGTAATCAACATTCCCAGTAACTCTCATGAACGTGAGAACTCATCATCCAATCTCAAAATAAAACATTGTAAATGTATCGAATGAATCCTATTTAGTTTTTATTACAACAAAGAACATAAATTGTCAATCAAAAGAAATCATTAAAACTATGGCACACAACGGCCAACAATGACATCAAATTATCAAACTAAGCAAGTAATTGAAAACTCTCCAATCATCCTCGAGCTTCTGCATCACCTTCCTGCTCCTGCACCCATCCTGTCTTAGTTATCTTTCATGCCTGTATCAGAGGATGCATGAGTATTTCATAGAAACACTTAGTATGATGTAAAAACCCACTGAGGATGAATCAAGCAGAATGAAGAGAAATACAGATAATAAGGATTATGAATATTCAACAACATCTGGACTGAACCAAAGGACTATACACCTGAAAAGAAAGGTTAGTCAACAAGGCTCCGGACTCTCAAGTATAGAGGAAGGATGATAAACTATACGACTCCAAACAAATACCGGTGTAAGGAGATAATGGTCAAAATACCAAAGGCTCGAGGCATCTATAGTGCAAGGAGTTACAATTTCTGCTCGCTGAATTTACCAACCCCGTATGGTAAAATATACCAGAACATGCTAGAGGTTCTCCCTTCGGAACCCGGCCACGCGTCTAGGCATGCTGGCCCCATCTGTTCTTACGGGCACAATGAGCGGAGACTGCAGACCTTCCGTAATATCTTGCAGCATAAACGTACATATTTGCCTCCCTTTGGGCAATAAGGAATCGAAATTCCATAAATATCGGAGGTCACACTAGACCTAGCAATGACTCGTGAGCATACTATGATTCCACCGAAAAAACAATTAGTGGAGAAATAGGTCAATGTCAAACTGGGCAAAGTTTCAACAATAACAGAGG
The DNA here is from genome assembly GCA_039654745.1 of Houttuynia cordata. Taxonomy (NCBI): domain Eukaryota; kingdom Viridiplantae; phylum Streptophyta; class Magnoliopsida; order Piperales; family Saururaceae; genus Houttuynia; species Houttuynia cordata. Next base: position 14,735,942 of record CM077504.1, read on the forward strand.
TCTCAACTTTCTGAGAATAGGGTAACTATTACTACAATGACTAACTCATGGAGTATGAATAGAATATCAAAGTCTTTCAACAATGTATGACTCACGTTCTGGAGTATGAATAGAACACCAAAGACTCTCAACAACGTATAACTCACGTTCTGGAGTATGAATAGAATAGCAAAGACTCTCAACAACATATGACTCACTCTATGGAGTAACAAGGAAGTTCATATCCCAAATGATAACAAAACTCACCATATGACTTATAAACCAAACATCCAATACTTTGAGACACATATGTTCATGCATAACCTTAGATAGGAACATTCCAAAAAATGATTGGGTTTATAATATGAATATATGTATCCAAAGTCAAAATTTAAGGATAGGTCCTTGATGATTTGATTTCCAAGTGTAATCTCAAACCGACACAATGCTTGTCTGAAAAACAGAAATTATGATTCACTCAATCACTTAGAACTATCCCATACCATTGGTCTTTTTACCCATTCAACCTTGCTGTGATAATCCATATTAAGAAATATAGTAAATAGTAATAGCACATTTTGATTCACAATATACAATATTACGTAGTTTTACTAAATATTAGTGCATAGTCTTAATTATACACAACCCGTGTCCAAGAAACACTTGTTCAAACTCAAAAGCTCAGAATAGGGACAAATAGGGTTGAGGATTTCATACTACAATTGAAGACTCAAACCGAATCGACACACACACAAAGTACAAGAGACATTTGGATTCTCATGACACCGTGAATTACATACTCGATATCAACCCTCAACTGGGTCATGAAACACTAGGTCTAGACTTCAAAGATCACTATTATAAAAGTTGAAAAGTGATGATTCGAATTCCAATTGGAAAGTCGAATCGAGTCAACACTACAAGTGAAGCACACGACTTATTGAATACTAACCACCCTACATTAGCCCATGATACTAATTCTTATAACATAGTCTATTCTACTGTACTAGTGATTGAAAAGTCTTGTATGATATATATAAAGTTCTTAGTATACTTATTCTAGCATAGGCTATTGCTTTGGTAAAGTTTTCCTAACTTTTACCCTAATTACAGTGTTCTATTTTTATATAATAGTTAACTTCCAACGCTTCCCATTTTTAACACAAATTGAATTTGATCCTGAATATTTTACTGTAGATAGTCCTATGAGTCTAGTTTCTAACCTCACTAATGGTTTATTTTTATTATTTTTCTTCAATTAGTTATGATTTAATTACTATTGACTGTCGGCACAGAAACAGTTCTGTTCGAGATGATAAATCATACTCATACTTAAATATTTTGTATAACCAAACCTTATTAGTGTTAATAGAGTATTATTAGAAGTAATTACACCCCTCCTAGGTTCATTACAGATCCTAGAATATTCTGAAATTACATAAATATACTCTTTTTATCATGTCTTTTACAATACATAGCAGTTTTAAGTAACTACCCTTTGGAATAAGGACAATACTTGTGACTACTTGACTAACGAAATCAAAGGACTAACTGACAAAGATTAGAACTTTGAACCTCAATACGATCATTAGATATCAAACATGGATAGTATTCCCATCTAAGGACATAGCATGAACATAGCGAAGAACATAATCAACAATATGACTAATATAACCAACCATGTATCAAATTCCATTCAAATCAGTATATATATATATATATATATATATATATATATATATATATATAAACAATGATATGAATGAATGAATCAATACTCATATATGAGAAGAAAAAGGAATAGGAATAGAATAGGAAAAAACTATCCTACACTTTATTTCACCAAAGTATCGCCCTTACACGTCGTTTGCCTCCATCGCTTCACCACAATGCCTCCACTCCAAGCTTTGGATGAAGACTCACACAAAAAAGAATCTTGAGAGAAGGGTGAACGTGGGAAGGAGAAAAGAACAAGCTTTCTAGAGCTGGGGTTTTGATATGAATAGCACAAGCCTTCCCCTCTCATGGGTTTATATAGAGTTTTGGGAAATCTCTCCTTAAAACAAATCCTCTCATATCATGGACTCTTTCCACCAATAAGGAAGCTCCAAAATCCTCCAAAATCTCCTTATGAAAGTCCTCTCCAAGTTTGGTTAGGATTTGGTATTTTTTTCTCAAGAAAATCCACTCAAAACGCAATTTCCGTATTCAAACTGCGGTTGTGATCTATCGCGTACCCCGCTAGATCAATCGCATACCTCGGCGATCAATTGCATACCCCGATTATATACCAAAATTCAAACTAACATGACTTTTTGCTCTGAACTCCAAATTGAGCACCGTCAGTGGTGTTAGAAAGCTCTCTTCGCGCTCTTTAAACTATATCATAAAACATAGCAAAACAAGCATCAAAATTTCGTATTTTAGATCAATCTCTTAAAATATCAATTTTATTAAGCATACAATTTTTTCCGGGTGTTACACCTTTCATACTTCAATAGTAATTTCATCGGGCCCTAGAGCTTTACCTTTCTTCATTTTTCTTACTACAGTTTCTACTTCCTCTAAAGAGAATCTCATAAAATAAGTTATCTTTTTAACGAGACTAGACTTAAAATTTATCTCACTACTATAATTGTCATTCAATAAAAGCTCAAAATATTTATGCTATCTCTCTCTAATTTCTTCATCTTTCACTAAACACTTTTTTATCTTCACTTTTAATGCACCTAAGTAATTTCAAATCAATCCCTTCTTTATATTTTATTCCAATATGACATTTACAAACAACAAAGAAAGAAACTTTGGAGGAAAACAACTGTTTCTAAATCTATGGTAAAATAACACCCATCAAACATGGCAAATCTAAACTAAATAGAAATGTTGATGTTATAAGCAATGAGAATGGGCACAATGACAAGTGCACTCTCCAACAGAGTTGTGCTACAATACCAAAGAATGAAATACATTTGTATAATTTTGTTCAAATTATATGAATGAGTTTTAAATACCAAAATGGGTAAAAGTTAAATGACAAGAAAAACACCCTCGAATGGACTTGTGGATCTATTTCTTTTTAAATGTAAGACTCACACACCCTTAGGCACTTGTGCAAATGGGGAGCTTTTTACATATTACCTGGCGCCAACTTTCATTTTTCCATATTACCTGGAATTATTTTCTTTCTTCCATATAACCTGGAAACTACCGAAAATACCATTGTTCCCAAAATATAACCCAAAATGCTTTATTCTTCCAAAATTAGCGATTTACGGCAGCATCCAATTGGGGAAGAAGATATTCCGAAGAAGGTCCCGTCCATCATCGCGGTTCAAATCAACGTCGGCGCCGTCCAACCCGGAAAAAATAAAATATCATGCCGAAAAACTGCAAAATCAGCTGAAAAGACGAGAAAAAATCTATGATGAAGGGATTTTGATGTAAGAGCAGCGAGGAAGCCCACCAACTACAAAATTTAAGATCTACATGTAAAGAAACACATAGAAAGGTCACCCATTAGTGCTCGACTGCTTATGGACATTAAATAAGAGGATAAAAATGGGCAAAAGCGTGAAATACTTGTCAGTGAGCGACAAGTTCAATTTATATATCTTTCTGTGATCCTAATGCAATAGAATAAGAGGAAAAATAAGGAAGAATGTAAAAAAAATGGGAAAAAATGAATAAAAAATGAGTGAGTTATGACATTTTAAAAAATGCAATAAAATCGTGTTGTCGAAGACACGACTTGAATTTGACGACACGATTTTATATGTCTTTCGGTGATCCTAATGAAATGGAAGAGGAGAAAAAATAAGGAAGAATGCAAAAAAGGGCAAAAACGGATAAAAAATAAACAAGTTATGACATTTTGAAGAATGCAGTAAAATCGTGTCATCAAGACACGACTTGAATTTTAGTCATCTTCGACCACACGATTTTACTGTAATTTTAAAAATATTATAAATTGCTCATTTTTATCCATTTTTACCCATTTTTTTGTTTTTCCTCATTTTTCCTCCTCTTCCACCTTATTAAGATATATTAGGATAAAAAAATTAGAAAAAATAACAAGTAAGAGGAAAGTGGATGCTTTCCGATGTCCGAAGCTTCGCCGAAAAGCTTCCACTTTCTTCTTTCTTTTTATTTTTTCTTATTTTTTTGTCCTAATATATCTTAATGAGGTAGAAGATGAGGAAAAATGAGGAAGAACAAAAAAAAGGGCAAAACGGATAAAAATGAGCGAGTTATGATATTTTAAAAATTGCAGTAAGATCGTGTTGTTGAAGACATGACTAAAATTCAAGTCGTGTCTTCGACGACACAATTTTACTGCGGCGATTCCAATTAAGAGATTTAGAATCCTTAAACTAAGGGAAATCCTAATTGATTTAGGATCTGATTTTGAACGCACGTTTGGGCATTAGGAGGCTCTCTTTTGTTGGATGTCCGTGATCATTGGAGAAGGGGAGATCAGCGGTGGAGATTGGTTCTTGTTGGAGAAGGAAATCACCTATTTAAACCCTGGAATTGGAGGGCCGACATCCTTTTTTGGCCCATCGTCTCTTTTGGTGTGTGCTTGGGTGAATTTTCTTTTTCTTCTCCTTTCTACTCTCTCAAACCAACAACCAAACTCCCCATAATATGTGCATTGTTCGAGGTGAATCGCCGAAGCGGAGGAGGTATCGCGTGGACGAGTACTAGGCGCACAAGGAGAACCAATCGGTTTGTCTTCGAAGAGATAGGATGCCTTTTTTTCCTATGACCTTTGTTATTGAATTTTGAATTACCTATGATTAGTGTGTCATATGAGTTATGATTGATATTGCCTTGTAGTATTGCTGATCATATTGATATTTGTGTTGTCCATTAGACAAAATATCGATTGGCATGTCATGTGAGTAGATAATTGCGTTCATATGATCATCGTACCTTAATCCTTCACGTACTAGACCATAGGAGACCTCCCCATCGAAATTGATCCTTGAATGGACATCATTTCATGCTGTTGTATCTTGTGCTTTGTTTTGTTTACAAAAAGTTGACATCTTTCTTATTCAATTTACCTTGAGTTTATGTTGTGGCCGTCAGGGTCACAAGGGGTGCCTTGGCGGCAAGAGGGAGAAGAAGAGAAGAGATTTAGGGAAAAGTACTTTTGCATAATCTCAAAAGAGGATGACGACCTCCTTATAAATGCAGAGGATGGCGCGACCTCCTAGGGGTGCACCATCTGTTCCAGCTGATGGGCCGCTAATTAGGCCTGATTATTCTCTATCAGCCAGTTACCTAACAATTAGCCTAAACGGGTCTGATTACATTAATTATCATATGCTAAGCAAATATCCTAAACTGATATGGCTGACGTAATGATGTGCAGACGTGTACATAGTAACGTACACAACACTCCACCATGCTCTGCTACCGCATTGCCCTCAATGTGGCCAGGATGGGAAACAAGCCAAAAACTCATCCTCGAGGACGCATTCTGCGTCGTCCAGCGACTTCCCTTTCCAAGAAACAAGCACCTCTGTCACAATGCGTCTTGAACGGCGCACACGCCGTTTATCATTAAGTGAAGCTGGCTGCGGTTCCGCTGGCTCGACAGGTCCCATAAGTGGTGGTGGAGGGCTAGCCTCAACCAGTGTGGGATCTCCCGTAAAACGGCGGAGGCGGGAGACATGAAATACAGGATGCACCAGGGACCCAGAAGGCAGGGAAAGACGATATGCCACTGGACCGACCTTCTCCACAATTGCATACGGCCCATGAAATCGGGCCGAGAGCTTCTAGTCAGCCCTATATAAGGTAGTCTGGCGATGAGGTATGACTGACACATAAACCAAGTCGCCCACAATGAACTCCCGATCCGTGTGATGTTGATCATATATTTGCTTTATCCGGTTCTGGGCGGACGCCAAATTGGATTTAAGTTGGCGCAAGACCTCATCACGAGTTTGTAGCATATAATCCACCTCGGCAATTGATGAATGGTGTGGCACATAAGACAGAACAGATGGCGGAGGCCGGCCATATACAATCGCAAAAGGTGTGAAGCCGGCACGTGTGTGATACGCTGTATTGTATGACCACTCAGCCCAGGGAAGCATTTGAAGCCAACGGCGGGGCTGATCCCCCACAAAACATCGGAGGTACTGTTCAAGACAGCTATTGACTACTTCGATCTGGCCATCTATCTGTGGATGATAGGCCGTACTCATATGAAGTTCAGTCCCTTGGAGCTTGAAGAACTCTCGCCAGAATTGGAAAAGAAAGACATGGTCTCTGTCAGATATGATGGTATGAGGCATACCATGGAGTTTGGCGACATCCTTTAGATACAGTTCAGCAACGGTATGGGCGGAGAAGGGATGACTCAATGGGCAGAAATGAGCGTACTTGGAAAGACGGTCCACTACTACCATAATAACTGTCTTGCCCTGAACTGCCGGTAGAGCTTTGATAAAATCCATAGACACATCGTCCCAAACCTTGTCGGGAATGGGAAGCGGTTATAGCAGACCCGCCGGAGATGTAGTTGCAGCCTTGGCCCGTTGACATATATCACACACAACCACATAATCATGTACATCTTTCCGAATACCCTTCCACAGGAAACTTTGACTAATCCGCTTATAAGTTCTAAAGGTGCCCTCATGACCTCAGCCGGAGTATCATGGAAATGAGCTATCACCCGGTGACGCAGGTCCGCAATGGCTGGCACCCATAACCGGTCTTTCCAAAATAACGGACTGTCGCGCCACACAAAGGGTGGGGCTGCATTCGGATCGGACTGAAGCTGTTCGACCAACTCCTTAGTAGAGGGGTGAGCTCCATAGGCGTTCTGCAGGTCTGGGAAGAAGGGACAGCAGGGCACCGAGAGCGCCAAACAGGCCCCTTCCGTGGGCCGGCGAGACAAGGCATCAGCAACTGTGTTATCGACCCCTTTTTTGTAGACCAATTCATAGTCATATCCCAGCAATTTACTCACCCATCTCTGCTGAGAAGGAGTAGAGACCCGCTAATCCAAGAAGTATTTGAGAGGCTGATGATCAGTCCGTATCAGAAACTTTCAGCCCAGGAGATAGGGTCGCCACTTGGAGATGGCATGGACAATGGCTAGCATTTCTTTTTCATAAGTAGACAAGGTCAAGGATCGGCCCGACAGAGCCTTGCTGTAAAATGCAATGGGCCGTTCTTGCTGAAGAAGGATGGCGCCTAGGCCCACATCTGATGCATCCGTCTCAATAACAAATGGCAGTGAAAAATCCGGAAGAACCAACACTGGAGCTTGGGCCATTGCTTGTTTCAGCCGATCAAAAGCTAACTGGGCCTCCTCTAACCAGATGAACGCCCCCTTCTTAAGTAAAGAAGTAAGTGGGCCAGCAATGACACCATATTGTGCAATGAACCGTCTGTAGTAGCCCGTGAGACCCAAGAAACCCCGCAGAGATTTCACACAGGTGGGCCTGGGCCATGAGAGCATTGCATCCACTTTGGAAGGATCCGTAGCCACCCCCTTCTGAGAGATGATATGGCCCAAATACTCGACCTGCGGGCTGCCAAAAGCGCACTTCGAACGCTTCAAAAATAATGTATTAGCACGTAAGATAGCAAATACGGACCTTAGGTGGTTGAGATGTTCTTCCCATGATGGGCTATAGATCAATATGTCATCAAAAAAGACTAGCACAAAGCGCCGGAGATGGGGACGGAACAAGTCGTTCATCAAGCTCTGGAACGTGGCCGGGGCATTGGTCAAGCCGAATGGCATGACAAGAAATTCATAGTGACCATCGTGGGTTCGGAAGGCAGTTTTATGAGCATCGGAAGGCTGCATCCGTATCTGGTGGTAGCCGGACCTTAAGTCCAACTTGCTAAATACCTTCGCCCCGGCCAACTCATCGAGAAGCTCCTCAATCACCGGTATGGGATATTTATCTTTAATTGTAATGGCATTGAGGGCGCGATAGTCAACACAAAAGCGCCATGTGCCATCCTTTTTACGCACGAGTAAAACTGGAGAAGAAAATGAGCTGTGGCTAGGCTGAATAATACCTGTGCGAAGCATTTCCCCTACCAACCTCTCAATTTCAGCCTTTTGCACATGTGGGTAGCAGTAGGGTCGGATATTAGCCAGCAGTGCCCCGGAAATGAGTGGGATGTGGTGATCGTGGTGCCGCTGGGGAGGGTCGGAGAATATATCTGCATGGTCCTCTAAAAATAAGCGCATGTCATCTGGGAGGAACCTTTGTTCAACGTCCCCCAAGGCACGTTGCTGAAGAAAGACCCCTTGAGGTGCAAATCGTGCCAGGGAGTCCAGTGTCTGGGCAGAGTGTAAAGAGCCAGGCTGTGACCCTTGTATCCGTACCCGCTGGCCTTGCACTTCAAAGTCCATGATGAGGTCGCAAAAGTTCCACAAAACATCACCTAATTCCTGTAGCCATTGGACGCCCAAGACCACGTCCGCCCCTTTTGTGGGTAGTAGGAACAGGTCCGTGGTGAACGTGTGCCCTTGAATGGTCAAGGACGCTTGAGCACACACTCCGGAGCTGCGTAGGTGTTTGCCATCACCGATGAGAACATCAAAGGGGGTGGCGTCAGATAGATAGCACCCGAGTCGCTGGGCCACCCTGTCATTGATGAAGTTGTGAGTAGAACCACTATCAATCAGTATTGCCACTTGCTGTCGCTTCAATAGGCCTTGAACACGCATGGTGCGTGGGGTAAAAATGCACGAGTAGGCGTGCACGGAGATCTCTGGTTGGACATGGTCATAGACATGGGTGAACTCCTCATCCTGAGAAAGTTCCTCGTCCTCAACTTCCTCTATGAGTAAGCTACCCTTAGCAGGGCAACGATGGCCTGGGACAAACTTTTCATCACAGTTAAAACAGAGCCCCGTGGCCCTTCGTTCTGCCATCTGAGCCGAAGGGAGGCGACGGATAGGAGTGGAAGTGGGGACCCCGGGCGGAGGTCCTGTCACGCCCCAAATTTCCAAGACCCCGATATGCGCGGAAGCGATAATCCAATAACGGTTGCAAGGGTAGGAAACCTGGGACGGACCGAATACTCGATTCATCACCACAAATCCCAAAACATAAAAGGGAATAGCAGGATCATGATGACGTAAACAATCGTTCAAAAGAATTGAAATAACTAAACGAAATTACTGACTTACTAAGTGCCAAGTATTTTTACGAAAACAAAATAATAACTGAGTGACACGCAGGCCACAACTATCCAGAAAAAGATAAACATCCAACAAATAGCAAAGTAAATTCTACGCAAACAAGCCTTCACGACTCCTACGAGTACCAACCTCCACGTCCAAAAGGATGCTGATCACGCCTCTTCAGCTCTACGCCCTGCATCAGAAGATGCGTGAGTATTCCAGAGGAAATACTCAGTAGGATGCCAGAAAAACTCACAGAAAATAAAGGCAATAAGATAACTCAATGATAATCAGGTCCAATGACTCAGAACAAAATGAACACAGGATTTACTTACCTGGAAAAATTACAACACCTGACAACTCTCACTGATCAGGGTAAAATGAATCAATATAAACAATATGACTCCAGACTTCCAACGAGTAAGGAGATAGGCAAAATATCTGATCGGGACAACCAATGTGTCAAAAATGTCAATTTCTGCTCTCTGATCAGTCCACTTCCTCTATGGACTTCAATACCAGAACATCCTAGAGGTTCTACGTAGGAACCCGGCCAAGCGTCTAGGGATGCTGGCCCCATCGGTGCTTACGGGCACAATGGGCGGAGATTGCAGACCTTCCGTAATGTCTAACAATCTAAAGCGCACGCGTTGCCGTCATCGGCTGAACTACAGAGGTTCATAATCATCGGAGACCACTCTGGGTCTAGCTATGGCTCGTGAGCATACTATGATCCAACCTAAGAGTATCAACAAGACTCTTGGCGGAGAAGCAGTTTACATGGAACTGGATCTGTCTACACAACATGGTGTTCTCATGAATTCACAATCTTTGTCAATAAGACTCTCAGAAGAGTTCACTGAAATTCTCAGCATTCAACAGTGACAGACTCTCATGAGGTTAACCAATAGCAGGTATGTGCCTAAGCACGGGTTGACTCGAAACTGAACTCTTCGGTATAGACTCTTCCAATGTCATCACCATACACTACTTCAATCAAGGCCATCCCTGGTCCTCACGACTCTTAAGGTGACTCAAAAGCTTACTACTGGTAGAATAGAAAAGGATAACTCTAACCTGTCATTAGGGCTTCAATAATAGAAGATACGCGATGTTAGGCACCGCGAGGAGAATATTGACGAACATAATGCTTGGCATAAAGACAATACTGCATTCATGATACTATCATAAGTACCCTCCTTATGTTATATCATAGATATACATGGTCTTAGCGTAGCGTTTTATTTATAACCGAGAAAGGTCACTGTTATAGACACAACAGCCCCATTCCCGGATTTATCCCGACTTACACAGAACTTAAAAGTCTCTGAAATTTTTATGGCAGACAGCCCTATGTCCGCAGGTCATTACCCAATTTACGGAATAATTTTCCGAATTTTCTACAATTAGTTATGGATTTTAGAGTGCAGTCTGTCGGTGCAGGATACATCCTGGCCAAGAGCACTATATTTAGTAATCCCTCAATTTTCGCTTGTTTTCACTAATCCTAACCTTAACCCAAGTCTTTTAGACTCAACACCACATCATAATAGGCCTTTATTAGCTTCTGGTCAGACCATTAAATGTATATTAATCAGCCTACAAATCTCTTTTAAAAACTGTTTTACCAATTAGTCTTAATGGCACATTAACCCCCGAATTGGACAACTATTCCAGGACACCTCGGCTCCTGGTCAGATCCATTAGAGAGGTCTTATGGTCCACGAGCAATGCTCCATCAAGGATTTACACTTTCTCTTATCAATACATCCTTTAGTCTCATCTAGATAATCATATTACTCATATATCATATCAATTAAGGCATATACTACCTAAAGTGGACAACTTTATTCGGACAAAGAACCACAACACAAAGTACAACTTTTGACATACAAGGACGCCACATACCAGAGGATTCAAATCTGAAATATTGCTGCTTTTGGATGAGAAACACATGGATTAGACACAAGTTAGATTGATTAGGTCAAAGCATGCAAGAACATGACATCGGTTGATGTATTTCAAGAAAGATGACAACTTTTCATGACCAGAACCTTAAACCACCCGAAACATGGTACTACCAGTAGATATAGACAGCAAACATGTGATCAAAAGTGTAGCAAAAGAATGGTATACCTCAGGGATGTCTTGATCGAATAGTGTATAAGAGAATCACAACAACAATTAGATCGGTATGCAACAATTGAATAGATATCAGCAATTAGGACAATTAATCCCAAACGAAAATAAGTCAAACTTGTCACACATCATCAGCACGTGGTACTCAACATAAAGATCAAAACTTTCATGCAAATATGCTGTGAGAAAAAGAGCATCTTACAAAAGAACCGGTACTAATCTGCACGTGAACCGGTTTGAAACGAAACCCGCTTCTTTGCGATCTCCACACGAACCGAACCACCACCAAAGCACACTCTACTTGAAGAGGCTTACTGAGGGTTAGGAGAGAAGGGGGAGAACGAAATGGGAGAGAAGAAATCACCAAAGAAAAAGGAGAAGAGGGCTGCCGGTTCCCAAAGGGATGGGCGCCCCTTTTTCCTAGGGTTTATATAGATTTTTCTCCCAAATCTCCACCGTCCGTCTCCACTTCATCCAAGGGCCAAAATCAAACCCAGCCCACCCAAATCTCCAGATTGAGATCTCCACTAACCACAAAATATTCTGATTTGATTGCAATTAAGATAGGATCTTATCTCCTCTTAAGTAGTTACCAATTTACTTAGGTAACTTACTAAGTAGAAGCAAAACTTTTAAGGACTCTTCTTGGGCCAACTATAAGCACAAGAGAGGCCCATTCAACCTCCCAAAAGAGTGTCCCACGTTCAGCCCAAATTTACTACAATTTCAATTTAAATCTCCCATTAAAAGGATTTCCAAAAAGATAACAATTAGGGTTTTGACTACAACCCAAACTACTGAGTTTAGAACCCCTTAGACAGGTAAAACAGGCAAGATACGTCCCAAAGAAATCCCCCAAAATCAGTCCAAAACGTTTCCCAACGGAATTGCCTCGGGAATCGCAATTTCACTGGCGATCGATCGGTACGTATAACGCGATCGATCGTCTCGCGATCGATGCCTTACGAAGCCGGTCGATCGTCTACCGATCGAAGCCGTTCAAAGCCGATCGATCGGTTCTGACGGAAAACTTCAAATTTTTGATTTTTAATGAAATTTCCAGAATTCAAATTTAATCCCATTTAGCAAGGAAAAATTTACCTTAATAATTTACGGTCGCTACATCCTCCCCTCCTTAAACAACATTTCGTCCCCGAAATGCCGCAATTATTCTTTAAAGAGTTGAGGGTAGGACTTTTTCATCTCATCCTCGGTTTCCCATGTCATTTCCTCGGAGTGCTGGTTTTGCCACAGAACCTTCACCAACGGTATTGTCTTTCTTCGTAGCACCTGATCCTTCTTATCTAGTATCTTGATCGGTCTCATCGGAAATGATAAGTCTGCTTCAAGTTCCATCGTGGTAAAATCCAATACATGAGACTCATCCGGCACATACTTCCTCAACATCGATACGTGAAATGTATTGTGTACTTCCGCCAGTTGTGGGGGTAAGGCCAATCTGTAGGCAACTGGCCCCACCCGCTCTAAGATCTCAAATGGTCCAACAAACCTCGAGCTAAGTTTCCCTTTCTTGCCAAATCTCATGACTCCTTTTGACGGAGAAACCTTCAGAAACACGTTGTCTCCTTCCTGAAACTCCAAATCCCGTCTTCGGTTATCTGCATAACTCTTCTGTCTGCTCTGTGCTGTTTGTAGTTTTTGTCGAACCTGTTTCACCTTCTCCGCACAGTACTGTACTAGTTCCGACCTCAACACTTGGCTTTCTCCAACCTCTGTCCAGCACGTAGGTGATCTGCATGGTCTTCCATATAGAGCTTCAAACGGTGCCATTCCAATGCTAGAGTGATAGCTGTTGTTGTAGGCGAATTCAATCAATGGTAGATGATCATCCCAATTTCCTTTCCAGTCAATGGCACACGCTCTGAGCATATCTTCCAAAGTCTGAATCGTTCTTTCTGACTGCCCGTCGCTCTGCGGGTGAAATGCTGTACTGAAACTAAGCTTCGTACCCAACGCCTCCTGGATACCTTTCCATGTTCTGGATGTGAACCTTGGATCTCGATCAGATACGATTGATATTGGCGTACCATGTAATCTCACTATTTCCTTGATGTACAACTCAGCTAGACTCTCCGGATTCTGCTTCCATCTGATTGGTAGAAAATGAGCCGTCTTTGATAATCGATCAACGATCACCCATATTGCATCCTTTTGTTTCTGGGTCTTTGGTAGTGCTACCACGAAATCCATGGTAATATGATCCCATTTCCACTGTGGAATCTCTAGCGGTTGCAATAATCCTGCCGGTCTCTGATGTTCTGCCTTTACTTGCTGGCATGTTAAACATTTGGATACAAACTTTCCAATGTCTCGCTTCATTCCATTCCACCAGAAATTCCTTTTCAAGTCCTGATATAACTTTGTACCTCCTGGATGAATCGCATATTGTGAGTTATGCGCCTCTCGAAGAAGTTCTTTTCTCAATTCTGAATCCTTTGGCACAACCAGTCTTCCTTTAAATAAGATACTCTCGTCAGCTCCTTTTGTGCAATTTGACTTTTCTAACAGCTTCTGCAACTGAGGACTTCTCTTCTGTGCTTCCAACACCTTCTCATAAATCACTGATCTCACTGATATGTTTCCTAGGAAAGAAATTCTCTGGGTAGTTGGCCATTCCAGATTATACTTTCCCAATTCTTCCATCATTCTCCACTCGTGCACCATCAAATGTGCTATGACTCCTGTCTTTCTGCTTAGTGCATCTGCGACTGCATTCGCCTTCCCTGGGTGATAATGAATGGAAAAATCATAATCCTTCAAATACTCTAACCACCGCCTTTGTCTCATATTCAAGTCCTTCTGAGAGAAAATATACTTCAGGCTCTTGTGATCTGTGAATACCTCGAAAGTCTCACCATAGAGATAGTGTCTCCAAATCTTTAGTGCAAACACGACCGCTGCCAGTTCCAAGTCATGGGTTGGATAATTCTGCTCATGGATCTTCAGCTGTCTAGACGCATAAGCCACTACATGTCCGTGCTGCATCAACACACAACCTAGACCGCATTTCGATGCATCACTATAGATGACAAACCCACCAGATCCTGATGGAAGTTTCAGAATCGGTGCGGATGTCAATCTCATCTTCAGCTCCTGGAAACTCTTTTCACAATTAGCATTCCAGTTGAACTTCACTCCCTTCCTTGTTAACTTGGTCATTGGCAAGGCTAAGCTGGAAAATCCTTCGATAAATCTCCGATAATAACCTGCCAATCCCAAAAAGCTTCTGATCTCGGTCACGTTCTTCGGTTGCTCCCAATAAAGAACCGCTTCCACCTTCGTTGGATCTACCAAGACTCCGTCCTTCGATATGACATGACCCAAGAAGTTAACCTTATCCAACCAGAATTCACACTTGCTAAATTTAGCATATAACTGATTCTCTCGCAGAATTTGTAACACTTGACCCAAGTGCTCTCTGTGTTCTTCCTGACTTGCGGAGTAGACTAATATGTCATCCACAAACACGATCACAAACTGATCTAACAATGCTTTGAAGATTCTATTCATCATATCCATGAATGCTGCAGGGGCATTTGTCAGACCAAACGGCATCACTAGGAACTCGTAATGTCCGTAGCGGGTTCTGAAAGCTGTTTTAGAGATGTCCTCCTCCTTTATTCTCAACTGATGTATCCCGACCGCAAATCGATCCTCGAGAAAACTTTCGCTGACTGCAGCTGATCAAATAAATCATCGATCCTCGGTAGCAGATACTTGTTCTTTATGGTCACTTGGTTTAGCATTCTGTAATCAATGCATAATCGCATGGATCCATCTTTCTACTTCACGAACAGAACTGGTGCTCCCCAGGGAGACACACTCGGACGAATCAACCGTTTATCCAGTAACTCCTGCAGTTGTTCCTTCAACTCTTTCAATTCGGCAGGTGCCATCCGATACGGTGCCTTCGATATTGGTGCAGTTCCCGGTATCAGGTCTATCGTGAAGTCAACATCCCGCTTTGGTGGCAAACCAGGCAACTCCTCCGGTTTGGTCTGACAAATGCCTATCGGTAAACTCGCTTACTACCTCAATTTCCTCTATATTAGGGATAGATTTCTTGACTGATAGCACAGTCGCTAAAAAGGCTTTACAACCTTTAGCTACTAGTTTCTGAACTTTTATAGCTGAAATGATACGATTATCTTTTCTTACTCGAATACCCTGGAACAAAAGTTCTCTCTTCCCTGGAATTCTAAAATGAACTCTCTTCTTACTACAGTCAACTGTAGCACCAAATTTAGCTAACCAGTCCATACCAAGGATAACATCAAAATCAACCATTGCAAGCACTACCAAATCAGCAGGCAACATCACACCATCAATCATAACAGAGGATTCCTTCAGATACTCAGTAGCCACGACTGAGTCTCCGACAGGAGTAGAAATAGAAAGATTATACTCCAGTCTAGAAGGTTGCCGTTCTAGACTCTCAGCAAACATCACAGAAATAAAGGATCTCGAAGATCTAGGGTCAATCAAAACCCTAGCCAAACTATCCAAAACAAGGAGAGTACCTTCAATCACGTCGTCAGAAGCGTGAGCCTCTTCCGCAGAGGTGAAGGCGAAGACTCTAGCTTGGCCCTTCTTGCTAGTCTCCCCTACTGTCTTTGCGTTGCGGTTGGGGCAATGAGGAGAAATATGTCCGACTTCATTGCAACTATAACATCTCCGAGTGTCTTTCGGGCACGACTTCCTCGCATGAGACTGCTGCCCACAAAATCTGCATTTGCCTCCTGCTTCCAGACCATTCCCACGCTGAGGCGGACGGTAAGGTACAATCGCCCGATTCTGTCCATTTCCGCGGTTTTGCGGAGGTTGTTGCTGTCTCTGCTGTTTGGCTGGCCGATTGTTAAAACGTCCACCATTCCCGAACCTCTTAAATCCGGATCGCTTGACAATACCATCCTGACCCTTACTGGCATTCCCTTTCCGCTCTTGGGTCCTTTTGTAGTCATCTTCCAAAATCGAAGCAAGTTCGACCGCCTTTGCCACAGTTGCAGGCTGTGAAACTAGCACCTTTGCCCTTAAACCATCGCGTAAACCATCCACGAACCTTCTTGCCTTCACAAGATCATTAGGGCAAGCATCCGTCGCAAATCGCTGCAGTTGCTCGAATTTAGTTTCGTACTGGAGTACAGACATCGATCCCTGAACCAGCTCCAGAAATTCTTTCTCCTTCCTGCGCTGCACATGCGAAGGAAAGTATTTCTTGTTGAATACCTCCTTAAACTCATCCCACGAGATGTCTTGTTCAGCCTCAAAGTTGTTTCGTTCAGCTGACTCCCACCAGAAGACAGCTTCTCCCACAAACAGATAAGTCGCGAAGACCACTCTGTCATCTGTCGGAACTTTCATCTCCTTGAAGAGACGTTCCACTTCCACAATCCATCGCTCTGCCTTCTCGGGGTTGTCATCGCCCGAGAATGCGGGTCCAGCTCTCTTGAATCGCTCCAGTGTTGGCGGTTTCACGTTTGGAGTGTTGCTAGATCCACGGTCATTCCTTAACTCTCTGGCTAACTCGCGCACCACGTCAGACAGGTTTTGGCTCGATGCCTCATCCTGCTGAGAGTTGGGTCCAGTACCAGATCGTCTGCCGCGAGCTCCCGTCGTTGCCATCTCCGAAAATCTACAGTCAAGGAAAGAAGGAGAATTAGAATTTGACACAATGCTTCATTTTAATTCTTCCTTCAGTCCAAGACTCCTAGCGCAGCAAACAAACAGTCACACAAACAACAAACACCAGCAACACAAAGAACACACTACTGACAAAATTAAAACGGAGTCTTTTATTTAATTTTGAAAAAGCAATTACACCTAAATCCCTGATAAGAAAGCAGAGTTATTAAAATTCCTACTCAAATCAAAGAGCTTCCTAATCGAGTCCCTGAACACCACATCTCAGAGGTACTCGTCTAGAATAGCTAGGGACACGTGCATCGGTGCAAACACCAGGTGGTCCGCATACCAATCGATTTCCCACTCAGTCATGTGAGGCCACCTATACCCTAAGGATTTAAACCTGAGATAAAGGGTATAAAAGAGGTCTGGGTCATCCCTTGCCCGAACGTAAACTGAATGATTTAAGACTGTCAGGAACTCTTGGTTGATCGCGACCACATGCTCCTCTTCAGGGTCCTCCTCCGGGTCCTCTTCCGGATCTTCCTCGGGATCTTCCTCCGGATCTTCTTCCGGGTCTTCCTCGAAATCCATCATATCCGGTTCTTCCTCTACGTCGATCAGGTAAGGCTCTTCCTCAGTTCCACTCCCTATGTTCTGAAGTTTCCACTCGTCCAGCCACAGACGTGCTGCTTCCTGTTGGTCCTTCTCGTATATTCGTCCGCTACGCGTTAACACCATTTCCTAAAGAAAAGGTCTTATTAGCCCTTAAGTACAATTAGGCTTCAACTCTCATTTTAGGGTTTCACACTCTAGAACCCAAGGTTATTTCAAATCTTAGAACAATTATTTAAGTCAACCTGGGCTCCGATACCAAGCTGTCACGCCCCAAATTTCCAAGACCCCGATATGCGCGGAAGCGATAATCCAATAACGGTTGCAAGGGTAGGAAACCTGGGACGGACCGAATACTCGATTCATCACCACAAATCCCAAAACATAAAAGGGAATAGCAGGATCATGATGACGTAAACAATCGTTCAAAAGAATTGAAATAACTAAACGAAATTACTGACTTACTAAGTGCCAAGTATTTTTACGGTCGCTAATACTTACCTTAATAATTTACGGTCGCTACAGGTCCGGGTAAGGCTGACCAATTAGAAACTGGGCCGGTCGCTGGGGTAGGGACAGGAGAGGGGCCAGAGTACGGCCTCAGAGGAAGACCCCCACGACCCCCTCTTCTTTGACGGGCCAATTTTTCCTCTTCGATGCGCGCATGACGCACCAC
This sequence comes from Houttuynia cordata, assembly GCA_039654745.1. Taxonomy (NCBI): domain Eukaryota; kingdom Viridiplantae; phylum Streptophyta; class Magnoliopsida; order Piperales; family Saururaceae; genus Houttuynia; species Houttuynia cordata. Next base: position 14,754,166 of record CM077504.1, read on the forward strand.
CTCCCGCATCATATGACAGGAAAAATGACGCATCTCGTCAGCAATTTCGGGGTTCAGTCCTCGTTTGAACGTTCCGACAAGAGCGGCCATTGGCCAGTCCGGTAACCGATTAGCAATCTTCATAAATTCAGAGTAGTACGCTCTCACCGTGGTAGTTTGACGCAATATGGAGAGCATCTCATTGAAGTCTTGGAATTCGTTTGGCCCAAATTGGATGCACGGCTCGTCAGAAAAAGATACCCATGTGGGGTGACGAACTTCTTTTTCGAAGGCTCTAAACCAGACTGATGCATCGCCGTCCAGGTGAAAGGCAGCGACCCGAAGTCGCTCTTCGTCAGAATAGGTCTCCTGGTAGGAAAAGAACTTATCAGCCTTGTATAACCATTCGACCGGATCATCCTCGCCATTGTACCTAGGGAACTGCAGTCGAGCCAATCTGGGTTCAGCGCTGGTCCGCTGTCCTTCGCGGAACCCAGAGAACTCTTCCCAGTCCTCCTCCATCTCACGCTGGATATTGCGTGTTCTTACAGTCATTGAGTCATTTCCCCGAGCACCTTCTGTGCCTCGTATTCCTGGGCCTGCGCGTCCTCCTCCCATATCGATGTGGATTGATCCAATTGGAATGCCTTGAGAACCAGGGTTGCCAAAGGGTTGGACTAGCAGAGAACCACCCACCTGTTGGGATCCCCTCTGTGTTGGTGGTGTCGGGGTAGCATTGGGGCCAGTGCGCATGGCCTCTCGTGCTGCCCACCTGGCCCTTTCTTCCTCATGCGCCACATTCATCACCTTGAGTTGCTCTTGAATCCCCATTAACACAGAGACCAAGGTCGCTTGTGTGGGTTCAGACTCCGCCTTTGGACTTGCAACGTCGTGTGCCTGCTCCTGCTCAGAGGACGTCCCCGCGGCCGTGATTGGCTGCTTGCGAGGAGGCATGAGGTTCCGCAGATCGGAACGGCTCTGATAACAGTGTTGTGGCCGTCATGGTCACAAGGGGTGCCTTGGCGGCAAGAGGGAGAAGAAGAGAAGAGATTTAGGGAAAAGTACTTTTGCATAATCTCAAAAGAGGATGACGACCTCCTTATAAAGGCAGAGGATGGCACGACCTCCTAGGGGTGCGCCATCTGTTCCAGCTGATGGGCCGCTAATTAGGCCTGATTATTCTCTATCAGCCCGTTACCTAACAATTAGCCTAAACGGGTCTGATTACATTAATTATCATATGCTAAGCAAATATCCTAAACTGATATGGCTGACGTAATGATGTGCAGACGTGTACATAGTAACGTACACAACAGTTTATGTTAGGTAAGTTCTATTTCAAGTAAGTACTCGTAATATCGAGTCATATTCGAAGTATTGCTTCTAAATTATGGAGATTCATGAGTCATAATCTACTGATGTTTCAAAGAGTCTTCTGTAGTCATGTCAGTTTGTGGCTAATTGGTCTCAGTGTCTATAGATAGTTGTCTCTTTTGGTTAATGTGGGTATTAAGGAGATAACCTATGGGTAGGCTGATTTGTATGGAAGGGTACATGAAGTAAACTATCCAATTACAGACTCAATTGGGTTTGGTAAAACACTTGAGAGGTGAGTTATAATGTCAGGAAGGTAGTATTAATCATTAAAGTAAGTTATTATCAGTTGTTAATCATATCAGATCAGGTTTATTGCTCTCACCCAAAACTGTTTCTACGCTAATGAGCTGTAATAAAAAATTAATAACTAATTTAAAAATAAACCTTCAATGGGGTTAGAAACTAGAGACACACGGTTGTCTGTTGTAAACATTTCAGAATATTATAAGCACTGTACATATCGTAGCAATCGTAGGAATTGGACTGTTGTGCATACAACAGTACACTCTGTTGAAGGTTTAAAGCATTAATACCTACTAAGACTATAATATTTGGTCAAATATGATATTATTAACCATATAATGTACTATAAGACTGGGATGGTAATGACTATATTAACTGTAATTCAAGAAAAAAGGTTTACCAAGAGTCGAGTTCTTCCTTGGTGGTGCTGTGCACAAGTCTCGAGTCTCGTAAAACAGCTTTGAGTCCATGAAGTTTTCGAATAGGGTTTACACTTTTGAACCCTACCATCTTGTTGTAATGTGACATATTAATCGTGGTGTTGTTTGTTTATGGGGATGGTCTTACCTAGGGCTACACACAGCGAAGGTATTCAGTGTATCGACTGTCTGTTGAGTTCTCGGTTTTGAGTTATCTGATGATTGAAATGGTAAATTTCCTTGATTACCCCTATGTGAGTCTATACTAATCGAGATATTGAAATCTCCATAGTACTCCTCTGTGAGTCAGATATTGAAAGATGATTGAGTGAGTCTTTAGATGATACAACCTCTGTTATTGACAACCTGATTCAGTTCCATGTAAACTGCTTCTCCACTAAGAGTTCTTGTAAAAATCTCTCCGAGGTGGAATCATAGTATGCTCACGAGCCATTGGTAAATCCATAGTGATCTCCGACTTATTATGAACCTCTGTGGTCCAGCTGATGAAGGCACATGTACGTTTTTAGACTATATGATATTACAGAAGGTTTGCAGTCTCTGCCCATTATGCCCGTAAGCACTGATAGGGCGAACATCCCTAGATGCATGGCCGGATTCCTATGAAGAACCTCTAGGATGTTCTGGTATAGAAGTCCATAGGGGAAGTGGACTGATCTGAGAGTAGAAATTGACATCTCCTTACACTATATATGTCCATAGTATGAACATATTGTTATTTTCTCCTTACGCGATGAACGTTTGGAGTCTTGAATTATTATTTTATCCATACCATGAACTGTTGTTGTCTTTGAGTATAGTGGATATTCAGGTAAGGTAAACACTGTATTTCCAATTCTTGATTCTGTTGAACTTTGAAATTCCTCACTAAAATGTGATGTTTGTATATTTTCTATTCTTTTTATCTATGGGTTTTTTTTTCATCCTATTGGGTATTTTCTTCGGAATATTCATGCATCTTCTCATGCAGGAATAAAAAGGGAGTGAAGCTAAGCAGGTATAAATTACTGGAGCTGCTATGGACTGCTGAAGCTTGGAGTAGAAAATTCTTTAAAATTTTATTTATGATTGTTTTTATTAGACCGGTTGGCCTCTGTGCCAGGAACCTGATATTTGTATTATTGAATATTTGAATTACTATAATAGACTAAGTAGTTTTTTTTTGTAATGTTATGTTAAGGTTTAATACTTGGATATTGTTCTATCATATTAATCTTGTACATTCCAATATGATTATTCGACTGAGATCGATCGAGTATTCAGTCACTCCCCGAGTTCTGACCTCCTGACTGTCTGTGATTAGTTGCTTCCGCGCTCTAATCGAGGTATGGAATTTTAGGGTGTGACAGTTACAGTGGTTTAGAGGTAGTTATGTCCCATTATCTTGGGTATCCTCCACCTCCAGTGGAAGTTACGTATGGACCACCAGCTATATTCAAGTTAAACTTTGTCACTTTCATTGTGCACAATTTATCATTCCAATTGAATGGAATCTTAACCACATGCCTTACAAGTAATACACTACTATGTTGCAAAGTTTTGTCATGCACACCAGACAGGTATGACTTGGAGGCAATATTTTGCCTACATGGACGCCAGATATGATAGCTTAATATAGGTTCAAGAGGATTTTCATCCTCCACACCATTCGAGTTACTATTGACCCATGAGCTCAAGCCATGAGTTTCTAATCTGTTTTTTTTTTTTTTCATTTGTAAGATTCTATTGGTTTGTGATTTCTATACAATGTATTCTTTCATATGGGTCTTATTGATTTAATTTAAATTCAGTTTTTTATGTACATTTTTGTGTATTTTTTCATAGATTTATTAAGCAATGACAACGCTTATATTTTGATGGTCAAATCCTTGTGTTGTTGATTGTGCTTTCCCTTTGTGTATCTTAGGATATCTTGTAACTATGCATAGTGGTCTGAGATGATTGCACTGTTGACATTATGATTTTCTATTTGACTAGGCTATGAAAATTGTGACATTGTATGGTCACATTATTATAAGTGTTTATATTTTTACAGGGTCTGCACATATGATTGAAAATACGGGACAAACTATGCCAAAATTTTCTTAGAAATATGAATATAAAAGGATGCTTAATTTGCTAATTTTTAGTTGTAGCTTTTAAAAGGTTTAGAAAGAAACAAAGAAATCTAAGATGTACCTTTAATTAGATCACTTATATTAATGATCATGTTAGTAGAAGTACATTATTGTGTATATATTGGGCGATCGAAAATATCTGAGCTATGAGGGATAACCATCTGTATTAGGGCGATTTGGGTGATTTCCTTGTGTGGCAATTTGAGAGCTTTTTTTTGGGTAAAGGCAATTTGAGAGTTGATGGTAGGAGAAGTTTCTGGCCTACTGACTCCATGCCAGCAAGGCTGGATCTCTCTTCCTCCTCTACCCTCTTCCTTCCCTTCTTTTCTCCCTTACTTTTTCATCTTTGGCCCCTTTTTTCTTGTTCTCCCTTCGTCTCTTCTTCCCCTAATTTTTTCTTATCTTCCCCTTAGTACCTCTATTTTCAGTTTCCCCTTTCGGCAAAACTATTGTAGTTGGTTCCGACAATGCCACGCGATTTTGGCCAAAAGTTTGAAGGAGGGTTTGATTGAAGTTTTCAAGATATTTGGCATCGTTTTTATCTTGTTAGAAGTTAGATTTTTAGGTTAGAACAAAGTTTTTTCAGCATAAAAGATGTTAGTTTCATCCCTTGTCATGAGAGCCTTGGGTTTGTCTTCTACCATGTTTGTGAGATCCTTTATTAGATTTTGTGCTTTGGTAAAGATCTGATCTTCGTTTTCTATTGTTCATGATTTTGTTGGGTTTCGTCTTGTTCAACTAGAGGCAAGAGCGTTCGGCAATTTTGTCCAGTCTCGTAGCCCTGAGAGCCAATTGAGTTGGTCACAACTTTGTCGATTCAACGGAGCAAAACTGCAAGAGTTGCGATTTTCAAGGCTATCGAATCCACGATGGAAGGGAGAGGTTTATTGAAAATGTATTGTGCTTGAATAGTTGCACTTCTTTTCTTTTCATTGTTATGTGGGAATTATGAATAGTTGCACTTCTTTTCTTTTCATTGTTATGTGGGAATTATGTATTTGACTCTTGAACCTCTTGTATTTCCTATGAAAATGTACGCTCATTTTCAATGAAAAAAAAGTTCATTATTGTGACGGGGGTCTAAAAAGTTAATTTTAGACCTATGTTTGTCTAAAATTATTATCGATGTTACATGGTGAAAATACATTATCAAAACTTGTTTTAAACCATTGACACTCTTTTATACTATATCCCTTATGTATCTCCGATATATTGTGCTTGTCGACCAATAATTTTTGCTAGTCAACACCGCATTCCTTGGATTCTAGGGGGTTTTGATCGTTTCTCTATGTGGACGTAGAGCCTTATCGAGATTGAACACGGTGATCTTCTTTCTTTCTACCTTTTATTCCCTGATTCTCGATTGAAATTGTGAACATCGTTGTCAGGCTGCATCGTTGGAACGCAACTTTGCAACAACCGGCAAAAAAACTCCAAATCAAGCGACTTTGTAAGCAACTTGCGCCTGGTTGCTCTGACTCCGACATAGGCAGGATTTAATCATCTAAGGCAACTGGAAAAGCTCACTGTGAATTGATCGTGGTGAGAGAGCTGCAGAGGCATCGACATTGGGCCAATGACTGGACTCGTGTTTTGGGACTGTCGACTCATGTGGTTTGTGCTTGGTTGGAAAAGCCATTACATAAGAAATCAACTCTTTGTCATACAACGTCAGAGATTTTCCTTTTTTTTTTTTTTATAAGAATACAACGCAAGAGAGGAGAATTCTTGAAAATCCTCATAGCATTAGAATTCTCAAAAGAGCTTCGTTTTTCTCATCTTTGCTTCCAGAAGACCATCCAATAGATATCCAACCAACAGGTACGAAAATTAACAAGACTTTTCCAAATCTTCATCCCAAAAATTCTATGAGGTCCTAACCATAACTGCCACACTATCCCTAGACACTTCTTTTATGCAAAACCTATACACCAAACTCATACACTTGTGGACAGTGAAAGTGGGGGATAAAAAACGGTTTTATGGTTTGGTGTAGTGATTCAACGTACGATTGTTCTTTAATTATTATATGGGAAAAGTTTAAATGAGATCGCTCTCATATAGCTTATATGAAGCCACTTTAAATCGTAGCCCTTGGATCTTGATCTAACGGCTATTAATAGTCATAATGATCTCACCCACTCCCTGATGTGACACACTCACCTACCCACTGATTTGATATCTATCCTCCGATCGGAATCCAACGGCTATAAAGATTGGCCTCATACTCCTTATATGAGAACGATCTCATGTAAACCCCTCCCTTATTATATAGACATCGCAAGTAGACTTCTTTTTTTGTTTAAAACAAGAGATAGACACACTGAAGCATAACCCAGCAAACCTACCATCAGAAACCATCAGAAGAAAGTAAAAACAAATATATACGAAGTAGAACTCACTCTCCACATTCAAAATCCTTTAATTTTTTTAGCAGATTTGGGAACAAGTGGGTTTCAGACATATATTTAGGAAAAAAAGTAGCTACTTAATAACTACATTTATATTTTACGATAATTCAATGGTGAGGTAAAGGCGTATGTAAGATAATGTAGAAGCATGACACCGTACTACTTAAATGCTTATTTTTTCCGTCTACCTTACTACTACCATTTACGCAATCTTTCCACCTGATCACAAAGACTCCCTAACATTTTTATTCAAGATTCAAAATCATAATCTGAAGGATAGAAACAAAGATTTCAGAACTCCATTTCATATCCAGCATATATTGCATTGTCAAATCTCATACTTCCTCAGTCCAATGAAGCCTGTCTGTATTTAATAAACACGGGTTCAACATTACATTGCTGATTTTACTCCCTCCCAACAAAAAAACGTGGAAGAGGCGGCAAAAACTCTGTTCTTAACTCATTTTCAAATACAATTGGACGGCGGGATTATCAATTTAATTGGTTCTCAAACCAAAATTATCAAGAACTTCATTGGACCGAGGGAGTATCACATCGCAACTTCAAACATATCAAGAATCTTAAATCAATTTTAGAGTTCATTGCACCAAAATTAATATCAATAGCGACTGCATGAAATACAAAATATCAAACGAATATGAATTGAAAGGAACTATAACATCAAATTCAAACAAAATTGACGCATCTAAACCTTATCTCATATTCGATGATGCATTTAGAACCGTAGCTTGGTGAAGAACCACCGATTCTTGCCAGTCTTGAACCGCTCTTCTAACCGCGCCTTCGCCTCCTTGAGCGCCGTCACCTTCTTATCCCGTGACTGCAGCGCGTCCGGCGAGACCGCGTCCTTGATATCGACGTCGAGCGTGTACCGAGTGGGCATTATGTGGTTGTAATTCACGAGCTTCACGAATGCCTTCACCCGAGACTTCTTCGCCGTCTTCTTCGCCGAGTCCTTCCGGATCACCTACTTCGGGTACTTGGCGATTCCGGCCACCAGGCAGTGGCCGTAGGGGCGGTCCCGGGTTCCGTCGTCGAAGGACCGGACGATCACGGCCTTCCGTCCGGAGAAACGCCCCTGCAGGACAATCACCGCCTTGTTGGGCTTCAAGAACTTCACCATTTCCGCCGCCGCCGCGCTCGCCGGATCTGGTCCTCCTCAGGGTCTTGCGAGGGGTGCTGGAGCTGACAAAACCCTAACAGAGTACATATGTGATGGCTCCTAGCATTTTTTTATGTGTAGATGATTGCCACTCCTATGATGGGTATTTACCCACTAGACCCAACTTCTCGAATGAGGGCCTCTGGGGTGGGCTACGGTGCTGGTGTGTCTATTCAGTGGGCTGGGCTAGGGGTGCAACTTCTGCGGCCTAGCCCGTATGCCCGACCCTACCCAGCCTAGAAAATTACGGGTATGGGCCGAAATTTTGAGGTTTAGGGTATTTAAGGCCCGCTCATTTTAGGGTCGGGTAAGGATCAGGGTTGACTTCAACCCAACCTGCCCAGAATCCTACACAACAATTGTATTTTTTTCGAGGGAAAAGTTTAGATGAGACTGGTCTCATGCTGCTTGCATGAGCCACAATAATATTCAGTTGTTAGATCTTGATCGGATGGCTGTAGGGGTAGGTGATGATTTACTCTCACCTACCATTGATTCGACATCCACCGTACGATCGATATCCAACGGCTCAAGAGGCCTTGGCTCATGCAAGCTGCACGGGACCTGCCTTATATAAACCACACTCTTTTTCAAATATGCTCCAACTATTTGTTTTACTGAGATCGCTCATGCAAGTTTAAATGAGATCGCTCTCATATAGCTTATATGAGGCCACTTTAAATCATAGCCCTTGGATCTTGATCTAATGGATACAAATAGTCATAATGATCTCACCCACTCCCTGATGTGACACACTCACCTACCCACTGATTTAATATCCATCCTCCGATCGGAATCCAATGGCTATAAAGATTGACCTCATGCTCCTTATATGAGAACGATCTCATGTAAACCCTTCCCATATATATATATATATATATAAAGAGAGAGAGAGATGAGAGGGACATTTTAAACCATATTTCATGTTAACGGATAGAAATTGTGTTTTGCGTCTCTAGTCGGTCAATATGTGCAATTTTTCATCACTAGGGGTGTAAACTGACGAACGCGGATGTGGACAAGGCATGTTTGTAGTCGTTTGTTTAAGTGCAGATACCCATCTACATTTATTCGCAGCCGTCCGCCACAGACGCGGACGAATGCGGACGGACACGGACACTATGATTGAAAACAAGAGTAAATGATATTATGCTTTATTTTTTAATATATAAGGAGATTATGCTTGAAAACAGGAAGAAGCTTTCGATGATATAAAAAATATCTCCATTTCCAGAGCAAAAACAACACTTATACCAACTTTTCCTTTTTAAATTATCGTACTTTTTATTTAAAAAAATTATCAACTTAGTCAGTTTCTATTAAAAAATAATTAACTTATATATGATGGCAGACACGGACGACTACAGACACGGCTTGGTTATGTCCGCAGCCACGTTCGTGTCCATGGCGGAAAAGAAACAATTGTCCATTTTAATATTAAATGAACAGATGGACGAACGGATACGGAGATACGGACGCTGTTTACACCCCTATTCATCACAAAGAATTATAAGAAATTGTTGTATACCATAAAATTATTTAATTATTTTGATTTTTGAAAACATAGGATGTGATAGTTTGCTTCCAATTGGGGTTTTATAATCGGAAATTTGCACTTTTGTAGATTTTATTTGTTGCCCAATGGGTGTAGTGATGTGCTTCATAGAAAATTATTAATGATGTAAAAATTTATTTATTATATTTAAAATAATTATTATTATAAATAAAAGCCCGCAAGCCTGCAGCCTGAGTGCAAGGGCCGGATTGGATTTCTAGAATTGGCTTAGGGCTAGAGCCAAGCATGGGTCGTGCCACTGATGGGCCAAAGACGTGCCAGCAATTGGGCCACGTCTCCTGGCCATCAGCCGGTCCGATCAGTTACAATCTAATCAAATCCCCTAACACCAATCATATCTTATTAAAATAATTGATGAAAAGAAAACTAATCTTATTAAATCATATCTTATTAAAATAATTGATAAAAAGGAAATTAATCCTAATAAGGAAAATAAATTAAATATGTCTAAATTAAATTATGCTCTAGAGTTGTGCTGATGTACACAACATTACCTCTAACCCGCAATAGCCCGACTCGCTTGCACCCCTAGGCTATGCGTGGAGTAATGCTACTCCCACTTTTTTATCACGACCAACCTCATGTGCTAGTGCAGTGAGAAATGAAATGTGGGGACCACAACATTTTAATAAGGGGGGCACGTGAGGTGGCCTTGAAAATAAACGGGGAGAAGAAGCATTGTTCTTTCACTATTTGCACAAGTATTATTAGGGTCCCAGGCCTCCCACATGGGTTTGCGTCCAACCAATAAGGGATGCATGTCATTTCTTCAACAATGATATGTGTGCGGCTTTTTATTGGCCATTGTTTGGCACATACTCAGCACCCTAAGAAATTTCTCATTTGAATGAGCTCCTTCCAATCTGTTGGATGAAATCATAAGCGACATTGTAAAATCGAGTAATTTCTTTTTCAATTCTTAAAAATTATAATTTTATTTAATATATATACTCCCTCGGATCATTTTAGTAGATACAAATTTCATTTTTCAAATGCACTAATTTCTTTGTTTATTTAAAAAAAATCTATTTTAATTTATTTTAAAAAATTGTATCTATTGTAAGTGGTCAAGGAAGCATATGTTTTAGAGTTCGGTTTATGTCAGATCAAGGGCATGAGACTAGGCACTTCGACTGTTGGATTTTGATATGACCGTGCTCCTTTATATAGAGGGTAGACATGCTTATTTTGAGTGGCTTCGTTCCAATAGCTATGACTTAAACTAGACTCATATAAGCACCATAAGACCGGTCTCATTTAAACTTTTTCCTATATTTTATGACGTTTAATAAAGATTGTTTGAGTAGTTGTAATCTTGGTAAAATAGTACTCGAGTAGTTAAAATAGGTGCATTGGCCTCGTCCCACTTTAAGATATGGAAAAGCCTCATTTTAGCCTAATTTTAGATAGGTGTGATGGGTTGAAACAGTGGGGAAATATTGTCAAAAACACATTGTTTGCATTAAAAAAAAAGGAAAGAGAAAATGGTTAGATAAGTCGTAAGTATAGTGATGACTATTTCAAACTTTAAAATAGTCAAATAATTCAAAAGATGAATACAAATTCAAAGTGCATACCACAATTAGTGGAGCCAATACTTCAAAATGAAAACAAGAATTCAAAGGCTAAGTGAGATGACATAGTCCCACCTTACATTAGCCTAACAAAATTGTAAGGACTAGGTGAGACATTATATGTCCTACATTAAATTGTCTTATGAAATTATAAGGGCTAAGTTAGATACAATCGGTCTCACGTTAAATTAGTCATATAAATTACAATGGGCTAAGTGAAATATTATATATCCCACATTAAATTAGCCTATGAAATTACAAGGGCTAAGTGAGATATAATTGGTCTCACGTCAAATTAGCCATACAAATTACAAAAGGCTAAGTGAGTATTATATGTCCCACATTAAATTAGCTTATGAAATCACAAGGGCTAAGTGAGGTCCAATCGGAATTACACCTTATGGAATTGCAGAAAGCTCCCGAACTGCCAACAACCACCCACTCTACCTTTTGTAAAAGCCATACAGTCGGTTTACATAACCACCAAACAACAATCACATTCATAAAAGATGACATGTTGCTTGGAGATATGAAGCACACGAGACCGCTTTGTCATACAAGATACATTGGCAATGTAGAGCTTCGATATATTCAAATAGACAAAGATCTGGAATCAATATCATCCGAGTTCGCACTCTTGAATATTTGGGCATCTCAATCAGAAAGCTCACTCCGACAATGACAACTATTCAATGGTATGATGCTAATTCATAAAAAGCCAGGGGAAAAATTAGACTCAAGTGTCGAGTTGGAAGTTTAAAATCCGAGGTGACATATTATATCATCAACAACCAAACTTCATACAATCTTCTACTAGGAAGAACTTGGATACATGACAACTTGGTAATCCCTTCAACACTTTATCATGTTTTAAATATGTTGGGGAAGACGGGAAAGTATATTGCGTCTTTGTTGATAAGAAACCATTCAAGGGGGTTAAAGCTTATTTTACTAATTCTGCAATGTATAAAGATGGTAATTCACAGGAATAAAAAATATCTGATTAAATTTACAAGAGCTAAGTGAGATCCAATCGGTCCCACATCAAATTAGTCATACAAATTACAAAGGGCTAAGTGAAATATTATATGTCCCACATTAAATTGGCCTATGAAATTACAAGGGCTAAGTGAGATCCAATCGGTTCCACGTCAAATTAGCCATACAAATTACAAAGGGCTAAGTGAGATATTATATGTCCCACATTAAATTGGCCTATGAAATCACAAGGGCTAAATAAGGTCCAATCGGTCCCACATCAAATTAGTCATACGAATTGTAAAGAGCTATGTGAGACATTATGTGTCCCACATCCAATTAGCCAAAAAATTGTAAAGGTCATGTGAGATATTGTGTGTCCCACATTAAATTAGCCCAACTAAATATTGAAGGCCAAATGAGGCTCATCATGAGCCCCACACTAAGTGTTGATTTAAAAAAGTTAGACAAAGATAAAAGAAGAAATGAAATAGAAAGAAATAAAGGGAAGAAAAGAAAGAAAAAACTTATAATGGGTTGGGCTTCTGGGCTCCACGTCCAAAACGAAGTGAGGCTTGCTCAAAACCCAAACTTAGCAACAAACAAAAAGAAATGAGCTTGTTTTGGTCTTGGTCAAGACCCAAAGCTAGCATGGCTCATAAAATAATTTTCACCTTATGGAATTGTAGAAAGTTCCTCGAACTGCCAACAACCACCCACTCTATCCTTCTGGAATTGTAGAAAGCTCTCCGAGCTGCCAACAACCACCCACTCCACCTCCTGTAAAAGCCATACTGTCGGTCTAGATAACTACTAAACAACAATCACATTCATAAAAGATGACATGTTGCTTGGAGATATGAAGCACATGAGACCGCTTTATCCTACAAGATACATTGGCAATGTAGAGCTTCAACATATTCAAATAGACTAAGATCTAGAATCAATATCCTCCGAGTTCGCACTCTTGAATATTTGGGCATCTCAATGGGAAAGCTGTAACACCCGAAAAAAAATCGGTATGCTTATTATAACTGATTGATCTAAAATATGAAATTGTGACACTTAGTTTTGCCATATTTTGCGATTTTTGGGGCTGAAGTACGTGAAGTGAGCTTTCCAACACCATTGATGGTGCTCAATTAGGACTTCGGAGCAAAAAGTTATGCTATTTTGAATTTTGGTTTGCGATCGGTATGCGATCGATCGGATGGGGTACGCGATCGATCGCCTTTGTCCCCGATCGATCATTTTTATTGGAAATTTGGCATTTTAAGGCACCGATCGATCGTAAATACTGTGATATCACAGATTTATGCCGCGATCGATCTCCTGTAGTCACGATCGATTGGGCTAGCAGAAACTGAATACGGAAATTGCATTTTTGTTAGGATTTTCTTGATAAAAGGATACCAAATCCTAAGCAAAGTTGGAGATGACGTATATCTAATGATTTTGGAGGATTTTTATTAGAGGAAGGTGATCATAATATGGAAGGAATTGTATTAGAGAAGAAATCCTTGAAACTCTATATAAACACATGAGACGGGATGGTTTGTGCTATTAATGCCAAAACCCTAACTCTAGGAAGCTTGTATTTTTCTCCTTCCCACGTTCACCCTCTTCTTGCCTTGAGTCTTCATCCAAAGCTTGGAGCGGAGGCATCGTTGCAAAGCGAATGAGGTGAACAATGCGTAAGGGCGAGACTCTGGTGAAATAAAGAGTATGATAGTTTTTCCCTATTCTATTCATTTTATTCTCATATATGAGTATTGATTCATTTATTCATAAACATTGATATATATATATATACTGATTTGAATAGATTTTTATACATAGTTGGTTGTACGATTCATATTGTTGACTATGTTCTTCAATATGTTTATGCTACGTTCTTAGATGGGAATATTATCTATGCTTGATATCTATTGATCTTGTTGATGCCAAAAGTTCTAATGCTTGTCGGTTAGTCCTTTGATTTCGTTGGTTCAAGTTGTCATAAGTGTTGTCCTGAAAATTTAGATAAGTAAAAAGATTAATCATATGGGGTAATCATAAGTGACCAAGTGAACCAAGATTTCTATTTTCAGATAAGCGTTTATGTCAGTTTGAAGTTCCACTTGGAAATCAAATCATCAAAGACCTATTCTCAATCCTTGAATTTGGATATATATATATTATAAGCCAATTGTTTTCTGGAATGTTCCTATCTAGGGCAATGCATGAAAGTATATGTCAAAAGTGTTGAATGTTAATCTATCTGATGTGCTCAAATTATATTAATTTAAGATGTCTTGAACTCCATGTTTGTGATGTTATTTTGCAGTTAGTTAAAGGCTAAGTAGAGTTTTAGGAAAAATGGGTATTTGTTAAGTTAAGGCATTAACATGTGACATTCAATGTTATTTAGGCTTTAAATGTGCAGAAATAAAATTACACACAACTATTTTTATATCTATGGATCTAGTGTTGTGAATTTAATATCAACTTATGTAGTCCCATTGTGTGTTGTAGGTAATTCTTTGATGGGCCGACTTGTGAATCTGGAAATCAATCTTCTACTCTGGAACCATCAATGTCTATGACAATGTTCCGGTTGAGAAGGTTAGAGAACAACAGAAATCCTATATATGTGCTTCAAGATTGATATATGCAAAATATACACATTTTTATATGCCTTTCTACCTATTTGTTAGTCGTATTTTTAGTTAAAATAATGATAATTAATGTTTATCTGTGTTAGGTGAGTAATTAGGAGTTTAATGAACAAATGTGCTTAATTGATTAATTTAGATGCGTTAATTGGGTTTAATGGATTTATAATTTATGATGCGTCTAAATTATATTTAATTATATTTATGCAGGTTGTAAAAGTCTTAAATCGCCAAAGAGAATGCACGTCAAATGGGTTCTGTGCCGAGATCGGAGATTGGACGCGCGAGATTGATACGGCGGGTTTTAATTAAGAAAAAGAAAAAAAAAAGGAAATGAATTGAAAAGAATCGGTTTCGGTCTGGTTCTGGTCCGGTTCAAATGAAAATAAAAAAAAAGAAAACCGAAAGCGACCCGAGCCCGATGGCTCGGGCGCTGGGAGCCTGGAACAGAACAGAGCACGAGGCTCTGTTCTGCCGGAGAGTGAAGAGGAGTGGAATTCCGACGATCGCCGGCGGTGGGTCTTGCCTCCGGAGACATGGCGGCGAGGGTACAGTGGCGGCGAAGCTACGGTGGCGGTGGATTGAAACGGCAGTGCGACGATTTCGGCGTTACCAGAACACAGTGCAGCGGCTCTGCTCGAGGCTGCGGTGATTGATAGACAAAGAGCGGCAATGGGTCGCCGGAGATGGAGGAGACGATCATAAATCTGAAGCAGCGTCACGTTTCTGGTTCGATTGAGAGGAAAAGAATGGAAATTGGAATGCTGGGCTGGTTTGGGCAAATCTTGAATTGGAAAGAATGGGCTTGTGCTGAGAATGGAATGTCTCTGACTTGGCCGGCTCCAGGAAGGAAAATTGCTGTTCCGAAGGAGTGGCGCTCGTCTATAAGAGATCAAAGAGAAGCGGCTGTTTTGGGGGAGGAAAAAAACTGGTTTTTGCCGTGCTGTTGGGAGGGGTGGTTCTGTCTGTTTTGAGGGGTTCTGTCGAGGCCGGCGGCGGGAATCGGGAGAGATTAGAAGGCCGGCTGTGGAGGAAAAGACTCGTTCCGGCTGTGCTCTGTGCTGAAGGTGGAGGAAAAGGGAGACTGGAAGGCCGTGCTTTTGGAGGTTCTGTGTCATGCTTTTGCTGGTTCTGTGGGTACTGTGACAGCCGTGGTAGAAAGGGGCTGTCGGCTTGGCTGCTCGAGAGACAGGGCCGTTCTGCTCGAGGGACAGAGGAGAGAGAGGCGGCTCTGTGCTAAAGGCCGGCTGGGGATTGTTCGTGGTGAACGGAAAAGAGAGGCTGGCTGGGTGCTATTCCGGCTGTGCAGAAAGGAAGAAGAGTCTGTTTTTTTGGTTCTGTTCTGGCTGGGTGGTTGACGGTGCAGTTCGTAACGGTAGAAAGACGGAGAACAAGGATTGCTGGAGGTGTTCTGTCTGTTGAGAAGGAAATCAGATCTGCTTTTGCTCGAGAGAGGGAAGCAGGTTTGTTTTCAAGCAAAGGCAGAATTGCTGGTTGAGATTGATAGGGCTGCTTTGCTTTGGCTGGAATTGGGGACTGTCTACTCTGTTCGAGAGAAAGAGTAGAACGGTTGAGGCGTGCAGTTGAGAGACTGTCGCTGAAGGTGGAGGAAAGAGGAAAGCAGGACGGGATTACAGACGGATTGAAAACAGCAGCAAAACAGGATTTTTCTTTATTAGTTTATCTTTTATTTGGTTAATTTCTGTGTTTTTAGTTTAGCTGAACAATTGATTGCTTAAAAAGAAAATAAAAATTAGAACTTTACATTTCATTATTACTTGCTACATACTCTAGAGTTAGGTTGAATATCTTACTAAGTCTCTGAGGGATCGACCTCGTAGCCACTATTCTGCTATAGATTCGTGCGCTTGCGAGTATCATATTAAAATTTACATCAAGTTTTTGGCGCCGTTGCCGGGGACTACGTAGGATAATTTACCAAATTCTTAGAGTAGTTTAGTTTAGTTTAATTTAGTTAATTTTTGTTGCTTATCAGTGTTTTGTCTTTTTTGTAGGAGTAAGAGAAAACGCGGAATTCTCGCCAACGTTGGAAGGGCCACCCCTTCCCCTCGTTTGCATTCTTTTACCTTCTCTTTTAATTTTTCTAGGTGCTTAGTATTTTTATATTTCTTTCTGTGATTGCTTGCTTGTGTTAGTTGCAATTTTTAGGTTTGTTCTAGATATTTGATTTTTAGTGTCGTTAATTAGTGTATGCTTGGTCGTCGGTCACTGGGTGAAAAGCTTGCACCTCTTGACCTAGAAATTGAAAGAACTTTCAAAGCAAGATTAAAACATACAATGGATGTCACACATCAATTAGGTAACATGGAAAATGAGAATGTGAGGAAGACACTAAAAGATTATTCATCCCCCATTCAATTCAACTCACCTTCCTGCATAGTGTTGCCGCTCACCACGGCACACCACTTCGAGTTGAAACCTGGGGTGATGCAACTTTTGCCCACATTCTATGGCTCCAATAAAGAAGATCCCTATAATCATGTTAAAGAGTTCCTTGACATTTGTGCTACATTTAAATTCCAAAATTTCTCTGATGAATATGTTAGGTTGCGCCTCTTTCCCTTTTCTTTGAAAGAAAAAGCGAAAGCATGGTTGAACTCTTTAGAAGTTGGAACAATTAGGAGTTGGGATCAATTAGCTGAAAAATTTTTGAACAAATTCTTCCCTGTTCATAAAACTCATGCCCTTCGTAGAGAAATTACAAATTTCATGCAAAAAGAGGGTGAACACTTTTATGAGTGCTGGGAAAGATGGAAGAATTTGCTCCTTAAGTGTCCACACCATGGATTTTTAAAGTGGCAACAAGTTCAATTTTTCTATGACGGTTTAACACCTCAGAACCGTCAAATGGTTGATGCCGCTAGTGGTGGGTCAGTTATGATGAAGAGTGCCGAAGAAGCATGGGATTTTATTGAGACTCTATGCGAGAATTCTCAGCAATGGGATTGCTCAAGTAGAGTTGACAGAACGTTTCCTTTTCAAAAGAAAGGAGGCGTATATGAGGTAGACAATAATGCACATTTGATTTCCAAGATCGACAGCCTGACACAACGCTTTGATGCGTTGATGTCTGCTGGTGGGCCCCAAATGCCATCACATGTCAATGTGTGTGCTATTTGCTCTAACCCCTCCCATGTCACACAAAACTGTCCCTCTAACACCTCTGGAGTGGAATACAATAGTGATCAGGCTAATGCTATAAATGCCTTTCCTCGACCTGGCAATAACCAATATTCGGAAACTTATAACCCAGGTTGGGCTAGGCATCCCAATTTTTCATGGTCTAAAGGACCACATCAAGGAGGACCACCAGGGTACCCTCCCAATCAATCTTACCCTCAACAAGTTCAAACATTCCCTACACAACCCAAGAAACCATCTCTTGAGGACACTTTGAATTTGTTCATGCAAAGCTCTTTACAATTTCAAAAAGATACCCAACATTCTTTACATGCCAACTCGCAAGCTATTGCGAAGCTGGAACTTCAAATGGGTCAATTGGCTTCTGCATTAAATGAGAGGGAAAAAGGTAGGTTTCCTAGTCAACCTGTAGCTAATCCCAAAGGACAATTTGAAGTGGGATCTAATTCTTGTCAAGACCACCCTCCAGCGCAAGTTAAAGCCATAACTACACTTAGGAGTGGAAAACAAATTGACAATAATGTTGAACTACCTAAGACTGCCATAGACACAACTGCTAGAAAGGGTGAGGACCAAGAGAGCACTACTAGACCAGACGTGAGTCCTAATACATCGAAGAAGAGCCTAGAAGCTTCTTCGTGTCCTGAGTCTAGCCATATGCCACCCTATATACCCAAGGCACCTTTTCCTCAAAGACTTGCAAAAACATCTCAAGGGAACAAACTTGATGAGACAATGGAAATTTTTAAGAAAGTGCAAATCAATATTCCATTGCTCGATGCCATTAAGCAAGTTCCCGCTTATGCAAGATTCTTAAAAGACATGTGCACCCAGAAAAGAAAGTTGAATGCACACAAGAAAGTGTTTCTCACTGAACAAGTTAGCTCAATTCTTAAGTATAACACTCCTCCTAAGTTTAAAGATCCCGGATGCCCCACAATTTCATGTGTTATAGGAGACCATAAAGTGGAGAGGGCATTGTTGGACTTAGGAGCTAGTGTAAATTTGCTACCATTCTCTGTTTATGAGCAACTTGGATTAGGAGAGTTTAAACCGACTACCATAACACTGCAACTTGCAGACAGATCAGTTAAAGTCCCACGCGGTGTTATTGAGGATGTTCTGGTTCAGGTGGATAAATTTTACTTCCCAGTAGACTTTATTGTCTTAGATACCCAACCTGTGCAGAATCCTGGTAGTCAGATTCCTGTGATTTTGGGAAGGCCATTTTTAGCCACGTCCAATGCCATAATAAATTGTAGAAATGGGGTTATGAAGTTGTCTTTTGGCAATTTAAAAGTCAAACTCAATGTCTTTAATGTGAGACAACAACCCCCGGAGACGGATGACTCTTTTGCAGTGAATATGATTGAGAGTTTAGTGGAGGAATCCCTGCAAACTGTTTTAAATGAGGATCTCCTCCAGACATGTTTAACTCATTTTGGCTTAGACTTTGACATCGAAGGGTCCATTAGAGACGTCAATGCATTGCTTGACTCTACCCCTATATTGGACCCGACCAAATGGACAGCCAGGGTGGAACCTCTTCCAGTTCCCGAGTCTAAACTTGTCCCATCTATTGAAAAACCACCCCAACTTGACCTAAAACCATTACCAGATACACTTAAATATGCGTTTTTAGGTTCTTCTGATACCTTGCCTGTTATCATCTCTTCAGACCTTGATTCAGAACAGGAAGGCAAGTTGCTTGATGTTCTTCGCGAACATAAGACAGCTTTGGGGTGGACAATAGCAGACATTAAGGGTATAAGTCCTGCTTTGTGTATGCATCACATTTACCTTGAGGAGCATGCGAAATCTTCCCGTGAAATGCAACGCAGACTTAACCCTAATATGAAGGAGGTCGTCAGAACCGAGGTGCTAAAATTGTTAGATGTTGGCATCATTTACCCCATATCAGATAGTACTTGGGTCAGCCCTGTTCAGGTCGTTCCTAAGAAGTCAGGAATCACAGTAGTCAAAAATGATAATAATGAATTAGTCCCCACCCGAATGACCACTGGGTGGCGGGTTTGTATTGACTACAGAAAATTGAACTCGGTCACAAGGAAAGATCACTTTCCTTTGCCATTCATTGATCAAATGCTTGAGAGACTTGCTGGGCATAGCTACTATTGCTTTTTAGATGGCTATTCAGGCTACAATCAAATTCCCATTGCTCCAGAGGATCAAGAAAAGACCACATTCACTTGTCCTTTTGGAACATATGCATATCGCCGCATGCCATTTGGGTTATGTAATGCACCCGCCACATTCCAGCGGTGCATGATGAGCATTTTTTCAGATATGGTTGAGCGATTTCTGGAAATTTTTATGGATGACTTCTCGGTGTTTGGATCCTCGTTTGATGAATGTTTACACCACTTGTCTCTTGTCTTGGCAAGGTGTAAAGAAACAAATCTTGTGCTAAATTGGGAGAAATGTCACTCTATGGTTCGTCAAGGGATAGTTCTGGGGCATGTTATTTCTAATAAAGGAATTGCAGTTGATAAGGCCAAAGTTGACTTAATTTCAAGTCTGCCTCCACCAAAATCAGTAAAGGAGGTTCGATCTTTTCTTGGCCATGCTGGGTTTTACAGAAGATTCATCAAAGACTTTAGCAAAATTTCAAGACCTTTGTGCAATTTGCTTGCTAAAGAAACTCCTTTTGTCTTTGATGATGATTGCTCTAAAGCGTTTGATCAACTCAAGCAATTTCTCACATCTGCACCCATCATCCAACCACCGGACTGGAATTTACCTTTTGAGCTTATGTGTGATGCATCCGATTATGCGGTTGGAGCTGTCTTGGGGCAGCGGGTGAATAAGATACCCCATGTCATCTACTATGCAAGTAGAACTCTCAATGATGCTCAGCTTAATTATTCTACTACAGAAAAAGAGTCGTTGGCTGTAGTTTTTGCTCTAGACAAGTTCCGATCATATCTCTTAGGATCCAAGGTCATAGTGTTTTCAGATCATGCAGCTTTGAAATATCTTCTTTCAAAGAAAGACACTAAACCTCGTTTAATTCGTTGGGTCCTATTACTTCAAGAGTTTGATATTGAGATAAGAGATAAGAAAGGTTCTGAAAATGTTGTTGCTGATCACTTGTCTAGACTTATTGACGAGTCTGCTGAAGAACCCTTACCTTTGAATGAGTCATTCCCTGATGAACAACTTTTTGTTGTCTCTCAATTGCCTTGGTATGCTGATATTGTTAATTATCTTGTCACAACTCAACTTCCTGAACATTGGACAAAACAAGATAAATCCAAATTCTTCGCCGAGGTTAAGCATTTTTTCTGGGATGATCCATACCTGTTCAAGTATTGCCCAGATCAAATCATTAGGAGATGTGTGCCGGAGCATGAAGTTCATAGTATCATTTCTTTTTGCCATGCTCATGCATGTGGTGGCCATTTTGGTGCGAAAAAGACTGCTGCAAAAATTTTGCAGAGTGGTTTCTATTGGCCTACTTTATTCAAAGATACTCATGAATTTTGCACAAAATGTGATAGATGCCAACGTATGGGTACATTATCACGTAGGTCCATGATGCCCCTTACTAACATTCTGATTGTTGAACTTTTTGATGTTTGGGGTATTGACTTCATGGGCCCATTTCCTCCATCGTTTGGTTATCTCTATATCCTTGTTGCTGTAGATTATGTTTCCAAATGGGTAGAGGCAATTCCCTGCAAAACAAATGATCACAAAGTGGTGGTTCGGTTCTTGAAAGAAAACATATTTTCTCGTTTTGCAACCCCTCGAGCAATTATAAGTGATGGAGGTACACATTTTTGCAATAGAGCTTTTGAATCACTTCTGAAAAAGTACTCCATTACTCATAAAATTGCAACTCCATATCATCCGCAGACTTGTGGACAAGTAGAAGTTTCAAATAGGGAAATTAAACGCATTCTTGAGAAAACGGTTCGTCCCGACCGAAAGGATTGGTCTGACAGATTAAATGATGCATTGTGGGCTTACCGTACTGCTTTTAAGACACCAATTGGAATGTCTCCCTATAGACTTGTATTTGGAAAACCTTGTCATTTACCTGTGGAATTAGAACATCGTGCTTATTGGGCCATCAAAACTTTTAACTTTGATATGGACAAGGCTGGAACACTTCGCAAATTGCAACTCAATGAACTAGATGAAATTCGTAATGAGGCTTATGAGAATGCGAAGATTTACAAAGCAAGGACCAAAGTTTTTCATGATCAGTCAATCCTGAGAAAGTCATTTGAGCCCGGTCAAAAAGTTTTGCTCTATAACTCCAGGTTACATCTCTTCCCAGGAAAACTCCGTTCCCGATGGTCTGGACCTTTCATTGTGCACAAAGTATTTTCCCATGGAGCGGTTGACATTCAAAACCCTAAAGATGGAACTATTTTCAAAGTGAATGGGCAAAGATTGAAACCATATTTAGAGGGTCTTACTGAAAGAGAGGAGATTGTTCTAGATTTGGATGAACCTAATGCTCCTACATGATTTTTGGTTACGTCTGGCTGAAGACGTAAAACTTAGCGCTCTTGGGAGGCAACCCAAAAATTTTTGGTTTTTGTTAGCTTTTTATTTATTTAATATTTAGGTTGTTGATTCATGTGTGGGGATGCTACAATCTAGGTTTGGGGGTGTATTTTATTTTTCCATATTTTGTACTTACTCCTCATTCTTAGTTTGTGTGTTTCAATGTTCTACATCTACCATGAGGCATCTCCATTCAGGTGATTTCTTTCCTTACACTCCTTTTCTTTTACTCGTCATTGAGATATTTATTTTGGTAAACATTGAGGGCAATGTTTCGTTTAGGTTTGGGGGTGTAGAAAAGAAAAGTAGTATTCCTTTGGTTTTTATAAAAAAAAAATTTTGAAAAAAAAAAAAAAACCATAAAAATTTACTTAGTTTTAGGTTGTTTGTTAGTATTTTTCTTAGGTTTTGATAGTTTATCCCTTTATGATGCATACTTCAATTTTTAAGAGATTAATTTGCATTGGAAGTGTGAGTAAGTATACTGGAGGATAGAAACACTTAACTGAGCGTATCTTTCTGTTACAGTCCTCTTGGATCATGTGCTTGAGCTAATAAAACTCACTCACACACACTAGTTACATAAAGTAATGCAGTCTAGAGATTTGTTGAATGCTAATTTACAGTGGGATATCTTTAGTTAGAGTCATTGGATGATATGTGGTTGTCTGTTGAGCTTAAAAGATCATGATAGACCATTTACTTGGCTATGGCAAGGGATTGGAACCGGAAATAGGTTGAGAGTATAATACAGCCTGGACGGAATAAAGATGTGCTGAAATATATGTGCTGAGAAAAAATGAAGAATGCGAAAAATGAAAACAAAATGAATAAAAGAAAGGGGCTGCTTGACTTTATAGGATTAACTTAGGCTGATGCTCGGGCCCGAAGCGGTCTACTTAAAACCTAATGCCCTAAGCCAAACTGGTTGGGAGTCATTGGCCTGAGTCATTGCTAAACCTAAGCATCTTGAAGTCAGGCCTTACACAGTCCTAGCGAAAAAAAGAAAAAAAAAAGTCTGTGGTGTATTATCCTCTCAAATCTAGAATGTTGGACCCGAAGGAGGCGCGCAGATTTGTGCTATCATGAACCTAAAGATTACGATGACTGTGTTGATTCTGATGTTCTTTGGTTAATGGGTAACACTGGATCTGTATAAAACAGAGATTTAGAATGTATTGCTACAATGTTCTACACTTTTACTATATAAAGTATCATGATATATCATATTGAGCAGAAATTTCCAAGATGAAGGTGTAGAATAAAACCACTTACTTGAGGGCTTCTATATTCCAGTTGATTATAAATCCAAGTACATGTGGTTGATTTTCTTAAACATTGCAGTTTGCATTTGAAGGGATATTAGGATTGTTTGTTTTGTAGTGATTTTCTATTAGATTAAATAGGTTTATTTCATAAATACATGTTTGTGGGTAGCATGGCTGCAAACCCTCACGAGACTTCACTCGTCCAGCCAGGGACACCTGGGGGTTTAAAAGGCTTGTTGCATGCGCTAAATGCAATCGCGATTTCCTGCGAAAGTGGATTAGTTAGATTTCTTTTCTTTGTTTTATTTTGTTTTGTTTTGTTCGAGGACTAGCAAAATGTAGGTTTGGGGGTATTTGATATATGCAAAATATACACATTTTTATATGCCTTTCTACCTATTTGTTAGTCGTATTTTTAGTTAAAATAATGATAATTAATGTTTATCTGTGTTAGGTGAGTAATTAGGAGTTTAATGAACAAATGTGCTTAATTGATTAATTTAGATGCGTTAATTGGGTTTAATGGATTTAAAATTTATGATGCGTCTAAATTATATTTAATTATATTTATGCAGGTTGTAAAAGTCTTAAATCGCCAAAGAGAATGCACGTCAAATGGGTTCTGTGCCGAGATCGGAGATTGGACGCGCGAGATTGATACGGCGGGTTTTAATTAAGAAAAAGAAAAAAAAAGGAAATGAATTGAAAAGAACCGGTTTCGGTCTGGTTCTGGTCCGGTTCAAATGAAAATAAAAAAAAAGAAAACCGAAAGCGACCCGAGCCCGATGGCTTGGGCGCTGGGAGCCTGGAACAGAACAGAGCACGAGGCTCTGTTCTGCCGGAGAGTGAAGAGGAGTGGAATTCCGACGATCGCCGGCGGTGGGTCTTGCCTCCGGAGACATGGCGGCGAGGGTACAGTGGCGGCGAAGCTACGGTGGCGGTGGATTGAAACGGCAGTGCGACGATTTCGGCGTTACCAGAACACAGTGCAGCGGCTCTGCTCGAGGCTGCGATGATTGATAGACAAAGAGCGGCAATGGGTCGTCGGAGATGGAGGAGACGATCATAAATCTGAAGCAGCGTCACGTTTCTGGTTCGATTGAGAGGAAAAGAATGGAAATTGGAATGCTGGGCTGGTTTGGGCAAATCTTGAATTGGAAAGAATGGGCTTGTGCTGAGAATGGAATGTCTCTGACTTGGCCGGCTCCAGGAAGGAAAATTGCTGTTCCGAAGGAGTGGCGCTCGTCTATAAGAGATCAAAGAGAAGCGGCTGTTTTGGGGGAGGAAAAAAACTGGTTTTTGCCGTGCTGTTGGGAGGGGTGGTTCTGTCTGTTTTGAGGGGTTCTGTCGAGGCCGGCGGCGGGAATCGGGAGAGATTAGAAGGCCAGCTGTGGAGGAAAAGACTCGTTCCGGCTGTGCTCTGTGCTGAAGGTGGAGGAAAAGGGAGACTGGAAGGCCGTGCTTTTGGAGGTTCTGTGTCATGCTTTTGCTGGTTCTGTGGGTACTGTGACAGCCGTGGTAGAAAGGGGCTATCGGCTTGGCTGCTCGAGAGACAGGGCCGTTCTGCTCGAGGGACAGAGGAGAGAGAGGCGGCTCTGTGCTGAAGGCCGGCTGGGGATTGTTCGTGGTGAACGGAAAAGAGAGGCTGGCTGGGTGCTATTCCGGCTGGGCAGAGCAGAGAAAGGAGTGACTCTGCTGTTTCTCGGCTCTGTTCTGGCCGACCGTGCTGTGCAGAAAGGAAGAAGAGTCTGTTTTTTTGGTTCTGTTCTGGCTGGGTGGTTGACGGTGCAGTTCGTAACGGTAGAAAGACGGAGAACAAGGATTGCTGGAGGTGTTCTGTCTGTTGAGAAGGAAATCAGATCTGCTTTTGCTCGAGAGAGGGAAGCAGGTTTGTTTTCAAGCAAAGGCAGAATTGCTGGTCGAGATTGATAGGCCTGCTTTGCTTTGGCTGGAATTGGGGACTGTCTACTCTGTTCGAGAGAAAGAGTAGAACGGTTGAGGCGTGCAGTTGAGAGACTGTCGCTGAAGGTGGAGGAAAGAGGAAAGCAGGACGGGATTACAGACGGATTGAAAACAGCAGCAAAACAGGATTTTTCTTTATTAGTTTATCTTTTATTTGGTTAATTTCTGTGTTTTTAGTTTAGCTGAACAATTGATTGCTTAAAAAGAAAATAAAAATTAGAACTTTACATTTCATTATTACTTGCGACATACTCTAGAGTTAGGTTGAATATCTTACTAAGTCTTTGAGGGATCGACCTCGTAGCCACTATTCTGCTATAGATTCGTGCGCTTGCGAGTATCATATTAAAATTTACATCAAAGATCATTGAAAAACATGTTGAACATCTCCAATGCATGTTTTTCTTGTTTAATAAAAACAATATGATCCAGTTTTGTTAAATACATAAGACCAGCCGAGAGAATATGTTGCTTTTTTACTATGACACCAAGAAAAAAATGATAATATTGCTACACCTGTGTGCGCATACACGGTGAGGCAGCAGGTGCTTGTTGGACAGTGCAAAAGTGGATTTGCTCTTTTCAGCTTCAGAAAAGAAAATTTGAGGTTTTCAAGATTCTTCTTATGGCTTGCTAAGATGATCAATACGTTTAACTGTAGGCCAATGCAATCATGCTTCTAGCTGGTAAAGGCAGTATGCCAAATCCAACCAGCCCAAAATTGCCAACATGCTTCTAGCTGGTAAAGGCAGTATGCCAAATCCAACCAGCCCAAAATTGCCAAGACCTCCAGTACCCACAAATATCTCTGCTT
Organism: Houttuynia cordata; assembly: GCA_039654745.1. Lineage (NCBI taxonomy): Eukaryota > Viridiplantae > Streptophyta > Magnoliopsida > Piperales > Saururaceae > Houttuynia > Houttuynia cordata. Next base: position 14,780,443 of record CM077504.1, read on the forward strand.
CTTCTCAGAGAAAAGTACCATCAGCCTGCAAGATAGAAGCAGGTGAACGATCAAGTACTTCATTTGATTTGAGTACATGGAACTATGGTTGCATTTGCATTCTCTGCATTATGAGGGGAGCCAACACAAACTGATCCAAACAATATTTACTGTATAGGGAACTTTGTTATAAGTCTCTTTACTGTAACTATAATGTAAGCTTGCGTACATTTGCAAATAGAACAACAAAAATTGAGCATTAAAGTATTGATGATCGAATCAAGCAAAATGCTCTATCCTTAAGACAGAATTTGCCCTCCCTACGGTGCTTAAGACACTTGGGCGTCTGCCTCCCAGGAGCACTCCAAACAGCACGCGCAGCGAACCACAACGTGCAATGCTTTTACAGTAAGAAGAAAGAAGACGATGTGCAATAAAAAAACGTCCAGAAAAACTTGTTTTCCATGACTTTATAAAAATCCCATTAAAGGCCAGTTGAAAACACCCTTTGCTATTAAACGGACGCGTTCGTCCGTTAACGGTCATAAGAAAATAAACCGAACCCTTTTTGGTTGAACCAAAATAAATTAGAAACCAAACCAAATGAATTTGTCCCAAAAATTAATTATCTTGTTGACCCAACCCGACCCGGGCCGGCCGGCCACATGTGCGAACCGAACCGAGCCGAGCCGGCAGGCCAGACAGCCGGCAGTGGCGACAGCGCGCACACGCATGTGTGGGTTAGCCCACCTAGGTGTATGGGTCCAACATCTCTCTTCCCAACAAAAGTGGTGTGGCCCAAGGGCCTAACTTCAAAGGCCAAACTTGGGCCTTATTTACCATCTTCAACAGCAACTTTTCGTGGATGTGGGACTATTCATTCCTTCAACCAATTCGCTCATTCAAAACTAAGTGGGTTCTAAGGCCCACTTCTAACAATCCCCCACATAAATGAGAATTGGCTAGATAACTATGCAAAATAATGCAGATAAATCGTGAAAGCAAATATTGAGAAGATCATGCATGAGGGAAATGTAGCTTTTGGCTTTGAACCTTCCATTATGAAAACTATCGGTTTTACTGGCTAATCAGTGAACATGATGTCTTGAACTGTTCAACCGTTTGTGTAAACCAAGACAATAAAATTCACACAATCACTTCTCAGACATACTATGGTTTTCATGATTTTGTTCATTTTGGCCCTGAATAAACCTGGTTTTTATGAGTGCTCTAGAAGATTTAGCCTTAAAATCCTCATAGAAGTGGCCCCTTCACACTCATATAAGTGATTCTTATTAAGTGTATCCTACAATACCCCATTCGAAGTAATTCAAGCTATGAGAGCCATTAAAAGCAAAGTTTATCCTGATTCATTCTGTAGGCATCACTATCTCATCATAGGAAGGGGAATGAGATTTTATCTCAATAGTGATTCCCCTTCAATCCCCAACAATTCGGTTGTCCCTTTGAATGTAGATCTTGGGATCTTCAGTCAACTAGGTTAGGTTGCCATTATGGTGATTCTTAATGTATAGGCTTCAAGCCCATTCCCCTTGATGAATTGCTTACTTGTTCTTTGGTCAAACCCTTAGCAAGCGGATATGTAATATTTTTTCTTTTGACCTAACATACTCAATGAAAATTATTCCACTAAAGAGCAATTATTTATGGTATTATGCCTCCGACGTATATGTCGAGACTTACCATTATACAAGTTACTTTGTGCTATACCTGTAGCAGATTAACTATCACAATAGATACATATAGGTGGCAGAGGTTTCCCCCACATTGGAATATCTTCTAAAAAATGATGAAGCCACTCAACTTCTTCGCCCGCTTTATCAAGTGCAATGAATTCTAATTTCATAGTGGATCTTGCTATGTACATTTGTTTAGAAGATTTCCAAGACACTGCTCCACCTCCAAGAGTAAAGACATATCCACTTGTGGATTTGGAGTCTTTGGTATCAGATATCCAGTTTACATCACAGTAACCCTCTAATACTACTGGATACCTTGTATAATGCAATCTATAGTTCAAAGTATATCTTAGATATCTAAGAACCCTCACTACAGCCTTCCAATGGTCTGCCCCTGGGTTGCTATTATATCTACTATGTTTACTTACTGAGTATGCAATGTCCAGTCTCGTACAATTCATGAGGTAATTGAGACTTCCAATAATTTGAGAATATTGAAGTTGTGATATATGCTTGCACCTGTGTTTTTGCTTAAATGCAATGTCACATCCACAGGTGCTCCCGCTAGACGATTATCATTCTCATTAAATTTGTCTAGGATTTTTATTCTACGATGTCAAATCCTCATATTATGATCCTTCTTTTAACCAAAGTGATGATTTTGTTGTTTGTTCTTAATGTTCATATTATCCAATTAGGGAGAATCTTCATTTGCCCCTAATTGAGAAACGTTGATACATTAAGTACCTCATTAGATATTACAATGACCTACCCTTGATGTTTTATTTTGTTGAATTCTCTACTCTTGATTTCTTTCGTTTGCTACTTTAAACTGATTTCTTAATCACACTAGTCAATCTTTGTGGATCGACCTTATAACACTAAAATTACAAGTAAAAAGAATTAAATAGATAACTAAATGCAACTATTCAAATCATGAGTAATTAGTCTTAGTTCATGAAAAATGGCGCTGTTGCCAGGGATTGCAACGTGTGACTAGAAACCGACTTTTTTTCTCTCTTTCTTTTTCCTTCTTGTTTAATTTTTCTTAGAAGTGAGAATATTGGGTTGTGGAAGCATTAAGGAAAATTCAACTGGAAGATCATTTGGACATGTCAAAGCTTGAAGAATTGTTTAAGACTACTTGGAGCACTCTGTTAAGCATGAAAAATACACATTTTTATATGCCTTTTTACCTATTTGTTAGTTATGTTTTCTAATTAAAATAAGGAATAAAGTGAATTTTAGTCATTTGTTTAGTAATTAGGAATTAAACAAATAAGGCTCTCTAAATTGCTCAATTTAACACTGTTCCGTAATTTTATAAATATTTGGTGCGTCTAATTTGGGACATGTTTTATTTTGTATAGGTTTGCATGCTCGTACTGCAGAACAGCAAAAGTGAAGCCATTAGACGGGTTTTGAAATGCCAAAGCAACCCAAGATCTGAGATCACGCGCAGAGAAGATCTGGACCGTTGATGTTCACTGATGAGGAAGACGGGCGCTGAGTTAAGATAAGAGCCATTCAGATTCGATCAAGTGGACGACATTGCTTCGACGGGTTTTAATCAAGTTAAAGAAAAAAAAAAGAAAAAAAGAGAGAAAAGCCGGTTCGTTCGGCCGGTTCACCGAAATGAAATAAAAAAAGGAAAGAAAAAGAACCCGAGCGAAAGCTCGGGTGTCTTCTCTCTGAAACAGAGCAGCGTCTGCTCGAGGCGCTGGACGGCGAAGTTCGAGGTGTTCGACGGCGGCCATGGATGGGTCCCGGTGGAGCTTGACGGCGGCGAACCAGCAGAAGGATGGCGGCCATGGGTAGAGCTCGGCGGAGCAATGAGCGATGGCAACGAACTGGGGCCTGGGTTCCGGAGATGAGCGATCGACGGCTGGGCTCGAGCTGAGGAGGATTCAACGATCAGCGGCGAGGTTTCCAGCGACCGCGAGGAGGAGCTCAAACAGCAGCGACTGATTTGGAAGGTCTCAGAAAGGAAAGATTTAATTTTTGGGCGTTTTGGTTCTATTTCGAGGGCAGTTTCAAAATTGGAATTTTTTTTTTGTAATTGGATGGGATTGAATGTGAATCGAGATGCAAAGCGACTGATTTGGAAGGCACGCGCGAAGGTAGGATTTTTCTGACGAGATTGAGGGTTCTGATTGGAGGGAAAAAAAAGCTAAAGGCAGTTCTCTGTGTATAAAAACAGAGAAGAAGAACAGAGCAGAGGCCGGCCGACAGAGAAGACAACCGGACAGTAGCTTCTTGCGATTTTTTTTACAGTTTCAATCTTCATTTCAATTTTGTCTCCTTTCATTCGTTTTCATCTTAGTTGCTGTATTAGATTGAAGAGTGTATCAATTTGCTTGATGTTACTCGAAACAGATGACCGAGAACAGTTGTTTTTATTTTTACAGTTCTAAATTTTAATTCCAGTTCTCTTTTCAATTTTGGTCTTCATCTACTATTCTGCTGTTGCTTGGGGTTGTATCGGACCTGTTGCTGTTGGGAACAGTCGACCGAAAGTAGAGAGAACAGTTCTACTATTTTCATTCAATATCAAATTTCGTGTAAGTCAATTTTATTCCTCATTTTAGATGAGTTCAATAATGAATTATGCATGTGTTTTTGTTAGTATGATTGGCTAAATTTGTTGCTAAGGCTAGGATGAGGCTGTAGTAGTTGTAGAGAATGCATGTTATGTGAAAATTGATATTTTTCTCCTAGGATTATGCTATAATGTTTATGCGTTCCTGTTGTTAATTGCATAGTTATTTTCGGATATAGCATTAATCATGTTTTTGCTATGATTTGGAATTACTATTGTCAATGCATGCTTGTTTTAAATCGGTTAAATAACAAATTGGATACTAGTTGTGATTTACTTGTAAGTGGGTACATCTAGTGATTTGAGTTGTTAATTTAAATAGCATGAAGGACGTGATTTTTGTATGAGTAATTGTGCATTAAAGTAAAATCTTCCGTAACAACGTGAATAGGATTCTGGATTGTTACGAGTATTTGGAGAATGATAAATGATTGAAGGGTTAGGGTTCTCTATAATTCCAAAGCCTTAGTATTTTGTTAATTTGATAAAGTTCAGATTTTTATTCCGTTAATTGATTTTAATTAGTCGTTAGTTAGTTAATCAATTTCTACAAGTTTCATAGTTTAGTCAAGGGTTTAGTTAGGATTCGATTAGATTTCCGCTACACAAGTCCCTGTGGGTTCGACCTCGTAAGAATTGTGCGACTATACTCCAAACACGATTCGTACACTTGCGAGTAAATTAAGAGATTAATTAAAACAATAACACACTCCGGTAGTTTCGTTCCATTTTTTTATTTCTTTTAATTTTTAGATCTTGTGTTAGTTGTGCTTTATTTGAAAAAAAAATTGTATGCGCTCATGGCAACGTGATTTTTCTGGTCGGTTAGTTAGTGTTGATAGTTCTTTTGAATTTTTTGATTTTTTATTGAACAACATGGTGGAAAATAATAGTAATGAGGCTCAAAATAATCAGCAAGTTAAAACTTTGCGAGATTATATGCAGCCTAGTAGATCTAGTTCCTCTTCATGCATGAGTTTACCCATTAATGCAGGCTCTTTTTATCTAAAGCTGGGTGTAATCCAATTACTACCCAAGTTTCATGGCTTAAACTCGGATAACCCATATTTGCATTTAAAAGAGTTTGAAGAAGTTTGTGCTATATTTTCTAATGCAAATGTTAAAGCTAAAAATTGGTTAAACTCTTTGAAGCCAAATTCTATTAGAACATGGCAAGAAATGCAAAGATAATTTTTAAAGAAATTTTTTCCCACTCATAAAACAAATACATTAAGAAATAAGATTACAAATTTTACACAAAAAGAAAATGATTCTTTCTTTCAATGTTGGGAACGATTTAAAGAGCTTTTATTGATGTGCCCCCACCATGGCTATGAAATTTGGAGTAGAATTAGTTTTTTTTATAATGGATTAACTTCTTCCATGTGCCAATTTGTTGAGATGATATGTATTGGAAATTTTTTGGTTAAAGATCCTGAGGAAGCTTGGGACTTCTTCGAGGGGTTGACAGAGAATTCCCAATCATTGGAAGATTTTAATGAATCTAAAAGAATAGATAAGACCAAAGCTAAAGGTGGTTTATATTTTTTTCAAGAAGAGGATGATGTAAGGCTAAAATTGCATGTTTAACAAGAAAAGTAGAGGCTATGGAAATTAAAAATGAAAACACATCCACGGCTTCTTAAAAAACACAAAATGTATGTGGCATTTGTGAGAGCGATGAATACCACACTCAGTATTGTCCAACAATCCCAACTTTTCAAGAGGTGTTGCATAGCCAAGCAAATGCTATGCACTTATAAAATGATTTTTTCTTCTCCTTATTCCGAAACTTATAATCCTAATTAAAGAAATCATCCTAACTTTAACTGGAGAAATAAGCAAAATGTGTTGGTGCCTCCATCCACTTCAACTTATGTGCCGCTACATAAGAAAACTCTTGAGGATACATATTGCAAACATTTATGCAGGGTCAAGCCACAATCAGCACTCAGGCAATGCAAACAATAAATGACTTGAAGTTCTCAATCACTCAATTGACTGCAACTTTGAGCACAAAAAAAAAAATTCCTTCTCAACCTCAACCTAACCCAAAAAGTCAATTGGTAATTGAAAATGTTAATTCTTCAAATTCATAAGAAGAACATGTTAAGTCCATCACCACTTTGAGGAGTGGAAAAGTGATTAAGAAAGACATTCTAAGGAAGGTTGTTAAGCCTCAGGAGTCTTTGAATCCCGAAAAAGATGATGAACTTGACATTTCTAAGTAGGAAGCTCCAATTCCTCCTCCTTCTCCTCAAATGTTACAACCCTCTTCTAAATTGATGTAAAATAATGACATTCTTGAGATTTTTAAACAAATGAAGATCAATATTCCTCTTTTAGATAATATTAAGCAAATTCCATCTTATACAAAATTTTTGAAAGATTTATGTACTATTAAGAGGAAATTGAATGTATAAAAGAAGACATTTTTAACTGAACAAGTAAGTACTATCTTGCAACACAACACCCCACTCAAATATAAGGATCCTAGTTGTCCAACAATATCCTGTATAATTGGAAATTATAGAATAGAAAAAACATTACTTGATCTTGGGGCTAGTGTGAATCTTTTGCCCTTTTCTGTTTATGAACAATTGGGCCTAGGTGAATTAAAGCCCACGAGCATAACTTTGCAACTTGTAGATCGTTTTGTTAAAATGCCTAGAGGAATTGTGGAGGATGTGCTTGTTCAAGTGGACAAATTTTATTTCCTGTTGATTTTATTGTATTGGATACGCAACCAGTTTTGAATGCCTGTACACAAATTCCTGTCATATTAGGTCGTCCATTTCTAGCTACTTCTAATGCATTAATTAATTGTAGAAATGGTATTATGAAGACCTCTTTTGGCAACATGACATTGGAACTAAACATTTTTAATATTTGCAAGCAACTAAGAGATGATGATGATGTGTATGAAGTACACTTGATTGACTTTCATGTGAATGATAAAGCTCTTATTTCTACTTTTTCTAACCCTCTTGATGTTTGTTTTTATTATTTTAATTTGTATGATGATTTTGTAATTGATGATGTAAATTCTTTGTTAGAGTCCACCCCTATGATGAACGCAAATAAGTGGAAAGCCTACTTTGAGGTGTTATTTCCTCCCAATAGCGTTTCTTTCCCTTCGAGTGTCCGAACACTAAAGCTGGAGTTAAAGCCTCTCCCTAGTGAGCTTAAATATACTTTCTTAGGGAGAAAGACACATACCTTGTAGTTGTTTCTTCACAATTGGACCACACACGAGTAAAAGTTTCTCCATGTCATTAAAGAACACAAAAGTGCTATTGGTTGGACCATAGCTGACATTAAAGGGATTAGTCCCTTGGTTTGCACACATAGAATCTTCCTTCAACATAATGCTAAACCCTCTAGACAAATGCAGCATAGGTTAATCATAATATGAAAGAGGTTGTGAGAGCAGAGGTAAGTCCTGACAGTCCTGACAGTCAATCATATATCCCATTTCTGACAGTCAATGGGTAAGTCCTGCCCAAGTGGTCCCTAAGAAATCAGGGGACATTGTGGTAAAAAATACAAATGATGAATTGATCCCCACTAGAGTCACCATTGGATGGCGTATGTGCATAGATTATAGGAAACTTAACACTGTCACTAGGAAAGGCCATTTCCCCGTACCATTCATGGACCAAATATTAGAGAGGGTGGGCGATCACCAATTTTATTGTTTCCTTGATGGATATTCGGGATATAACCAAATTGATATTGCATTTGAGGATCAAGAAAAGACAACATTTACATGTCCTTTTGGCACCTTTGCATATCGAAAGATGCCATTTGGATTGTGTAATGCTCCAGCCACATTCCAAAGATGTATGATGAGTATTTTTAGTGACATGGTAGAGTGGTTTTTGGAAGTTTTCATGGATGATTTTTCGGTTTTTGAAGATACCTTTGATGATTGTTTGAATAATTTGGAGAAAGTTTTGATTAGATGTGAAGAGAAAAATCTTATTTTAAATTGGAAAAAATGTCACTTTATGGTTACTAAAGGGATTGCACTTGGTTATATTGTTTATATGCAGAGAATTCAAGTGGACAAGGCCAAAATTGAATTAATTGTCAATTTTCCAAGTCCAAAGGCAACAAAAGACGTTAGATCATTTTTGGGGCATGCTAGTTTTTATAGAAGGTTTATAAAAGATTTTAGTATTATATCTAGACCATTATATAATCTTCTTTCAAAGGAAAACTCCTTTGAGTGGACTGAGGCATGTGAATTAGCTTTTGTGAAGCTTAAAAACATGTTAGTTTCTACTCCCATAATGCAACCACCCAATTAGAGTATTTCCTTTAAGATCATGCGTGATGCAAGTGATCATGCTACTGGAGCTGTTCTTGGCCAAAGAAAAGATTAAAAACCTTGTGTTATTCATTATGCAAGTAGGACCCTGAATAGCGCTCAAATGAATTACTCTACTATAAAAAATGAATTACTTACTGTGGTTTTTCCTCTTGACAAATTTAGATCTTATTTGATTGGCTCCAAGATTGTTATTTTTATTGGCCATCCTGCTTTGAAATATTTGTTAACTAAAAAGGATGCAAAGCCCAGACTACTCAGGTGGATCCTCCTACTCCAAGAATTTAATATCACCATCAAAGACAAGAAAGGAGTAGAGAATACAGTGGTTGATCACTTGTCCAGATTAGATTTTGCTAATCCTCAAGGGACACTCTCAATCAAGGACTCTTTCCCAGATGAACAGTTGTTTGGTACCTTTCATCTTCCATGGTATGCTGATATTGCCACAGGTAAAATTCTTGGAACAGTTGAAGTTGAAAATCCTAAGAATGGTAATATATTTAATATTATTGGACAACATTTGATACCATTCTTAGAACAATTTGTGCCAGAGGTTGAATCCACAACTGTGGACGATCCTGTTTATCATGATTGATTTTGCTCTATATTTGTTGCTCTAAAAAATCAATTAAAACATTGAGGACAATGTCTCATCCTAATTGGGGGTGAGTTTTGAGAATTCCTGTTAATAGTTTTGATTAAGATGGCCTTCATCCTTTCTTTGTGTTCTTCTTATTTTTTGCTCTATATTATGACGGCACTTAGTAATTTTTTCTCAAACTTTAACTTATCTTTTTGTGATGAGCCCTTGTTATTAAGTTTCATGAAGAGGATCTTAGAAATTGATGTTTAAAATGGAAAAAATTATCATTTGCACTTGACTAATTTTTAGAGTTGACGCCAATTTTGGTGGTTGTTGCTCTACTACTCACTCGGAGTGTTAGGAGACACCAAGTTCAATAAACTCTGACCTCCTTGTTCACTGGTTGGCTAGGAAAGATGAAAAAAATATTTGGGGTAATCTCGTTATGGAAAGCAACTAGTGAATTAGACCGAATACGTCGAAAAGGGCTGTCTATAAAAAAAATGAATGATGATGAGAAGATGTTATTGTAGATGGATAACAAAATGAATGATGATGAGAAGATGTTATTGTAGAGGGATGATTAGAGATGAAGTCGACGATGTTTATCAAAAAAAAATCAACCATAATGTTTCTTTGTTCCTTTGTGTAAGATAAGGTGAAGCTGTCACGCCCCGAAATCCCATCCCTCGATCGGAGTGCGGAAGCCAATCAATGGAATACATTTCGAGGTAGAGATCCCGGGCGCGAGACCGAACAGTTGATTTCCAAACCGATTACAATCATCTCAAAAGGACGTGTAACCGATTATGCCCGCAATCAGTGTAATACAATAATAGACATCAATGAATACTATGAAATGAAATTTACTAAATAATAATAATAATCCATTTAAGAAAGTCAATAAAATAAACCTATAAGTTTATGGCATACAATTGCCAAAAAATGTCATAAGCATCAATAAAAGCAAAGCAAATAACTAAAACGTTTTTAAACTCTTCTCAGCGCCTGCAACCCGCCATTCCACTACTGCACTTCCTGATCTCAATTTCCATTTGCGCCTGCATCAGAGGATGCATGAGTATTTCATAGAAACACTCAGTAGGATGTAAAAACCCACTGAATAAAAACAAGCAGTATGAAGAGAATATAAATAACAGGGATGGTGAACATCTCACAACATCTAAACTGAACCGAGGTCTATACACCTGCAAGTAGGGGTGGGAAAATCCTACCCGACCCGACCCTAAAATTACCCGACCCGACCCGACCCTATTACAAAATAGGGTCGGGTGCGGGTTTGAAAATTTTACCCTATTTAAAATAGGGTCGGGTAGGGTAATTACCCGTATTATCCGCACAACCCTATTTTACCCGATGTACATATTATAAAATATTATAATATATATTTAATATTGAATAATCTAATTTTTAAATATAATTTTAGTTTTAAATCACCAAAAACTTTATATTAACCATATTTATATTAAAATTTAGTCAAATAAAGGTCAATTTTGACTTTTTAAATACTAGATTAGCAAATAAAATTACTTATTTTATTTTATTTTTTAAAAGTAGGGTCGGGTCATTACCCGACCCGACCCGATCAAAGTAGGGTTAGGGTCGGCCATTCTCGACCCTACTCATGAATAGGGTCGGGTAATTACCCGACCCTATTTAGGTAGGGTAAAGGGCGACCCGACCCTATTTTACCCGACCCGACCCGATTCCCAGCCCTACCTGCAAGGTTAGTCGACAACAATTCCAACTCGCAAGTAAGGAAAACATCAATAAGGCTCCTACTACACATATGAGTAAGGAGAGAATAATAATCATAATAAAGGCTCCAGACATCGAAAGTGAAGGGAGTTACAATTTCTGCTCGCTGAACCTGATCATTCGCAAGTAACTAAACATACCAGAACCACCCTAGGGGTTCTCTTGTGGAACCCTGCCATGCGTCTAGGATGCTGGCCCCACCAGTGCTTACGGACACGATGGGCGGAGACTGAGGACCTTCCGTAATGTCCACAATCTAACGTACGTATAGTGCCTCCTTTCGGGTAGTATGGAATCGTAATTTCATAATTTTAAGTGACCTCGCAAGATCTAGCAATGGCATAATTGAGCATACTATGAAACCACCATAGGGAGAGTCTCGCAAGGTCTCCAGTGGAAGAAACAATCATGTAATCAATATGAGCAATATATCTCAAAGGAATAGAGGTCTCAACACTCTAAGAACGTAGGGTATCTCTTACCAGAATAGACTCTCTCTCAAGGAGTATGGATAGAAGCATCAAAGTCTTTGGTCAACACATAACTCACTCATTGGAGTAGCATAGAATGACAAGACATTTCACACAAGGAGTAACATATAATCAATACGTACCTTTCATGCTCAGCCCTAGATAGGAATTCTCTATTCGCATTAGAATGTTATAATACCAATATCAAAGATAAGAAATCAAAGAATTATCCTTCATAAATGAATTATATCTAACCCAATTCTTACTATGATATTGCTTAAGTATATAGTCCAATTGCTGTTATTAACATATTAATTGTCATTATATCATATTACATGATGATATTTGTATACTTAGTATTTTCTCTCATATTCTGCTCACTGTCTCCTGCACAACAGTCCTCTTCCGACGGCTACTGTGCTCTGTACATAACGACTTAACCCCTGAAAGTTTTACTGATAATAACCTCGTGAGTCTAGTTTCTAACCCCACTGATTTTGTATTTTTATGATTTAATTTAAATTAGTTATGAATTATTTACTACCGACTGTCAGCACAAAAATAGTTCTGGCCGAGATTAGGATTCTTAGTTAAACTTGATTATCTTACTTAATAACACATTATAAATGATAATACATTAATAACAGAACATATACTCCCCTCCTAGGTCAATTACAGAACCTAGAATTATCTGGAATTACTAAAGTTCACTCCTTTCTTGCATTCTCATAAAGATAACATAGTTTATAAACATTAATAACCCCAAATGAGACAATTAATGTAAGACACACCTTAAAAGCACAAACTCAACGTGGAACATCATTAACTAAACAATAACAGAACCTTTAATCCTCTGGAAAATTAATAAAGCATTCAACTTTATATGCGAATTCCCATCTAGCAGTGAAACATGAATGCACACATGATTTTATGATATACTACGCATAGAAATAGGGATATAACTCAATCATCTCGCAAGAATCCAAACAATGACTATGGTGTTGAATCAAAACACTCATCAAAAGCAGATATAATCAAAAGAGAGAAGAGGGGAAAAACCATCCTACTTAATCCTTCAAAGATCTCGCCTTTCTACGCGCCTCTCGTCTCTTCCGCTTCTTCCAAAGCTCCCGCTCCAAGCTCTCGCAAACTCCCACAAGAACAAGCCTCCAAGGGGATGGGTGAACGTGGGAAGGAGAAGGGAAAGCTCTCTGAACGTTCTAGGGTTAGAACAAGCCAATACTCTAGGGTTTATATAGAGTTGGGAGAGAATCTATTCTCAAACCAATCTTGAAAATCATGGACACTTCTAACCAATGGAAAGGCTTCAAAATCTTATAGGAGACGTGCAAATCAAATCCCAATGGGATTTGGTATCTTTCCCAAACAAATCCACCCAAAGATAAGCTTGAAAACGCAAAACCGCAACCGGCGATCGATCGGTCTATACGGCGATCGATCGTCGTATGCACAGTTTTAACACTATACGCCACTGCCGATCGATCGCTATTACAGCCGATCGATCGCTTTACGCGAAACACAAAATTCACAAATTCCAGTAACTACGATCGATCGGTTTGGTAAGGCGTCGATCGGCTCAGCTTGCCGATCGATCGGCTCTTATGGCGATCGATCGCTGTCACGTTTAATTAAATTCAATTTCTCATATCTTTTTACCCCGAACTCCAAATCGCACATAATAGGTGGCGTTGGAAAGCTCTTCTCACCAACTTTAATTTGCACAAGGCACAACACGATCAATTCAAATGTTAAGAGGGTTAAATTTCGGTTTTAAGATACTTACTAATTTTTTGGATGTTACAGAAGCCGTCGTCATAGCAAAGCGAGCAAGCTGGAATATCATAGATAAAGCCCACGAGGTATTAAAGTGAACATCAAAACCGCTCACCCTCCCGGATAGGTTATTTAGTCTTGAATTGTTCTTTAGTTATTCAAGCATCTCTTGGTGAGTGCATAAGCAGTACCACTGTAGGAGACTGATTTCTAGTGACTTGGTCCACACTATCACACTACACTAAATGTTACATTGGTTCAAAAGTTTCTCTAAAAAGAAATCTAATCGTTTGGACTCTATTATGAATACACTTAAAAATGGATTTTTGAAAACTAGTGCTTGAGTGTTTTGGAGCCTTGACGTTGCTATGTCGGGATGCAGTGGTTCTTAGTCTTGCTTTACATTTATTATCTTGTATTCCACTCCCACTACTTTAATTCCTTCTTTCACAATGTCCTCGTCTGGCTGAAGACGTAAACTTAGCGCTACTTTGGAGGCAACCCATGAGTCCACGAATTTTGTGGGTAGATTCACAACAAATCCTCAAGAGACACCACTCGTCCACTAGGTCATACTAGGGGTTTAACAACTTGCTACATGTGCTAAATGTAGTGACGAGGTCTGCCAAAGTGGCATTCTTTTCTTGTGTTATTTTTAGTTATTTTCTTCCTGCTGATAACGCATGAATTGCTAGAGACTAACAATATGCTAGTTGGGGGGGTATTTGATGTGCTCAAAATATTTTAATTTAAAATATCTTGAACTTCATGTTTGTAATGTTATTTTGCTGTTAGTTAAAGGCTAAGTAGAGTTTTAGGAAAAATGGGTATTTGTTAAGTTAAGGCATTAACATGTGATATTCAGTGTTATTTGGGATTTAAATGTGCATAAATAAATTAGTCACAACTATTTTTATCTCTATGGATCTAGTGTCGTAAATTTGATATCAATTTATGTAGGCCCATTGTGTGTTGTAGGTAATTCTTTGATGGGCCGACTTATAAATCTGGAAGTTCTAAAACCCGTACTTGATAGATTATGAAGATCTGTTGGTGGTAATCAACTATGAGTTAATCAAGACAATCAGTGGCAATCAACTATGAGCTAATCAAGGCAATCATTGACAATCAACTATGAGAAAATTCCGACAATCAAGAAATGACCATGAAGAGCTGTGATTGGAGGAAGAAAAGACAGCATTATTTGATTGGAAGTTGGATAAAAGTCAATTAGTGATGCTCAAAATCAATCAAAACTCAATCATGGAATAATGATAGGAAATCTGATTGGAGCATTTTCATTGCTAATCTTTTTCAACCAGTATATAAACAATACGAGCTCTTCTTCAAGTCATTAAATTCTCTACCTCTTCCATGGACGACCACATCTCTTTCTCTTCAACTTTTATTCATTATTTTTTTTCCTTTGTAAGTTTTATTTTATTTTATTATAATGGCTGGCTAAGCCCCTAGCTAAGGCTAAAGGGAGGGATTTGTGATACTTTAATAAAGTTCTTTTCATGTTATTTATTGGGCTATAATTATGTATTGGATATTTAAAGTGATGTTTTATTTTTTATCTCTTGCTTCTTTGTTTTCTTAATACATAAAATACTTGATTTCTTTTTTGATCCTTTGTGATTTTGATACATAAAATTCTTGAAGATTTAAATATTACAATCCTTCTTTTAACCAAAGTGATCGTTTTGTTGTTTGCTCTTAATGTTCATATTATCCAATTAGAGAGAATCTTCATTTGCCCCTAATTGAGAAACATTGATACATTAAGTACCTCATTAGATATTGCAATGACATACTCTTGATGTTTTATTTTGTTGAATTCTCTACTCTACTTTACTCTTGATTTCTTTTGCTTACTACTTTAAACTGATTTCTTAATCACACTAGTCAATCTCTGAGGATCGACCTTGTAATACTAAAATTACAAGTAAAAAGAATTAAATAGATAAGTGAAGGCTACTATTCAAATAATGAGTAATTAGTCTTAGTTCATCATTATACTCCTAGGGTGAGTTTGGTTATCATATGAGATATGTGAATCTCCTTGTTACTCCTCAGAGTGAGGTAAATAGACCTTAGGTTCAGTCCGGATGTCATTGAATATCAGCTTGTTCATTTTTATATATCTCTTCATACTGCTTGATTCTTTTCAGTGGGTTTTTATATCGTATTGAGAGTTTCTATAAAATATTTATGCATCCTCTGGTGCAGGCGCGAAAGATAACTGAGACAGGATGGTTGCAGTAGCAGGAAGGTGTTGATGACGCCAAAAAGAGATTAGAGATTTCTTTCTTTTGTTTAGTTGCTTGATTTGATACTTTATATTATTGGCCAGGGGAAAAATTAGACTCAACTGTCGAGTTGGAAGTTTAAAATCCGATTAACATATTATATCATCAACAACCAAACTTTGTACAACCTTCTAGTAGGAAGAATTTGGATACATGACAACATTGTAATCCCTTCAACACTTCATCAATGTTTTAAATATTTCGGGGAAGACGAGAAAGTATATCGCGTCTTTGTTGATAAGAAACCATTCAAGGGGGTTGAAGCTTATTTTGCTGACTTTGCAATATATAAAGATGGTAATTTAGAGGAATAAAAAACATCTGATTAAATTTATAAGGGCTAAGTGAAATATTATATGTCCCACATTAAATTGGCCTATGAAATTACAAGGGCTAAGTGTGATCTAATCGGTCTCACGTCAAATTAGCCATACAAATTACAAAGAGCTAAGTGAGCTGTTATATGTCCCACATTAAATTGACCTATGAAATCACAAGTGCTAAGTGAGGTCTAATCGGTCCCACATCAAATTAACCATATAAATTATAAAGAGCTATGTGAGACACTATGTGTCCCACATCTAATTAGCCAAAGAAATTGAATGGGTTATGTGAGCTATTATATGTCCAAATTAAAATAGCCCAATTAAATATCAAAGGCCAAATGAGGCTCATCATCATCCCCACACTAAGTGTTGATTTAAAAAATGAGACAAAGATAAAAGAAGAAATGAAAGAGACAGAAAAAAAAGAGAAGAAAAAAAACTAATAATGGGTTGGGTTTGTGGGCGCACGTCCAAAATGAAGTGAGGCTTGCTCAAAGCCCAAAC
The DNA here is from genome assembly GCA_039654745.1 of Houttuynia cordata. Taxonomy (NCBI): domain Eukaryota; kingdom Viridiplantae; phylum Streptophyta; class Magnoliopsida; order Piperales; family Saururaceae; genus Houttuynia; species Houttuynia cordata. Next base: position 14,796,825 of record CM077504.1, read on the forward strand.
TTATCAACAAACAAAAAGAAATTAGTTTGTTTTGGTCTTGGTCAAGACCCAAAGCTAGCATAGCTCATAAAACAATTTCCACCCTATCGAATTGTAGAAAGGTCATCGAACTGCCAACAACTACCCACTCCACCTTCTAGAATTGTAAAAAGCTCCCCGAACTGCCAATAACAACCTGCTTCACTTTCTAAAATTAAAAAAAAACTCCTCGTATTCTCAATAACTATCAATTTCCACTCAAAATACCTATCCACTACCCCCATCCCATTACATACTCACACCCTTATATATACCCCTTCATTTCCATACGGGAAATGGGTCTTCTCTTTGGCCATTACACACAAAAAATTCTAGAAAGGCTTTTAGAAAAGCAAAGTGAAGGAGACCAAACATCTTCAAAGTAAATTCAAAGGAAGTTTTTTCATGGAAGGATTTCTTCGCCAAATTAAGCTCTTAATCAACACTCAACTTTCAAATCATTTAAATTAAGGCTTGAAGTTGAGTGGAAGAAAGTAAAGCAAATGAGAACTTACAACTTGAAGTGAATAAGAATCATGGAAGGAAGAAATTTTTACATGGGACATTTATAAATTTTTATATTTCTTTCTTTCTTTGTGCTTGTAATTGGTGTAATTTTTGTAGCCATTGTTTGGCATTAAGTTCCTTTTTTTCGTAATCCTACTTTTAAAGCACGTCCATCTTGGCCAATTAATCGAAGGCTTTGTAAAGGGAGGGTCATCTTACCATTAAAAAAAATGATTCTCTATATCTTGCAAAGATTATGAGCATATGAATTACTAAAAATTTTCTCGACACACATAATATCTATAATTCAAATATTGTTGACCCACTCTAATGAAATCGTGTTCACCACACACTTAATACATTGACATTGAAGTCACAAAAAAATCACCATCTCCACTATAAGTTGTGTAAAGAAATTTTGAGATATCCTAATAGGGAACAAGATGAGAAAAATAAAGAAAAATCCAAAAAGAATGGCTAAAAATAGATAAAAACAAATGAGATATGACTCGTTGAATTTTGACCTACGTACTTGATTACATGATAGCAGTGATATCATTTCATCAAGGACACGATAGCAGTTGTATTGTATACTCGATTACACGATATCAATGGTATCGTGTCATCGAGGACACAATAGCACTGCTATCATGTACTCGAATACACTATTCTACTGCTATCATGTACTCGATGTACACGTATAATCGACTTGAGGGCAATATTCAATTTCGCCATATCTCTCTCATTTTTTATCTTTTTTTGCCAAAAAAAATTGCATTATTCTATGTTTTTTCTCTTCTTTCTTCGTATGAAGATATCTCAAATTCCTTAAGACACCTTCTTGTGGGGATGACGAATTTCGAAAGAGTAGTTCACCACTTGTCCACAAGTACTTCTCAGCGCAAAATTTTAACTTTCTTCATTCCTAGAATGTGTGAATAAAATAAAATAATAATTTTGAGTTGTTGAACCACTTTTGCAATAAAATGGGGAGGTTGTGAAATGTTTATTCGGGCGGCATTAGCTTGCGGGTAGAAGAGGTCATCTGACCCGAGATAGTGACCGAAAATATTTGTGCTTACCACACAATGCCGCCTCTCCACCGGCATGCATTTGCCTCAAATAAGTAACTTTTTCACCATATGATCACTGCGGAGGAAGGTTGTGTAAAATGGGCGGAAGGACAAAATGGGAAGACCGGGTCCCAAAACTAGGCTATATGGCATGAGCCCTGAAAAACTATGTAATATAGCATTTCGGGCTCATTAATTGGCCAAGTAATATGGAAAAATCTTGTGGTATCAACCTTATTTATCATGCATTTGATGTTAACATATCAAAATTCAAGAAAAAGAAACATGTGCAATCAATGTTTAAGGAAATTAAAAAGAAAAAAAAAATGAAAACCAACTAGGAGTTGGGGGGATGGCCAAGCTGGCTCCAAGCAAATGGCCAAAGTTTGAACCCCTACGTGGTTGGCTATTCACAAGGATCATATCCTGACTTATATAGTGCATATGTTGGGTGGCTCATGTATATGTCTGAAGGGGGTTGGCTGCAGGATACAGTGTCGTGTTCCTTCAAGCCGGATCTCGTGAGAACTGAGACACCCTTCATTATAAAAAAAATACTCCCTTCTAGTGTTGCAGATGAAAAGAGGATAGTCCTATTTTAAATCCTCCATATGGTCACTGTAAGTGGGTTTTGAACCCCTTCTTCCACTCATTAATTGGGGGTTTCCATCATCCAACAAAAATTAACATTTTTTGATGGAGCATCTAAAACAGGAAGGATGGAATAATATTTAGGAGAAGTTTATATTTCACCCGCTTATATATCAATTTTTGTGCACTGGGAGGGGGCAGTCGTAAGATTGAAACCCTAAATGTGCTCTGATCTGAAGCCCGGAGCACAATCGAAATTGTACAGCTGAAAAAGCCCCGGCAAGTGCACATCCACGCGTGTCAGGAACATAAACATGACTACATGTCTAAGGGTAAGAGTAAGAGCCATCCGATCTTATGGGCAATTAACTGCTACCCTGAGCATGTATTATACAATACACGTAATCTAGGTACAATGTTTCCTACTTTTATTTAAGGTTTGCCGACAGTTTTTGCTATTATATACTCTAAAAGTTTAAATTGCTTTTTAGAAAATAGAAACATTAGCATGTGCCTCAGTGCATTGAAAACATGCAGTGGGGATTACAATGCACGCGATTTGAACCAAGATTCGGCCACACACATCATTTCGGGTGGCGGGCGTGTATTGAAGAACTTCAGACATCAATTGCACTGTGCATATGCGCTACTGTGCATATGCGCTAACCGCACGCACGGCGCATGGGCTCGAACCAAAAGTAACAGCAATCTACGTGTTACCCAAGACGGCGCACGGAAGCCGAAATCCTCTCCAAGCTCTCTATAAACCGCCACGTGCACACAGAAGAATGTATCAATAGAATTTAAACCAGATAAGGAATCCGGCGTGGATTTAGGGTGGGCCAGGTACTTCCCCAATCCACCCCGTGTCAAACGTCCATTGGGCCACGTCCCCTCAAACATATACCGTGGCCGTACGCTTTTGTGAGTGGCCTTGACGACGCCGAGAAGTAGACATGAGGTCCAAATTACACGACGCAACCCTTTCCCTGGTCACTCTTTCCACGTGTCCTTCTCTCCGGGCCTTACGGTTGGTGTCAGTCAGGTAGGGCGGCACGGGCAGCTGCCCCCAAATCCACCACCTCCCTCCACATGTCCCTTATATAAGCCCCCTTCAACAATAAACCACCATTTCCCGCAGCCCGCCGGAGATGATCGCCGGCAGATCGAAGCTTTCATTATATCGTATGCCGGAGAAAGGCCATGGGTGATAATGTCGCGAAGATGGGGATAGATGAGACGGAGAAGTGTCGGGAGACAAGGAGGAGGAGGATGAGGATCGAGATGCGGCGGCTTGCCGCGCTTGCGGTGGGGAAGATGTCGCAGCCTGCGTTGGTGCCGCAGCAGGGCGAGAGTAGCTCGAGTATGGGGGATAAGAGGAGGGACCGGTCGGAGCTCACGATGGGTGAGCTGAAGCGGGGCCGAGGTGGGGTGGTGGGCTCGTGCTCTGGCGGGTCATCTTCGCCGTCCACGTGGTCGAGTGGTGCCGTGGAGTCGTCGAGCTTTGGTCATGCGGCTACGGCTGCGGCTGCGGCTGCTCCACCCCCAGTGTTTGGTGTGGTTTCGCTTTCTGGCCGGGCTTGCGATATGGAAGATGCGGTGACGGCGAGGACGGACTTCTTCCAGATGGGCGATGGCGCGGCTGGATTGAACTCCATGCACTTCTTTGCGGTGTATGACGGCCATGGAGGCTCACACGTGAGTAATTCCCTTCATATTCCTCATCATAATTGCTTTCACTTCACATTTCTCATCGCCTGGTTGTACGACCAGAGTAAAAGACTCTGGTCGGACGCCCAGTGGCTGCCACGTTGCCCCTCAATTAATGCTCAGAAACGGAATTGCTCTCTTCCAACCTTTGTGGGGCCCGCTGAAATCGTCGATGGACAGTCAAAATATTTTGTTTTGGGAAAAATTTAAATGAGACCTGTCTCACGCACATTTTATGAACCCTGAGCCTTCAGAACTTAATCTGCCCATTGATTTGAGACCAGCCGTTAGGTCGAAATCTGACGGGTATAGGTGACTGACTGAAATCGTGCAAGCTGCGTGAGATTGTCTAATGTAAACTGAACTCTTTCGTTTTTTCCATTTTTTAACCAAAAAAAAGTGAAACTCTTTTTCACATGTTCTTCTTCAAACATTCTTAGGATCAATAAAGTACATTCCACCATATAGCAAAAAAAAAAAGGTAGATCCAAAGATTCCAAAATGGAAGGCGAAAGCCCCAGTAGTTATACATATAGAATCCTTGTTCTTCATAATTAATTTTCATCCTCATCATATCATCTCCGGCATATGTAGCGCCTGTGTATTTCACAGGGGTATAAACGGCGTCTGTATATCCATGTCCGTTTCTTCATCTGTCCATCCGTCCGTTTAATGTTAAAACAGACAGTTATTTCTTGTCTGCCACGAAAATGAACATCGCTACGGACGTAACCGAGCCGTGTTTGCAGCCGTCTATGTCCACTATCATATATAAGTTAAGTATTTTTTAATATAAAATGACTAAGTTAATAAATTTTTTAAATAAAAAGTATAATTATTTAAAAAAAATTGATATAAATGTTATTTTTGCTTCAATTGAGATATTCTTTATCTCATTGAAAATTCTCTCTTGTTTTTTAAGCATAGTATCCTTATACATTAAAAAATAAAATATAATATTATTTATTCTTTTTTCAATCAAAGTATTCGTGTCTGTGTCCGTGATGTATGGATGCGGACAGACATAGATGGGTGTTTCCACTTAAACGGATAAATGCGAACATGCATTGTCCGAATCTATGTCCGTCCGTTTACACCCCTAATATTTCACGGGAGATGCGCGAAAGTTTTTAAATGGGCCCCACAGATGTCGGAACGGGATACAAAGCTTGGCTCATCTCCGTCATGCCAGTTTGGACATCCGGTCCTCTGGAGCATTAATGAGGGGCACGTGGCAGTCATCGGGCGTCCGACCAAAGAGTTTACTCTGGTCTAACTCGTACGACCAGGCGATCAGAACTCGTTTCATATTACCTCTTAAGAAAGATGCACAACGCTGTACAAAAAAACATACGTAACGAGTATTCTACCAAAAACATAATCCTCCGTCCAAATGTATGTGTCTGGATTAGAAAACAAAAATGAACTGATTTTGAGTTTATTTTGGATTTCTAATCCAGACGAACGGAGTACATAACAAGTATCATATCAATATCCGATATATATGATATATGCTACGTGTATTGTATTTGTAAGTAGCGTATTAATAGCAAACCATATGGTTCAAAATTAAATTATAATCACTCTTGTCCGGAATTAGTATTAACCTTGGAAAAATTCCCCAGTCCGAAAAAATATACGAACACATTATCTCTAAATAAGTCTAGATAATAAATGGTATTTTACGTGTTTCTATAAATATACACATATGGACACTCTTCTAGAGGACGCGTACAATACCTCTTTTGCATGATTGGACATGGTTTCTCGGCTGGTCTTGAAAAAGTAATGCGAGAGTAGGCTTCACACATATTTTATTGTGTAGCTGTTATAGGGAGGCAGTGAACAAGGGAAGGCTAATGCGGGATTGGAAGCTGTGTAATGCAGGTGGCACTGCTGTGCAAAGAGAGGTTGCACGTGTGCTTGGCCGAGGAGCTGGCACGAGTAGTTGGGGAGCATGCGTCCGCGTCTGCGGTCGGCAGCCGCGGAGCCATATCAGAGACGGAGTGGATTTCAGCCATGTCCCGGTGCTTCCAGAGGATTGACGAGGAAGCACTAAGCCCATGCGGCTGCGAGGGCGGGGTTTCATCTGCGATTGTCGGTTCCACGGCGGTGGTGGCGGTGGTGGAAGACGGATGTATTGTGGTGGCCAACTGCGGTGACTCGCGCGCGGTGCTGAGCCGTGGGGGAAGAGCCGTGCCACTTTCAAGTGACCACAAGGTAACATCAACTTTGCTGTAAAAATTTAAATACACAAGGAAATTAAAGTACTTACAATGAAATACAAATCAATGATAATTTGTGTTAATTAAGAAGCTTACTTAAATCATGAACACGTGGGCTGTTAGGACAAAAGGCTGGAAGCTGATGAGTTGATCTGTCATGTAGGGGCAGCATAGGGCATGCATGAGCTGTCTAGCTGGAGCTTTTCCATGCTGCCATTAGGCACGCGGGAGCGTACGGAATTTTCATGCTCATCATCAAAAGTGATGCCTGTCATCCACGGTTGGTGGTGAGCACGGAAAAATTCCTACCCGTGACCATCAAATTATTTCTCTCGTGCATTTATGACAGCATAGTCGCAAAGCACTGGTTTTAAATGCATATAAAATCCCTATTTTTGTTTTTGAGATGAGTTTACATGAAATCGTTCTCATATAAGGAGCATGAGGCCAATCTTTATTACCGTTAGATTTCGATCGAAGGGTGAATATCAAATCAGTGGGTAGGTGAGTGTGTCACATCAAGGAGTGGGTGAGATCATTATGGATATTTGTAGCGGTCAGATCAAGATCCAATGGCTATGATTCAAAGTGGCCTCATATAAGGAATATTAGAGCGATCTCATTTAAACTTTTCCCTTTGTTTTTTCATAGGTATGGTTACTATGGTAGCAGTGTTATAAAAAACGATCCTGTTTAATACTCGTGTTATTACCAAAATGCGTTGTTTTGTATATTTTTCTCATTTTTTGTGTTATACGTGTAAAGATGCGTATTTTTCCGATTTTTGTGTATTCTATCTCTTCATCTGCGTCCTATTAATTTAAAAATTAGTTTTTATGTTTTACTTAGTTTTTATTTTCATATTTTCTTTCTAACTTTTGTACTTTGTACCTCTTCTTTCCGTTTTTTTTTTCATAGTTTTACACTTGCTATACAGTGTTCATGCCTATACTTCGTTAGTTTTGAAGTGTACAGGTTTACCTTTAGCAGGGGGACCAAGATTAGGTGGGATGAAACTTCAAATTTGTTAGTGAAGCTTCACCTGCTGCTGTCCTCTCAATGGCAGGGCGTTGCACAATTCTTGCGTATGGACTATGCACAGTCCATGCGCTTGTGTGCGCGCCACCGAATTTGTGTCGTGGTTGCAAGTAGATAAAATTGGAATCCTGCCCATGTTACATGAGCTGTCGATCTTGAAACTCTTGATGCATTGGCTTGAGGATCAATGGCTCGTGTCATGTGGGATGCGAGGCGCATTGGATAGTTTCTTCTAGAGAACACACCATTTCCAGTGATTTTGGTCGAGAAAGTTAAATAGAATTGTTGAAGTCTCTCTCTCTCTCGTTCTCAAAAATGGCAAAGCACTTCCTAGAATATTTTAGCTCAATGGAACTTGGGCTAGTTTGAGGACATACCTTTAATTACTTGGCTTTTGGAGGCTTTAAGCTTTAACATCGATTGACTTGAAAACTACACAGCAAACTTAGTGCCTACAAAATCAGATTTTACTATAAACATATTTGTAGTGCATTAGCGCTTGACCCTTGACCCTGCACGCATTTGATTATGAATTTTTGTTCATTTCTTTATGGGCAATTTATATTATTTATGTCTTGTATTTTCTTTCAGCCAGACCGACCAGATGAATTAGCCCGAATTGAAGCCAGTGGAGGAAGAGTAATATATTTAAACGGTGCTCGGGTTCAAGGGATATTGGCAATGTCCAGAGCTTTAGGTAGGTTTCTCTTTTCTTCTTTATTTATAGAATGTGGTCTGTAGGATTGATTGAATAAGCAAGTAATTTATACTCCCTCCGTTCCAAAATACTTTTGAAAATATTCACTGTTGTGACTTTCTCTTTCCAAAATTGGAGGAGATTGGGAAGGATTGACTTGAACTTCTTTTGTGAATGACCATATGAGTTGGACGGTATATCAGGGAGAAGAATTCATGTGACTTTTTCTTTGTGGGCTTCATGGTTCAATAAAAATGAGAATTTTCTCAAATATACATAGTATTTCGGAACGGAGGGAGTATCTACCATGTGTCAATTGTGTGCATTAGTTCAAAATATAGTCTAGCGCTTCTTGACCATGAATTGAATGTCAAAGGATATTCTTAGTCTAGCAGTCAATTATATAGTGCAAGAGTGCATATGTTTATATGAAAATGACAATACCACAGAATACGCACACCAAACCCATAGTGTTCTTGTTGGACATTGTAAAGATGGGCTACGTTAGACCTACTTCTGCTGTCCAACAATACCATTGGGTATGGGTTTGGTGTACGAATTTGATGTACAGTAATAAGTATCTTTTTATTATAATACAGAGAGCCAACATTAGTCGTCTTCCCAGCAGGGAGGGAACCGGGATGAACTAGTTCCTTACTACTGTTGGGATTGTCACATAAAAGAGGGCTGAAATACTACCAAATTATGCACATAAATTGACAAATATATACACATAAATCACTAGAATGAGTATAAGAATTAGAACCAGGTTCGAGGCACGCTATGCGTTGTCCTTGAAACAGATACGCCGCCCTCCGTGCACAGGCGAAAAATCGCGTTCCGTTCCCAAGATACAACGAACCACACCGTCAGTTTAAATGTGCACTTCAAATCAAACTGACTGGATCTCAATCAGCGGAGATTCTATTGCTCAATGATGGACCAAGAATCAAGAGAGAAGAAGAAAGAATTATTTTGTTGTTTCTGTCACCCTTCTCTGCAGAAAATCGTTCTATATATAAAGAAGAACGCTGTTGGGCCTTTTTTTGGAAGAAGAGACGCACTTTTCCGCAGAGAAAACGGCCATTTACTCGCTGTAACCGCTTAGCAGATCGATCGTTTTGTAAGCCGATCGATCGCTTTGCGATCGATCGCCTTATTTAGCCTAAAATTACGGTCGATCATTTTGTCGCGGTGCACAAATCCTAAAATTCCAGTAAATACGATCGATCGTGTTTATCACGGTCGATCGTAACACGATCGATCGCGTTATTTTGCCGATCGATCGCAGCATTTTTAAATTAATTTGTTTAATTTCAAGTCAAATTTCAACAATCCCCACCATGACTTGATATTAAACCATTCTATACACTAAAATGCATACGACACATGAATGAGACATTGAGCAATAGTACTCTAAGTTTTCGGCGATAGGTACCTTGCGGGTTTGAACCTACACCTAGTTTGGTAGGCCGCCACTCTCACAAGTTCGAAGTGAACTAAGTCTTGAACTTGAACCTTAGAGCAAGAGCTTTGACAAACCTAACATTTAGAGTAACTCCCTTTTCGAGATCAATCGGGGTAGCGCTTTATGGCCATGCGCCTTGTATCTTTTCATGAGTTGCACATTAGAGAACAAGCCCTCGTTCTCCTTAACTGCGACCTCAGTGGCACTCATATAGGTGACAGTCTCCAAGGGTAATCTGCATAACAATACCTTGCTTTTTTAAGCCTTGACCTCATTAAGACTTTCGTCACCCTGTTTCATATGCAGTAGAGCACTCTCATCACTACACGGGAACGAGCATACAATTTATTATAATAGTGCTCTCCAAATCACGCATTAGCTTGTTGTTACCCATTGAATCTTCGTCGTGGGATCTCCACTCAGAGAGATTGGGTTGCTACTAACGATGACTTAAATCATAGGCTTTAAGCCCCATTCCCCTAGATGAGTTAAAGACTTGTCCTGCCGACAACCCTTTAGTAAACGAATCAGCCAAGTTATCCGCTGATCGTATGAAACTTAAGGTAATGACTCCCGATGTAGTCAACTTGCGCAAGATTTTATACCTTAGTTCAATATGCCTAGAGGACCTCTTATTATGATTCTTACTCTTAACCTTATCAAGAGCTGATTGGCTGTCACAGTGAATCAAAATTCCAGGAATTGGCTTATTCAACCAGGGTATATCTATTAATAGATCCCTAAGCCATTCCGCCATTCCTCCAGTTTTATCAAGAGCTACTAACTCAGCATCCATAGTAGATCTTGTTATCACAGTTTGCTTGGAAGATTTCCATGCAACTGCCCCACCACCAAGTGTAAATACATAACCACTCGTGGCCTTTGTTTCATCAGAGTCTGATACCCAATTAGCATCACTGTATCCTTCTAATACAGCAGGGAACCCGGAATAATGTAAACCAAAATTTACACTTCCCTTCAGATATCTGAACACTCTCTCAATGGCAATCCAATGAGACTCATTAGGGCTCTTAGTGTATCTACTTAGTCTTCCCACAGCATAGGATATATCCGGTCTACTGCGGTTTGCCAGATAACTCAAGCTTCCTATCAGCTGTGAATATCTAAGTTGTGATACACTTTCCCCACTATTTTTCTTTAGTCTAACACTTGAATCATACGGCGTACTGACAGGTTTTCTATCGAAGTAACCATACTTCTTTAGAATCTTCTCCACATAGTGTGATTGGCTCACAACTATTCTATTAGAAGTCCTGTCAATCTTTAAGCCCAGTATGACTTTGGCAAGACCCAAGTCTTTCATATCAAAATTCTCATTAAGGAAATCCTTAACCTTATTGATATGATGCACATTATCACCAAACAATAAAATGTCATCAACATCAAACATAACATTACAAATGAACAATCAAAGGACTTCCAATATAAACATTTATCTGATGTACACATAATAAAATTATTAGAAAGAAGAACATTATCAAACTTTTGATGCCATTGTTTAGGAGCCTGTTTTAATCCATAGAGAGATTTCACTAACTTACATACTTTTTTTTCTTGACCAGGAACTACAAAACCTTCAGGCTGCTCCATATAGATTTCCTCCTCCAATTCACCATTTAAAAATGCTGTTTTGACATCCATTTGATGGATCTCGAGGTTATAATGAGCTGCCAATGTAATAAGCACTCTAATTGTAGTTATCATGGTCACAGGAGAATACGTGTCAAAGAAATCTTGACCTTCCTTTTGACTATACCCTTTAGCCACTAATCTAGCTTTGTACTTTTCAATGGATCCATCAGGATAATATTTTCTTTTAAAGATCCACTTGCACCCAATGGGTTTAAACCCTGGAGGTAGATTCGTTAGAACCCACGTCCCATGTGCAAGAATTGAATCCATCTCACTCTGTACCGCTTCCTTCCATAAAGGAGATTCACTAGATGACATAGCCTCACTAAATGTCAAAGGATCCTCATTCTCCACCATGTAAGTATAAAAGTCATCTCCATAATTCTTCTCTATTCTGGTTCTTTTAGATCTCCTAACCTCTACATTGGTATCCGAATCTTCAATTCTTGGAATAGAAGATGATGATCCATCTTCTTTATGCACTACAGCTTTACTCTTTTCCTTCATAGGAAATACATTCTCAAAGAATGTTGCATCATCGGACTCCTTAATAGTATTAGGTGCATAATCCTGCCGATCTGACCCAATTACTAAAAACCGATATGCTCTACTATTTTGTGCATAACCAATGAACACCGCATCATATGTTTTTGAACCTAGCTTATCCATTTTCACGTTTGGGATTTTCACTTTGGCAAGACATCCCCAAACCTTAATGAACTTTAAGCTTGGTTTTCTTCCTTTCATTAACTCATAAGGAGTTGTATTTTGTCCTTTATGAGGCACACGGTTTAAGATCATACAAGCAGAAAGAATTGCTTCTCCCCATAAATTCTTCGGTAGACCCGAAGATGAAAGCATAGAATTAATCATGTCAATGAAAGTTCTATTCTTTCTTTCTGCCACTCCATTAGATTGAGGAGAGTAAGGCGCTGTGGTCTCATGTATTATTCCTTGATCTTCACAAAACTTGTAAAATTCAAGGGAACAATACTCCCCACCACGATCAGACCTTAGTCTTTTAATCCGCCTTTCAGTTTGATTCTCAACCTCCATCTTATAGACCTTAAACTTCTCAAAAGCCTCATCTTTAGACTTTAGTAAAGAAACATGACAATATTTAGAGTAATCATCAATAAATGTAATGAAATATCTCATACCACCCCTAGTAATTAATCCATTCAATTCACATATATCCGAATGAACTAATTCAAGCAAACATGTAGACCTATCAATAGACCTATAAGGTTTTCTAGGTTGTTTTGCTTGAACACATATTTCACATTTATCACTAGTAACATCATGCAATTTAGGAATCAAATCAAGATTCATCATTCTTTTAATAGTATTTGAATTCACATGTCCAAGTCTCATATGCCACACATCAAAAGAATCAACATGATAAACTAAAGAGTCATCTACTTGAAATAAAGAGTTATTACAAGAAACCAAATTTAGTTTAAAGAGGCCATCACACACATAGCCTTTGCCAATAAAAGTACCATATCTAGTTATTACAATTTTATTTGATTCAAACACTAATTTATATCCTTCTCTACTAAGAAGTACTCCACTAACTAGGTTCTTCCTCACACTAGGCACATGCAACACATTACGAAGAGTCAACGTGTTCCCCGATGTAAGCCGGATGTCCACATTTCAAACTCCATAAACTCTAGCCTCAGAGGAGTTCCCCATCGTCACAATCCTATCCTTTACTTCCTGATAGAAAGAAAAAGAAGAAACATCAACACCGATGTGAACAGTTGCCCCTGTATCAACCCACCAATCGGTAGATTCACATGCCAAGTTAATTTCAGAATTAGTTAATACTAACCTGTCATCTGAAGTAACCATGTTAACATGAGCAGAAGATGCAGCCCCACCATGACTATGGTCCTGACCTTTCTTCTCTTTGCACTTGTTTGCAAAATGTCCTGGTTTCCCACAGACCCAGCAAACCTTCGACATCTTGTCCTTATGGATATTTGAACCAGGTTTGTAAGACCGATTCTTAAACTTCTTGTTGTTCTTCTTATTGCCATGAAACTTCGGTTTCCCTTCTACAACATTTGCTTGCGCACTATCTTTGACCCCAGAAGATGAGCCTTGTAAGATTTTCATCTTACCTCTATGCTTTTCTTCAATTTGTATGGCTACCATAAGATCATCAACGGACATTGCATCCCTTTTGTGCTTCAAGTTAACTTGGAAATCCTGCCATGAGGGTGGTAGCTTATCTATAAGCGCCGGAACTTGGAGCCTCTCGTCAACGGGAATGCCTTTCCCAATGATCTTTGCTACCAAATTCTGTATCTCAACAACCTGGTCTCTAACAGATTTGTTATCGACCATCTTGTAGTCAAAATACTCGCCTACAACATATTTTTCTTCATCTTCATGCTCCTTTCCAAATTTCTTATCAAGGGTTTCCCATAGTTCTTTAGCAGATTTAGTATTCACATGTAAATCATATAATTCATTGCTCAAGACACTCAATATTTGTCCATGGCACAGTTCATCATCTTGTTTGAATTTATCACTATCAACAGCCTTAGTTGTTCCAACATCAGACGAACTAGCAGTCTTATCAGATTCAGAAGATACAATTTTTTCCACATGAACATAAGAAATAACATAGAATATGTTCAATTGAGTCAACCAAAATTTCATCTTTGTTTGCCATCGCATGAAATTCTTGCCATCAAATTTCTCAGGTTTCAATGATTTGTCAACACCCATAATTGCAGTAGTATTCAATCAACAAGAACAAATAATATCTGTTTCAAGATTGTTGGGATTGTCACATAAAAGAGGGCTGAAATACTACCAAATTATGCACATAAATTGACAAATATATACACATAAATCACTAGAATGAGTATAAGAATTAGAACCAGGTTCGAGGCACGCTATGCGTTGTCCTTGAAACAGATACGCCGCCCTCCGTGCACAGGCGAAAAATCGCGTTCCGTTCCCGAGATACAACGAACCACACCGTCAGTTTAAATGTGCACTTCAAATCAAACTGACTGGATATCAATCAGCGGAGATTCTATTGCCCAATGATGGACCAAGAATCAAGAGAGAAGAAGAATGAATTATTTTGTTGTTTCTGTCACCCTTCTCTGCAGAAAATCGTTCTATATATAAAAAGAACGCTGTTGGGCCTTTTTTTGGAAGAAGAGACGCACTTTTCCGCAGAGAAAACGGCCATTTACTCGCTGTAACCGCTTAGCCGATCGATCGCCTTATTTAGCCTAAAATTACGGTCGATCGTTTTGTCGCGGTGCACAAATCCTAAAATTCCAGTAAATACGATCGATCGTGTTTATCACGGTCGATCGTAAGACGATCGATCGCGTTATTTTGCCGATCGATTGCAGCATTTTTAAATTAATTTGTTTAATTTCAAGTCAAATTTCAACAACTACTTCAACATACTCTACATGTGTAGGTTTTCCAAGGAATCTCTAATGACCTTTTAATTTTATTTTCGCACTCTCACCCCCAAAATTAGTTTTGCTCCCTATATATAAGTTATGTATTAGTCTACATAGTACAATATGCATTTTTTTAATCTACAAATATCATTATTTTGCTATAGCTACTGATGTCAAATAAATTTCATTGTATAATATTTTGTTAATAATTCCCTTTGAAAGCGAATATTATCATTTTGTTCAAATCATTTTGAAAGTAACTCTAAAGTAATCAAAGTAGATTACTTGTTTACTGATGTCGCCCAATTAGATGGAATTTGGCATTTGGCAATTACTTCCATTCAAATCTCAGACACAGTCGTTTGAGGAGTGGCTCTGAGGCCGATTGGCGTCCCAAGGTTGGTGATCTTCCACCGCCACCATGCCGGACTAGTCCACCCCAAATTGGGCGAATCTCTTCTCCTCCTCTTTCCCTTTTAGTGCCCTTCCTTATTTTCCCGAACTTCTCGATGCCCCATCCATCCATGTTCCCCAATATGAATTGAATGAAGCAGCCCTCCATTGAAAGAATTCTCTTGTAGGGTATGTCCTAAGTAAGAGGCCGTATTTTGTTTGGCTTAAAAATTCTCTTGAGATGTTATGGAAAACATCAACTCCCTTTGAGATGAAGTCTATGGCGAATGATTTTTTTCTCTTCAAATTTTCATCAAAAGATGAGTGCACAAGAATTTTAAATGGTATGTGGGATGTTGGTGATCGCCCTATGATTCTAAGGCAGTGGACTCTTGGCATGAAGCCTGTGCATCAAATTATTTAAACCTATCCCTATATGGATTTGCTTACTAGAGCTTCCCCCTCAGTATTTTGTTCCTCGAAGTCTTGAAAGAATTAGAAATAATTTGGGGAAACCACTTCGATGTGATGCGCCGATTGCGAATTTCGGTCGATTTTAGTATGCTCGTATTTGTGTTGAAATACAAGCAGATTTCAAGTTCAAGGATCCTGTTGTCGCAACCCATATTTTAAAATCATTTATTAAATCAGATTATTAGCGAAAAATTGGAAGATTCTTCCTCTTTACAATCAGTGATTAAATCAAATTCCACGACTAAGCATCTAAGCCGTGATAATTGGGGTTCATAAATATGATTTGGGTTCTCGGCCTATCTCCTCTCCTAATCGCTTTGCTTCCCTTAAAAATCTTGATACTACAAGAGACTTCTCCGATGGTGAGAGAGAATTCATCTCCTACAAGCACCACTTACTGCTCTTCTTCTACAAAGAAGTATAATATGAAGACATCGTCGTAGAATAGAACCACTAGTGGTCATGGGGTGCACCACTTCAATAAAAATAAAGTCAAAACCAAACCTTCTAAACATAATTAAAGATTCATCTTTGTTTTGTTAAGGGTTTCCGTGCTCATGATGTGTTCATTCTCTTGAATGAGTAGTTTAGTTGTTTTCTTTGACGACCCCAATTTTTTTATTGCTAATATTTTTTTCCTAGAAACCCTAATCGACTAGGACTCTAGGAAACCGATCAAATGGGTTCCTGTTAAAGGTGGGAAGATAAATATGAGAATGGATAGAAATTATAGATTCCCACTTGGAGTAGGATTGGTGAAGGATAGCACGATGGGTCAGCCTAGAACAAGACTCCATCAGAACATGGAATCTGGTCGACTACGTCTTGGCGATGGAGATAAGTTTGCAGCGTCTTCGATTGAATCAATCTTCCACAAGATACACCTAGAGTTGGAGTTAGAGTTGAACTAAAGGAGTTAGATGGAATGGTAGATAAGAAGCCCCTCGGCTGGGTTTCCTGATGGGCGATGAAGATTTTGAAAGTATGCTAAGGAGAGCATGTCCTTTGGGGGGGGGGGGTGAATAAGACTACCAAATTAAGAATTAAACTTATGAGAGTTATGTGGAATTTCATAGGCTAGTGAAACATAATTGATTTAACTATAAAATATGGAACCCATAAGTGGGAACAGAAAACCTTTAATATGCAAGAATTGAAATGCAAACAACCAAACACACACAAGATTTGTAGTGTGGTTCGAATGCCGAGAAGTGTTCAACTCCTACAACCACACTCTCGAAGCACTCAAATCCAAGGTGCCCCAGCATTCCACTATATGAGGGTTTTGGCTATCCCACAACCATTTACAACACCCGGTTTTCCTTGGATCACCGTCAACTGTGTATACACTTGAGTGAATCCACACTCCTTGCGGGTTATGCAAAACCCGTCTTTCTTACCTAAGTGTTTCAACCTCTTGGTATACTCCACTATTTAGAAAAGTGAAGAGGAGGTTGAGAATACTTACTCTCGTTGTGAGGAGCAGTTGATCCTACATGCTTGCTTGAATGAATTCTTCCAGCCTTTGGCCTTCTCACGTCTATCCTTGTATTTGATTGATGCTTCGAAGTTATTGTGGCACACTGTATCGTGTAATCCTCCTTTAAAATGGGACAAACTTCAACAGTTCATATCTCCCTCATTTTTAGTCCGTTTTTTGCCTTTTTTTTCTTCCTTATTTTTGATGATTTTTCTGATTATCATGATATCCTAATGACCTTGATATCCTATAAAAAATCCCACAAAATCTACGATAAATAGTACGCGGTGGCTCAACATCTTTATGATATCATTATTATAAGAAAGAGCACTAAAAATGAGGAAGAATGAAAAAAATGGGCCAAAACGGATCATACGGTCTCTAACCATTGTGTCCATGAATACCGATGGTGCCCACATCCTAGACTCATGGCAAGGTTCCACAGGAGAATCCCTAATGGCGTATGGGAATGTTGTTCGTCTTACGGCCACACAGATATGAGAGAAGAAATTCATTTACTCATAGCATTATTTTTGTGTATGGAGTCTGATCGTTTCGTCTGGATGTTAGCAATTATCAACTTTCATGTTGAATTATTTTTTTCAATTGATCTGTAACATATTAGCAGTTCATGTTATAAGCCTCTTCCGTTTTGATCATCTTGTTATATTCCATTGCGTTTTTTCATTCTATTGAATATTTCTAGGAATACTCACGCATTATGCGATGCAGGTTTAGCAGCTAAAAGTAGACAAATGATAGCTAGATAGAGTAGATTAAAGAAAAGAAGTTTGTCTCTTTGATATTAAATTTTCAGTTTATTTTGAGAACATTTGTAATGGCTTTGGACCAATAAACATATCATGTTATTACTATATATTCATTTTGAATTTCATTTATAGATAGTTTATCTGTAAGTTTTATCATTTTATACTTTTCACTACATTAGTATGAATGACGGCGTGATTTTTTATGCCTCAAGTATTTAGGAATTTAAAAGATATTTTACTCTTATCCGAAGCTAAAAATTTGGGGCGTGACATTTTTCTCTAGAGGTTAGTTTTTTTTTCTCTTATGCTTGTCTGTCCCCCGTGTATTGTTAAAGCCGACCTTCTCTTGCTATATCTTGTTTGTCATTTTGGGGTTGTACTAAAAAAATTTCTTAATTACCCAAAAAAAATGATGGAATTTTTTAGTGAGCTGTCTTACTCAAGTGCCTACTGAAATCATATACACCCATTGAGCATTTGTAAGAGCACAATTTCAATAATGAACTTCTATTCTTGCTTCATTGAAAACTCGTCTTCTAATCTTCTGTTACGTAGTACTTGTCATGGAACAGTTCTCTAAATATAAAAGCGGACCCACGGAGCATACACTTATGATTAATTCTTTCCCATGTAAACGATAATCATCTTGATGTGGAATACTTTATTTATGCTTGACGTGGAATAATTATTTATGTTGCTTTATTGATTGTTGGTTGTTTTTCAATTACAATAATGTGGAGTGATTTCTCTTTCCATAGATCATAATCCATCTTTTCTTAAAGTAACAAGTTGATTCTTTTCTCAACAGGTGATAAGTATCTAAAACCAATTGTGATATCGGAACCAGAGGTGAATGTCATGGAGAGAAACCCGCAAGATGAATTTATAATCCTGGCCAGTGATGGTCTTTGGGATGTGTTATCTAATGACTTGGCCTGCGACATAGCCCGCAGGTGCCTCAGCGATGGAGATCCGGGCCCAGAAGCTTCTACAGTTCACATGACTGAAATTGGTGTGGCCAAGCAATTGGACACTTCCACTGGTGGTAGACCCCAATTCTCTAAGTGCTCGCTTGCAGCTGCACTACTTACACACCTTGCTTTGGGTAGGAGAAGCTCCGACAACATTAGCGTGATTGTGATTGATCTTAAACGTACTGATGAAGGATCAACTTGAAGGCTAATTCTAAATGTTAATTATGGTTAGAGAGTGTTGGCTCCATTTTTCTTGTAGGGTAAGACCACGGTGAAAGGCCTCGAAAAGATGGAAGGCCATGGAGTTCAGTTTAATTAGAGAGGGCAATGCAAATGGCGGAAGTGTCTTTAGATTTGCATTGCACTGCACTGAATTTGTACATATGGTATGGTTAGCAAGACAAGTTTATTCTTTTATTCTCGTAGATGGAGTAATGGTATATGGAGGCAAGGATTGGGAAGTGGGCGGCGATTTTCAACGGGTCAAATTCCCTTCGGCATTTTAGATTCACTGAACAATCGAGGAGGGTCGAAGTTTTGATAATCAATTGTTCATTGTTAAATGAAATTGATACTCCCATCAGTCCCCAATGTTTCTTTTCGACGAAAGCCAAATGATTCTCTCCTATTATCGCCTTTCATCCCTGCTTGCTTCTGGTAGTTAATATCTGTTCATAAATGATACCTCCATCCTCAAAACATGAGATATTCGACACCTAGTAGTTCCAATTCACTGTAGCTTCTACCTACATAATGATCAATAATAATCTAATCTTTTTTTGGTTACTAATAATAACAATTTACTCATAACAGGTGGATTTTAGCTTCATAATTGTCATACTCTAATAATATCACTAAAATAATTCTTAATTAAGTGTACAAGAAAGTCACCTGGTTATGCAATCAACCTTGGAGCTTCTTGCTTATACCAAAAAAAAAAGGAAAAAAGAAATTAAAATTCTTAGAGGCTCTTGTTTGTTCGACAAACTCCTCTTTGATCCTGAGGATGCCAATGGAGACAGTGAGTTGATGCATAGTAGGTGGGAAATTTGCTCATGCAGCTCTGATAATGGTTAATCTTTGTCAGACTTGAGAACCGTTTCTACAAGTAAGGTAAGGAAAACATAGCAAACTTAATGAGGACAATCAGAAAATCGAGAAATGATAATATATTTTCACTTTAGTATCGAATTAGTTGGAGGGACATCACATTCTTGTGGTTTGATTCCCTAAAAAAGGGAAGGCAAAAGAAGGAAGCTAATAAATATACACCAAGCCAGGGCTTGCTCCTGAAGTGGTGGTCCCAAGTTCGAACCCCACTCCGTTGGCCACACACCCAGGATCTATCCCGATCTACCCTATGCGTATAATGGGTGGGCCTTGTATGTACCCGAGGGGATTGGTGGCAGGATATGGTGCTCTAAGAGGTTGGTTGCCTTGTCCCTTCTAGTCGGGTCCTAAGGACTTGGACACCCCTCATTATCCAAAAAAAACTATACACCAAATTTGCACACCAAACCCTACATATGTTTCGGTTGGGTAGTGAGAATGGGGCCCACATGGTCCACTTTTCCACAATCAACCAAAACCACAAGTGTATCTGTTTGGTGGATAAATTTGGGGTGGAAATATCATTTCCCCAAAGAAATGACATAAGCCATGCAAATATAACATAGGTGTATGTGTTGGTGTACAAATTTGGGGTAAAATTATCGTTTTTCAAAAGAAAAGACATGAGCCGTGTGAACTGTAAACATAGGAAGCTGGAACATAAAATCTCAACTTTTTGCTAGGAATTTAGCCCACATAATGATTTGTTTGCCGCCAATCAATTAGCCCATGTAAACATAACATAGATGTATGTGTTGGTGTACAAATTTGGGGTAAAATTGTCGTTTCCCAAAAGAAAGGACATGAGCCGTGTAAACTGTAAACATAGGAAGCTGGAACAGAAAATGTCAACTTTTTGCTAGGAATTAGGCACATAATGATACGATTGCCGCCAATCAATTAGCCCAAAACTCACAACTCCTTTTAAAAAAATCCAAATAAAGAACAACAAAAAGAGAAGTAGAGGAAAAAAATTGACCCTAAACCCTTTTCGAAAATGGATGGAGCAACCTGCACCTACGAATCAACCCAATTATAAGAGACTAGGAGTTTTGCCCGTGCAAAAATCATGTTACATGGAATTTGAACTGACATGTTCGTAATGTGATATGTGAATTCTAAAAGTTCATATATAGCTATAACCAACACTTTTATTAAGGAAAATGGATGAAATGGTGCCACTAGTTTTTCTTAACTAATGCTATAATTATTTTTTTTGCCAATTTTTTTTTGTAAAATTGACCTTTACTACATCTAATTTGCACATGAGAAATAATAGCGGCATAATTGGCTAAGAGGTGGCAAAATGTCTCGTCCTCAATCAAATACCATGTCTGTCCTTGAACACATTAATTAATTTAATTGCTGTTAAAACTTAATCACAATCATTAGCTAGAAAATGTACATAGAAAACTAAAACTACAACCCATGCTCTTTACGATAGTTAGATTATATTACAAAAAACAACATCTAAAGTGGCATTTGGGTAGACAAACCGCTCGCATTGTTGGCATATTTTTGCCAGATTACCTCATATTGTGGAAAATCCCATTGGTAAACCATATTGTTTACAATCCGAATTGTTTCATAGTCCAGGATTGTTGGGCAATTCTTAAAGATCCTGGGTTTGAGAACAATTCGGGTGATTGTTCAGATTGACTGATTGTTCACAATATGATAGGATTGTCTACCCAAATGCACCAGAAATGATCTAGCCTGTTCTTTCTTCCCCACTATACTCACTCAGGCCTTGGACCTGCCAAAATTTTTTATAGCAGTTAACGCACAACACAAAACCCACTGCTAGGCCCCATTACTCATATCAATTAATTACTATCTAGTATGATAACAACCCACTAGCCTAGTAATAGGGTAATCGTCGATGACCATTATGAGTGTGGCAATTCCTACTAGCCCATGTGGCAATCATCCACTGGCCCACTTTGCCTCACTAATGTCGCAGCTACACATTGGTTGATGTTATTAGTGTAGTAGGCTAGTAGCCACCCACTAGCTCATTACTAGAGGAACTGCGAGCAAACCACTTATAGCCACTCTAGGTCTCTGCCAATCTCAAACTCGAATGTATTTGTCTTTCCACATTTTTGGGAAAATATCAAAGGTTTACCCATAGTCCAGTACCATGCTAAGACCCTTGTATACCCTGTTTATGGACTTTGGTCATGGAGCCCGTTGTAGAACTCACTCCATCAAGATTGACAAACCAACCACCTTTTACAAAAAAAAAGGAGAAGTTCATGGGCCCACACTTTTTTCCAAACATTCATACAATGCAACATGTGTGCCATGTATGATTTGCGCTCATAGGACACAACCCATCTGTCTCCTAGACTCAGTGGACCATGGAATGTTGTATTGGCGATATATCGACGACTTTCAACGATAAAATGATACACTGTAATCTCAATTTTGAAATTGTTTTAAAATATCGCCGCTATATCGATTTCGGTCCAATATATCGGTGTTTTAAAAAATAATTTTTTTAAAAAATCAACTTTTCTGTTTGTTTTCCATCCTATGCCAAGTGGGAAGATACGAGTTTAAAACACAAACACATATTTTGAATTATATGCATATTTTTATACATATTTTAAAATTTATGCTTGCTTAAATGAGTATCACTAATTTTAGAAGTTATATTATCAAGATATATAGTAAAAACTAGTTTTAAACCACCGATATTTTTTTATATATCTCTAATATATCTCCGATATTTTGTCTATTTAGTTGACCGATATTTTATAGATATCCAATAAGACATTCATTCTAATGGACACGAGGGGGACGTGCACTCCATCTATTTTTTTTCCACCCTTCCATTTTCTAGATCAATGGATTGAATCATATGGGCTCAAATCCGACCTGACATATCAGTCACACTGTACTTCCCCTCCTGTCCCATTTATATCCATGGGACCTACCTGAATTAACAAGAATCCAGTTGATGCTTCAAGCTAAGGCTCTGTTTGGTTAGCACTTCTAGGAGTAGAAAATCCAAATTTTTTAGATGAATCTAGGTTTAAGAAAAGTGGTGTTTGGTTGGCCAAAATAAACTTCATTTGATGAATTTAGGTCATAGTGGTAAAAGCTGTAATTTTCAAAAAAAGACAAAGGTATTTGATAACAAAAAACCTCATCATTAGCTTTTTTTTTTAAAATACCCCTGGCATTTTTTGAATTTTACACTAAATACCATTGAAAGAAGTTCTTGTGACTTCTTTTGAGAAATTTCTTAATCTCTTTGGGAGGAGATTTCCCAAAAGAAGCTGGATTCTTAAGAATTCAGCTTCTTTTTGGGCAACCAAACGGGGCCTAAATCAGATGGCTGAGCTTTTCTTTACCAGATTTCCCAATCAAAATCACTCCAAAAAAAAGCCTCAACTCAAACAGACCCAAGTCCAACCACTCCGAAAGAGCCCCTCTCCCCTTTGACTTGTCTCCACCTCTCTGTCCCCTCCCTTCACCACCACGAAATCCCTTCTCTCACGCTGTCAATCCATTTCATTTTCAAAATAAGTTACTGTCTTTTTGCTCCCTCTATCGCTTGCATCCATGGCCTCCTAGTGTTCCAAGAATCTATGTCTTGGGACATAAAAAGGACCATCTGATGTTTTCTTCTTATGGGTCAGAATGTATCCAAGAAAATGGATTTTGAAAGGGTATTTAGTATGAATGCTGCATTTGATTTGATCTCTGTCGG
This sequence comes from Houttuynia cordata, assembly GCA_039654745.1. Lineage (NCBI taxonomy): Eukaryota > Viridiplantae > Streptophyta > Magnoliopsida > Piperales > Saururaceae > Houttuynia > Houttuynia cordata. The sequence continues at coordinate 14,820,170 of CM077504.1, forward strand.
TTGTAGTTCTTGTGGGCACTTATAGGAGTGGAAAATGAAGGACTTCCCGGGGACTCCAGGGACTTATGCCGGTCTTTTCCTTAGGCTTGCACAGTTTCTGTCTGCAGCTGGTTCCATTGCTTCAATGGCGACGGCGGAGGGATTTACTAATTATACGGCCTTTTGGTATGCGTCTACTGTTTTGTTAGTTAGTAAATACTCGAACTTTATATGATCAGTGAATCAATTTTATTTTTTTGATTTTTTTCCTTCTGTGTTAACTTGACTCTTTGTTTTAAATTGCTTTGATGATTTGTTGTTTATTTCATCCATTGCATAACTTTAGGACACAAATAGTGGGATTTGAATTTAGACTGCATAACGGTTCTAATATCAGTATCTGTTAAAAATGGGGTTTGCCTGACTTAATGTTATGTGGCGAAAGAGTCTTTGAATTTACTGTCCTTTTCATGTGTTGGCTACTGTGGATGAAATTTAGGTATTCTGTTTCTATTTTGGTTATTTGAGAGGGTGTGCGCGATCTGTATCAAGAAATTCTCTGATCAGTGTTATATTAGAAAAAGCATATGATAATCAGTTTTAGTCACTATTGTCAAAAAGCATTGTATAGATTACCACTTGTTTTTTGTGTATTGTATCTTAACTGTTTGTTTAGCTAAAAAGGGTGCACGAGTGACTCGTTTTGGCTATAGTTGTGGAAGTTTTACATTGATATAGCTCCTAACAGTGTTTGACACTTAGATCTACTGAAATATGTTGACACCAATATTTGGTTCATCAAAACCTTTTTGTCTATAAATTAAGATATTAGATGGATTTCAAGAAGGTATTTTAACATTGATGTTTTATTAATGGATGCATCACTAATCAATAATAACGACCTGAATTATTGAACCTGTGGAAATAGCAGTAATAAAGCTCTTTACAAGACATCTTAGAGATCATGTAGAAGTCAGCCTCTCTCTGCAGGTGGGCATGTATCAACTGGAGGATTTGCGTTCTCTTGTCTGCAATAATTGTCATTTATGTTGTTTGATACAACTGGAGCAGCTGTATCGAAAGAAAAAGAAATATTCATCCTCTTATTTGCTTTTTGATTTTTGACCTTCTATCCTTGCACTTCAGTGTTTTTTTTTCTGTTGTTTATGTACTATTAACTTTTCATACAAATTGTATTGTTCTTTTCTTCAAAAAGACATATGAAGCTAGTTTAATTTCTCTAAGTACATAGCTAAACACGATAAATATATGAAAGTTTCAGACCTGTGGTGAGTACTGGGCACCTCACGAATGGTTGAAATTCTTATTTAGAACTCTTGTGTTCAGCAACACTACAAAATCAAGAAAACTATACATAATTTGATTCTTCCAATGAAAATGGAGGCTATCATTTGTAAATAGATGATCCAATGTCTTAAAAAAGATTCCTATTTTTGATTTTATAACACAATTTCCTAATTTTGGCTTAAATCTGGCTTCAATTTTAGTTACATTTGCTATTTGTGTAATAGCTTGTTTGCAAATGGCTCAAACCATGACAAATTCACAGTTAACTGCTAAAATCTGAACTTGAGTTACTAGTACCCTAAATACTAGGCATGGTACGGTGATTTTTTGAGGTGAATGCAAATAATGGTATAGTGAGTTTTGAGGTAAATGCAGGTTATTATAGTGACTTTTATGGGTAAAGAAAAGCTTCTGATATGATATGATATATTCTGCAAAGTAAATGGAGTGTTTTGGACTTTTGTAGCATCAAAAGAAGGTGAAAATTAAATACATGCTTATGATGCATAAAAGCTGAAGGACTGATGTGATTATATTTGCATTAAGATTACATTGAGTAGTTAAAGAACAATATAAGTGGTCGGAGGCTTTCAACATTATGGAAAATGAAAAGGAAAGTGCACCAAAATATGGAGAAGGAACTAAAATCAATTTCAAATATAGTTATAGAATTCTATGAACGAAACTGTATTTCTGAATTGAGAAGTTTGAATTACATAAAAGGAGGATCTATCCTTATATACAGATCATAGATCCTAATACAAGCAAAACTAAAATAGGAAATTACTTGAGTAATAAATAACCCAAAAAAAACTTGACTAAACTACCCTCTATATGATGAAGAACTAATACTAAGGACTCAACCAAAATACGAGCAACTATACTCTAACAGTTAGCACCTGCACGAGAAGCTTTGCAAAAGTCAAGAAGCTTGATATGTTACTGCATCCAATCTCAAATGTTTCAGCTTGAATTTGGCTTTGTGATGTAGCCGGTGCATGAATGTGTTAGTTTGAAAAGCAATTTTTCTTTTATTTGCAGTATGGAACAAAAAGTTTATAATAGTCCGCAATAGATGTATGCCACATTATTTTCTAGGAAAATTGTGGAAATTAAAATAAAAAAAATATGGGATTGACTTAGGTTTCAGGTGCAATGTACCATAGTGAGCGTTTGCAATAAGTTTGATACATTTGTTGGTTGCCCAAAGGGAGAGGAAATAGCTTGGGTGATTCGATTGGAACTTGGTAGTAGGAATGTAATCAGTTGAGGGTCAAATGATACATTATTGAATTTGGCATGACATGACTTGTGGGAGCCATTTTTATATTCTTTGCGTCATTATGAAGATATTGAACCTGCTCATATCCTTTTCTGCTAAAAGTCTCACCTCTAGATTCAATCATGTGGTTCAAAATTTTGAATAGAGTATTGGAAAGGAGAAAAAGAGAGAGAAACAACAACAAATCAGCCAAGTAGTTAGTCTGACAATAATGCTTACAGTAGAAAAAGCCTTTTTGGATATATAATAAGTAAGCCTGCTTCAAAATTAGTTTAATTATCCTTGTGCTAGAAATTATAATGAACAAATTTTAGAATTATTCAGTGCTCTGAATCTAGATCGTCTAGGTAAAGCGACAAAAGTTCTGGCAAAGTCTGTTTTACATCTTTAATTTGTGCCACTAATGCTTCTATAGATGAACTTCCTTCTAAGAGAAGTGTCAGTGTTGTCTCTCTTAAACATAGTAGAGAATGCAGCAACTGTCACAACTTAGGTTTTGTCATTGTTTGGGCTTAGGTGCATATGTTCAACACTGTTGAAGTAGTAATGCCTGGGTGCCAAAGTGTATCTTTGCAAATGATTCAAAGGAGTTGGAGAAACATGAGCTGGTAGTGTAATTCAAGTAAAACTGCTTAGTTAGGGAAGGAATGCCTGTTGCCAATCGCGTACATCTGGGATAAGGAAACGATGGTGACAAGGATGAGGGTAATGGAAAGACCAAAACTAGACCTTAAACAATTGTGAGTCTCCGGAATAATTTTGATGTGTGCGACATCTTTGTTCAATGTCTTGCAATTCAGCCATTGAATTGGGTCTATATTTATTAGTCTGATGAACCTAGTAATTTGCGCTGATTTACTGTGGTTCTACCTCTTTGAACACCTTGGGGCTCATATAGAAAGTGGCAAAAACATTTTCCTCTCCCTCACTGTAGCATACACACATAAACACGGTAATACATGTTTAGTACTACTTACATGTCAATCTTGGAGCAAAACTGTGAACTCTGAAGTTCAGCGCTACAGAGAGGCTAAATTGGGTTTATCGGCTGAGAACTACAGTAGGGGGGGTTATGAATGTCTCCGCGGTGGGCTTGATTTCACCAAGGATGATGAAAATGCTCATGCACATAATAGAAATAGAACTAGGACACCATGGATTGTGTACCCACGTAAGTTCCAACTTATCTTAAATGTGGATCTCATGTTTCCAAGCCTTAAAATCACAGCTAGTAATCAGTTTTGCTTCATGCGAGTTCCCGTATCCAAACCTCCAAACTCATGACTAATTACCAATTTTATGTTACTTAAGGACTATTTTATAGATCCCCTACAAGTGATCTTGATTTTATCTCTACTGCGTGGTGCGGACACGGGGCCTATACGGGTTTACACCCGCCGGAATAGGGCCCGTGCCCATTAGATTTGCTTAATTTTCTGTTTACATATTTAGTACTTTCTATTTTCAGCATTTGATTTCAATTAAGGATTTTCTTTGATTAGAAAAGCTTGATTCCCATATCTAATTTGGGCAAGCTTAAATTTGTTGCTTGATTTAAAACTTTTGTAATGCCTATTTAATGGCTACTCCTTCTATGAAATAAAACAGTCCAGTTTATGAAAAAAAGATCTCGTTTGATACCTCTGTGATAGAGAAATCTCGTCGGTGCTGAATCCGACGCCGGTGCCGAAGCCGGAAGCCACTGGTGCCGAATCCAGTGGTGGGTTTTGGTGCCGATTCCAAAACCCCACCTTCGTGTGCTCGTCCTTGTCGTCATCACCCCCTCCTCTACCGAAGACTTACAGATCTACGATGAAGGACTTACAGATCGACGGCGTCGCCTCTTCCATCCGGTTGATCATCAGGCCGGCGTAGATTTCACCAACCAGAACTTCGCTGTCTTCAATCGGAGGATCCGCCGCCGCCATAACCTTCGCCGCTACCCAGTGGTGTGCTCCGGCGGGGTCTGGCCATCCAAAGTCGTCGCCTTTCGTTCAGAAACTTACCGTAGTCCCGACACCCTTTTCTGTCAAGCAGAACTCAGGCCACCGCCGCCCTACCGCCGTCGTTGCCGCCTTCTTTGGTCGCCGCCTTGTCAGTCGGAGTATCATCTTGACTATCACGGCCGTCGTCACCACTATCACGGCCGCCGCTACCCAGTCGAGCCGGCAGCCAATCCCTCTGGTCTTCTCCTCCGGCCGCCTTCTGTCAGCCAGAGCCTTCGATCGCTCCGCCGCAACTACAGGCACCGTGCTCGAGCCCTGTTTCTTTCGTGCAGATGGGTTCGGGTCCTGGTCTATCGATTTAAATCCGGTTCTACATTAGATGAGCCATTGGACCACGAGTTTACTTCGTGCCAGAGTACTTCGGTTCGAATCTCTTTTTGGACGGGTCAGACCACTTGGGTTCAGTTCGGGGTTCACTTCGGGCGGACAAGTAAGTTGTCTTCTTCATCTATGTGGCTTTAGCTGTTTGTCTAAAATATCATATTTGATCTGAAGTGCAAGTACGTAGTAAATATCGATTCATACATGAAGGCCTTTAGTCCTAGCCTAAAACAGTTTATTAACTGTTGCTGTCCTTCAACCTTTTATATCAAGTTTGAATTATTAGTAGTAATTTATATTAAATTCTTTATATTGCCGGAGTAGAATTGCTAAACTTTATTGTTTTCTTTACTTGTTTAAATTTTGTCGGATCTCAAACTGGTTGTCCTGCATCATATTTGGTGGCCCATGCATCGTTTAGGCTAGGTATTTGAAAAAAAAAAGTCGATTTAGTTTGCATTTCATTGCATGCATTTGCGTTCCGGTAAAGTCATTTCTCCTAGTTCGTCAACATCCCACTCTGTTATGGATCCCCTACAAGCTTTTGGTAAACAACTAGAAAACATAAATAAACAACTAGAAAACCTCAATGCTAAATATGAGGAGCTTTGTCAAGATAAGATCCGAACCAATGTCCGTCTAGACTCTGTTGAGACCTCTCAGAAGTTAAACCAAAATTTTATCGGTGAGTCTTCTCAGGAGGCAAAAACTGAACAGCGTAATGAGGCTGATCCTCCTATCCACAGCCAACCATGCGCTAATTTTGGTCCCTTCCCATACAATGACCGTACTGCCCATCACCGCCGAGGCCCACCCCCTCAAACCTATATGGACCTTAGGGAGCCCCATGACCCAAATGAGCGCATCATGCGGAACCTTAAGGTTGAAGCACCATCCTTTGATGGCAACCTTGATCCTAAGGTATTTATTAATTGGGTGAGAGAAATGGACCACTTCTTTGAGTGGTATGAGTTGACTAAGGACAAAAAGGTCAAATTTGTTAAGATGAAATTCATCGGGGAGCCAAACTGTTTTGGGAGGATGTTGAAGGTTTGATAGCCCTTAGACATGACCCTACAATTACTACTTGGATGGACATGAAAGAGAGCCTGAGCACTAATTACTTGCCTCGATCCTATAGAAGTGATCTCATAGAGAATTACTATAAGCTTAGGCAAGGTAACCGGTCTGCCCTAGAATATATTGCTGAATTTGAGGAGTATAGGGTGTGTTGTCAAGTTCGTGAGGAACATGATTCGATTCTGGTTTGATTTCGAAAGGGTCTTAATGAAGACCTTAGGAAGGAGCTTGTGTTTCGAGGCATTGCTACTCTTGAACAAGCTTATGCCTTTGTTAAGGACTACGAGATGATAACTAAACCTCACTCCTTTAGACGTCCAGAACCTCGCATACAATTAGCTGTTCCCCAACCACTTGCCAGCATGCCATATGGGGGATCATCCCCGTATGCAGGGAATAGGTCCAATTCTGAACCAGTTCCGTCTACCGGGCGTAAACCACAGTCCGGATCTTACCCATCCAAAGCTCCTCCTCCTGTGCGTGCCTCTAATGATAATGACAAACGGGTAGATTGAGATTCCCCAACACCCAGTCGTTGCTATAGGTGTCAAGGATTTGGTCATGTTGCTGCTGTGTGCCCTACTAAGAAAACTCTTGTTATTAGTGAACAAGAAATGCCTTTTGATGATAGCAGCCTCGAAGAGGTCTATGAGCCCAACCTAGTGGACATACATGACTCTGATGCTGAGTATGAGGAAGCACCTGGCTTCCTAGGTTGTATTAGAACTTCTCCTTCTCCATTCGGTTGCGCAAACACTCAGTTTGTTGCCCCAACTCTAAACGTCGTTAGGTGTGCCCTAACCCAACCTCGAGAGAATGATTGGGGTAGGAGTACAATCTTTCACACTTATGTTAAGTGTGGGGGGAAAGATTGTAAAGTGATCATTGACAGTGGGAGCTGTATTAATGCCGTTTTTTCTAGACTTGTCTCCCGCTTAGGTCTCAAACCAATTCCCCACCCTAATCCCTATAAGGTCTCTTGGGTTGACACAACATCCATTCCTATCAATGAACGATGTCTAGTGCCAATTGAAGTTCACTCTTACACAGACAAAATATGGTGTAATGTCATACCCATGGATGTAGGTCATCTTATCTTAGGGAGGCTGTGGCTCTTTGACTTAGATGTCACCATATATTGTCGCAGTAATTCTGTTACTTTCACTTTTAATGGCCATAAGATCAAATTGAACCCTTCAAAATTGCAGCCTCTTCCTAAACATCCCAAAAGTGCCGCAACAAAAAAAAAAGCTTGCACATCATTAGCCCAAAAGAGTTTGAGAGAGAAGTGAGCACTGAAGATGTTCTCTTTGCCGTAGTTGCCAAGGAAGTTTCACCGGACACTCAGGAAGACACACCTGCTGAGGTAACTAATCTCCTTACGGAATTTAAGGATGTTTTTCCTGAGGATTTCCCAGACCAGTTACCACCCATGCATGATATCCAACACGCTATCGATCTTGTTCCAGGAACCATAGTTTTCAAAACCGGACCGGACCGGCCGGTCCGACCGCGGAGAACCGGAACCGGCCGGAAAACCGGTCCGGTCCACCCGGTTTACCCCGGTTTTCCAAACCGGACGATTTTTTCGAAACCGGACGGTTCAACCGGCCGGTTTTTCCGAACCGGGTAACCGGAACCGGATTGACCCGGTTTTTCAGTTTTTTTTTTTTTTTTTTTTTTTGAAAAAATTTACGAAAGAGAGGCTCGCGGGGGGGGGGGGGATTCGAACCCGAGACCCCCCTGCCAACGCCCTGTGCTTTAACCACTTGGACTACACCGGTTTTGTGTTAATACGATACAAAATTTATATTTATTATATACTTAACCCTATTTACACCTACACCGGTTCATTCCGGTTTGACCACGGTTTGACCGTGGTCAAACCGCGGTCCAACCGGACCGGCCATCAATCCGGTTCGATGGCCGGTCCGGTTTTAAAAACCTTGCCAGGAACAACTCTCCCAAATTTGGCTCATTATCGACTTAACCCCACTGAGCATGATGAGTTAAAGAGGCAAGTTGATGATCTCCTCCGTAAGGGGTTCATTAGGGAAAGTATGAGTCCGTGTGCCGTACCCGCACTCCTAACACCTAAGAAAGATGGATCATGGAGGATGTGCGTGGATAGTCGTGCGATCAACAAGATCACGGTGAAATATCGGTTTCCCATCCCTCGGCTTGATGATATGCTTGATATGATGGCTGGTGCCAAAATTTTCTCAAAAATCGATCTCAAAAGTGGCTACCACCAAATTCGAATTCGCCCAGTGACGAGTGGAAAACCGCCTTCAAGACGAAGGATGGCCTCTACGAGTGGATGGTCATGCCATTTGGACTCTCTAACACTCCTAGTACCTTTATGCGAGTGATGACGCAAGTACTTCGTCCTTTCATGGGTAAGTTCCTTGTTGTGTACTTTGACGACATCCTCATTTATAGCACAACAAAGGAGCAACACCTAGACCACCTTGTCCAAGTTTGTAACACCCTGAGGAAAGAAAGTTTATATGCTAACCTTAAGAAGTGTTCTTTTCTTATACATCAAGTTATCTTCTTGGGTTTTATAGTTTCCTCTAAGGGAGTTTCTGCTGACCCTCAAAAAGTACAGGCGATAGTCGACTGGCCTGAGCCCAAGAATATTCATGATGTTCGGAGTTTTCATGGGCTTGCTACTTTTTATCGTCGATTTATTCGAGGGTTTAGCACCATCATGTCCCCTATAACTGATTGTCTAAAGAAAGGTGATTTTCGATGGTCGCCTGCCGCTGCTAGAGCATTTGAGGCGATCAAAAGGAAGATGACTGAAGCCCCCGTAATGCGCCTCCCAGATTTTTCAAAGGTTTTTGAGGTTGAATGTGATGCATCTGGTATAGGCATTGGTGGCATCCTTAGTCAAGAACTTCATCCAATTGCTTACTTTAGTGAGAAGTTAAATGAGGCTAAGCAAAAATACTCAACCTATGATAAAGAATTCTATGCGGTAGTGCAAACTTTACGTCAGTGGCGACATTACCTTCTACCGCATGAATTTGTCCTTTATTCAGATCATGAGGCTTTACGTTACCTGAACTCTCAAAAGAAACTTAATTCTCGACATGGTCATTGGATTGAGTTTCTATAGTCTTATACTTTTGTGTTGAAACATCGAGCAAGGGTTGCGAATAAAGCAGCTGACGCACTTAGACGTCGCACATTCTTACTCTCTATGCTGAGTGTCAAAGTTACAGGTTTTGATCGACTTAAGTAGGACTATGCGTCATGCCCTGATTTTGGAGAGATTTTCCTAGCCTTGAGTAGTGATTCGACCTTTTCCCATGATGGCTACCATCTTCACGATGGGTACCTATTCAAAGCAAACAAGCTTTGCATTCCCCGTACGTCCGTGCGAGATTTCTTAGTGTGGGAAATTCATGCCGGTGGTTTAGCAAGACACTTTGGGCATGACAAAACCATTGAAGAAGTTGAACGCCAATTTTATTGGCCGAGCCTCAAAAGAGATGTTAAGATCATTAGTCAATGTCGCACATGTCAACTGGCTAAACACAAAAAGCAAAATACTGGCCTCTACACCCCTTTCATATGCCCGATCGTCCATGGCAAGATGCTAGTATGGATTTTGTGCTTGGACTACCTCGTACTTTTACAAAGCATGATTACATATTTGTGGTCGTCGACCGCTTCTCCAAAATGGCTCACTTCATTCCTTGTTCCAAAACCTCTGATGCATCTAAAATTGGGAAAATCTACTTTGATAAGATTGTGAGTTTGTATAGTTTACCCAAAACTCTCTACTGCCTATCACCCTCAAACCGATGGTCAAACAGAAGTCGTAAATCACAGTCTGGGCAACCTTTTACGTTGTTTAGTGGGAGACAGTAATAGAAATTGGGATTCAATTATGCCTTTTGCTCAATTTGCATATAACAGTTCAGTCAATAAGTCTATAGGCATGAGTCCATTTGAAGTTGTGCATGGTTACAAACCTAGGAAACCTGTAGATCTTATTCCCATGTCCCCTCATGTTCGTATTTCTGAGTCAGCTGATGCATTTGCACGACATGTTCATGATTTGCATAAAGAGATCCGTAATAAAATTGAAGCAAGTAATGACGCTATAAAATTCAAGCTGATTCTCGTAGGCGCTTTAAAGAATTTAATGTGGGTGACTATGTTAGGATTCGGATTCGACCCGAGCGGTTTCCTTCTGGTGCCGTTCGAAAGTTGCAATCCCGTAGTGCTGGTCCTTTTCAAGTGTTAAAACGCATTGGTCCTAATGCCTATGCTATTGATATACCTTCTGATTTTGGCATCCCCACCACTTTTAACATTGAGGATTTGGTTGCTTACCATGGTCCTCTGGCCATACCTGATAACCCGTTTGATGATATGTCTCCTGACCCTTCCCCTATCCTTGATCCTATACCACTGCCATATCCACTTGCACTAAAAGAACAAGTTGATGCTATTTTAGATGAACAGGTAGTTTCCACCAAGGATGGAGGAGTGCAACGCTATCTTGTTCGTTGGAGGGGACGCCCCGAGTCAGATTGCACATGGATTATACGTGACGAGTTACAAACACTTGATCCAGATGCCTTAGAATTACATGAGAGTTTTTCTGCACATAACTCGACAGGGTCGAGTTTTTCACACTCGGGGAGAGTTGGTGCAGACACGGGGCCTATACAGGTTTACACCCGCCGGAATAGGGCCCGTGCCCATTAGATTTGCTTAATTTTCTGTTTACATATTTAGTACTTTCTATTTTCAGCATTTGATTTCAATTAAGGATTTTCTTTGATTAGAAAAGCTTGATTCCCATATCTAATTTGGGCAAGCTTAAATTTGTTGCTTGATTTAAAACTTTTGTAATGCCTATTTAATGGCTACTCCTTCTATGAAATAAAGCAGTCCAGTTTATGAAAAAAAAGATCTCGTTTGATACCTCTGTGATAGAGAAATCTCGTCGGTGCTAAATCTGACGCTGGTGCCGAAGTCAGAAGCCACTGGTGCAGAATCCAGTGGTGGGTTTTGGTGCCGATTCCAAAACCCCACCTTCGTGTGCTCGTCCTTGTTGTCATCGCCCCCTTCTCTACCGAAGACTTACAGATCTACGATGAAGGACTTACAGATCGACGACGTTGCCTCTTCCATCCGGTCGATCATCAGGCCAGCGTAGATTTCACCAACCAGATCTTCGCTGTCTTCAATTGGAGGATCCGCCGCCGCCATAACCTTCGCCGCTACCTAGTGGTGTACTCCGGCGGGGTCTGGCCGTCCAAAGTCGTCACCTTTCGTTCAGAAACTTACTGTAGTCTCGACGCCCTTTTCTGTCGAGCAGAACTCAGGCCACCGCCACCCTGCCGTCGTCGTCGCCGCCTTCTTTGGTCGCCGCCTTGTCAGTCGGAGTATCATCCTGACTATCACGGCCGTCGTCACCACTATCACGGCCGTTGCTACCCAGTCGAGCAGGCCGCCAGTCCCTCTGGTTTTCTCCTCCGGCCGTCTTCTGTTAGCCAGAGCCTTCGATCGCTCCGCCGCAATTACAGGCACCGTGCTCGAGCCCTGTTTCTTTCGTGCAGATGGGTTCGGGTCCTGGTCTATCGATTTAAATGCGGTTCGGGTTCTACATTAGATGAGCCATTGGACCATGAGTTTACTTCGGGCCAGAGTACTTCGGTTCGAATCTCTTTTTGGACGGGTCAGACCACTTGAGTTCGGTTCGGGGTTCACTTCAGGCGGACAATTAAGTTTTCTTCATCTACGTGGTTTTAGCTGTTTGTCTAAAATATCATATTTGATCTGAAGTGCAAGTACGTAGTAAATATCGATTCGTACATAAAGGCCTTTAGTCCTAGCCTAAAACAATTTCTTAACTGTTGCTGCCCTTCAACCTTTTAAATCAAGTCTTAATTATTAGTAGTAATTTACATTAAATTCTTTATATTGCCTGAGTAGAATTGCTAAACTTTATTGTTTTCTTTACTTGTTTAAATTTTGTCGGATCTCAAATTGGTTGTCTTGCATCACTGCGAGCTACCTTTAATGTGCTAAAGTTTAGGGTTGGTAGTGAACATTCACAGGTAGTTGACTACATGCCATTCCCTGCAAGTACATGTTTGTTTTCTCAAATTCATGCTGTTAAAGATGATGTGAATTAGGCATAACCTCTCTGTTCCAGAGGTGAAATGGTTTAAGTGTGCATCGTGCCTTGAGCATATATCATAGTTCTTCTAGTTGGGTTAGTTATTTATGAAATTCTTTTGACATGTAGAGTAACAGTTGCCATAGATCTATATTGTGTGGGGAAGAAGGGTTGGTTGGAGGCTATGTCGGGGTTTCATTTTGTTGGATTTTTTTTGTTTAAAGTAGCTTATTTGGTCTGTATAGTAGCTCGAGTTTCCAACTTATTCACTTGAAAATCTATACAGGTGGAACCAAATTCAGCCGTATAAACCTATTACGCTGTTCCTCTCCCTCTGTCTTCCAAAAAAAAACAACAAGAAAAAGAAGAACATGATGAAAGAAAATTCAATTTTGTATCTTACTGTGCTCCTCTAGTGTAGATTTTCTTGCTCTGCAACTGAGGCTATTAGAATTTGTAGTAGTCGATTTGGCTAGGTCTTGCCAATATTCATGGAAAATTTAGCCGTAGCTCAATACAGCAGTGGCTGTTAAAATGGAGCCATTTTAGACTTGTTTCTATATTTTTCCAGGTGTACTTAGATTGGGGCCGCATGCCATCTTTCCTTATAGTACCATTTGGTCTACCTTTTTTCTTTCTATCAACTCTGCATATATATTGATATTTTTTCTTAGGACATTGCTAAGGTGTTTGCATTTTTGAATTACCTTCGATGCAAATATTGCTTAAATTATGCTTCGGAAATAGAATGTGTGCAAGTTCATGGTAAGACCTGTTTCCTGTTTCTCGTTTATTAGGTGACAGGATTACTATGGATAGTATTGGGTTACACCTATTGTCATTTATATCTTGTAACTTCCCATGAATTTTGAGGCGTATTCGCTTGATTGCTTGTATATTAGAAGGTATTCTTCTCTGTTCTTGTTCAGCTTTTCAACTTCCCATTTTCTGATGCATGCATGTGGTTAGGAATGCCTTCAGACATTTGTGGAAGGCCATTATTTCCAATAGACTTATCTGAATAATTCTGCAAACATGGGTTACACATCATCTACTGTCAGGGGTTTACTTATTATATTTGGTTATCATGACAATGAAATGGAAAGTGCTCTCTCTTAATCGAAGCTGCTTTCTATTTGCAGCTACCTAATAGCATCAATGGGTTTACAAGTAATATGGTGCTTAGTACTAGCGTTTTTGGATGCATATGCACTGGCATACAAGAAGGTTCTAAGGAACCCTCTTTTGGTCAGCCTCTTTGTCGTCGGAGATTGGGTTTGACTTACTTACCCTCTTGGTTCTTTGCTATTTTGTGTTCTCATTTTTTTTTTGCTGTCGTGTGCATATATATGGTAAATACACATGCATGCATTGAGAAATGTTAACCTGTGTGCTATTCTACATCAAATTTAGTTAGATAGAAGCTCAGGCAGATTTTATTATATATTTGTAAGTACAAATTTTTTATGTGATAGTTAGATTTGATACAGGACTCTTCATTGTCTATGATATCATGTTAGTAGTGTCACTGATTTTGTAACATATTTCTTTATAATTCTTGCGATATTTTGTGAACAGGTCACAGCAACTTTATCATTAGCAGCTGCATGCTCTTCGGCAGGCATAATAGTATTATATGACAAAGACTTGGGGTATTGTAAGTTACTTGGATGCCAGAAATATCAGATTTCGGTCTCACTTGCATTCTTGAGTTGGATGCTAATTGAAATATCATCTCTCATCATGTTTTGGCTTGTCGCTGCTGGTTA
>CM077504.1:14834262-15049262 GCA_039654745.1 Houttuynia cordata
CTTATAAATGCCATCAACTGTTCGTGTGAACATCCTTATTCAATTGTTGCTTCTAAATTCTGGAGATTAACGAATCACCTGGCGAGTCAGTCTAAGCAGACACCAGTATCTGCAATCTTTTTCTTCATGCCTAGAGTTCTCTCTTAGATAAGTCCCACCGTGGCCTTGCCATGCATATGATGTAAAGGGAGGGGGTAGTGGTAGTCGGTTCGTCTCGCCAGTGACAGTAAACATCTCGTTGTTACTTGTACGCCTACTCGTAAGGCGGAGGTACTTGGTCTCGAGGGACTCGGCGGGGATATTTCTGGCTAGCAAGGGTGAAGCACCACCCCAGTTGTTCGACCCCATGCTGGGGTGCTGGGCCGTACGGAAATCCAACAAATCCCTATGCATCTTTTCTTTCTTTGTCTGCTCTCCTCTCTCCAACAGTCTGATCGTCTCCTTTTACCACTTGAGTGTGATTACCTAAACATTGAGCAGTTTGATTCTAGGATTAGTTTTTCTTTATATGTTTATAGGTTTAGTTGGTCGGAGCTATCAAGGAAAAATGGAAAATGACTAACTGGTGTTGGGTTCATAACTAGCTGTTTTACTTATCCTTTTGATACAAACTAGGAATGGTTTTATAACTGCCGTGGGATTTAACCAATGGATCTCTCCCACAAGGAAGAGATATACAATCAGCCGCAATTGAATTTTAATTTCACTCAAACTGATTTACTAATTTAGTTTTTGATCGAAGAGTAGGTCTAAAAAGACTTAAGCAACAGTACAGAGATCCGCAGAAACCCTTAAGTAAGTATGTTTCTCCCAAATACTAAGCTTATGTATTAAACAACCTTAGGGCATAGACATTGTCATGATCCCTGTCGACCAGGAACACTCACGACGCGTGGGCCGCATGTGGAGCCCATGTGTAAAGCGATATTTTTTTCTTGACGGGGCTCCATGACCAATGTTTATGATCATGGTACATGGAGGTTTTAGGATGGTACATGGAGGTCTTAGCATGGTACATAGAGGCATAAATGGTACTTATATATGTACATAAATTGTCATGGTACCAACATGGCAACTTGATCCTTAGAGATGATGCAAATGGATTCTGCTTCACAGCTTGATTTTGTGGGTACAGATGAAAATAAGCTACTACAACTGAAAAGAGTTTGAAAATGGCTTCAATGCCATAATAACGGCGGCCACGATAGGGAATATCAATCAAACTCCTTGCTCGACGGGACGGAATATCCAATCTTAGGATTTTAAGAATGGCCCTGTGTACCTATCTATTTTTGAATAACTGCAATGCAGAAAATAGATGTTTCGAGCTTTATGTATTGCTCTTGCATAGCACACGCCCATTGATTAAGAGTCAAGAGACGCACATTTTGGATCTGTCTGCCATGTAGAACCAGCCAGGCAGCCAGCATATGAAAGAATGGCGAGGGATGTGATGTTTTACCCTTATACCATATATTTATATACAGCATCTGTCTGCCATGTACGTAGAACCAGCCAGGCGGCCAGCATATGAAAGAATGGCGAGGGATGTGATGTTTTATGTTTTTACCATATATTTACATACTTCATCTGATCCATACTAATAGTTCTATTTGGTTTTTCAAAATGAACTGAATAAATTGAACAGATGGAATATTTCCTATACGGCCCGATTGAACAACAGACTAAGTTATGTTTGATCGGTCCGAGTCAGACACATGTAGCCACAAACATGAATGGGGCCATAGGAGCCTACACACTTACAATTATAGACCAAGGACCCTGCTAAAGGCCTAGCTCATCTAGCCTGACCAGGCACTGGAACGCCATGACCATGCTACATAGATGGCTAAATGAGTACGTAGAGATGTCTATGTGCTCTACTCTAGCACCCCATGTAGTAGGGTCGCATGGTTTGGACATGGTGCTCAGTCACGGAAACATTTTTGCTAAAGGCCGATACCTGCTGTCTTCCCTCATGACTTGGAACCCCTTGAACGTCCTCCTTAATTTCGTCTTTTTTCATCTCGAGAAAGTGACATAAACGTCATATGTTATTTGATTATATTCAATCCACACGTGGATGATGCATAATGTATCACTTTTTTTCTTTTGGAAAGGAGTATAATGTATCACTATAAGAAACAATTTGTGTTGGAAATAGAGCTTAGCCAAGTTGGCCGGTGAACCCTTTTAACCATGCTTGTTTATGGTTACATTCAAACTGGAACATGAACAAGCAAATTACTGATATTAATGCATTGATATCAACAAAGAAATTAAAGCATTGAACTCCTTTTGCACCATATTTATTGAAGATATTTAGCATACAGTTTTAATTAAGTTTTAATGCTTGGATCATGTTAACCTCGGCGCTCTCATCTAATCGAAAATGATTGAACTGGACCTTATGTCTGCCATTATCTTATAACCAGAGTTTAAATATGGTTTAATTTTTCAGAAGCTGTATGCTATTCAATATAATAATGATCTATTTATTGGGATTGATGTACATTGAGATAGCTCATTAATTCTTGTATATGTGTACATGCATCAACCTCATAATTGAGCATTGGTTTGGCTGAAACTGGATTTAAAAATGTTGCTAACATTAATGGCCAACCACCGTATACCTAATGAGTTGCATTTCTGTTTTGTTGTAGTATTTGTTTATAAGAAAGAGGACAAGTTCAGCAACAATTCTCAATGGAGCTGATTATAAATTTGTATTGTTGTTGTTTTTTTAAGCTACGAGTCAAAGCTGTAACCTCCATAAAGCTCGTCTTGTTGATTTCATATATGAAAATGATTCCACCCAGCCGTTTTATCTCATACACACGCCCACACGAGAGAGAGAGAGAGAGAGAGAGAGAGAGAGAGAGAGAGAGAGAGAGAGAGAGAAAGAGAGAGAGAGAGTACATTGATATATTTTCCCTTTTATTTTTTGTTTTTGCTTATTGTTATATACGTGAGTCAAGGAGACATATTGTCTACACTACTGCAAGCAGGCTTTCATTTTGATGCAATACTTTAGGAATGAGAATATGCGACATTAGGGCCACACGTACGGCGGGACGACAATTCCAATTTATTTCATATTTTCATGAACATATATATGTTCATGATCCAAGTAAATTGACACCTAACGTACTAAAACAAAAGCCATGAAAAGAAAAGGTTGGCACATATGAAGCTAGAAAAATTACTCGCTATGTTTCTTATTAATAGTTACATTTGGTAAAGTATTGATTTTGGTGGGTACTCCGGTTAAGAGAACGGTAAAAGCTTCTATTTACTTAAAGAAGTATCTCACAAGCTTCTTACATCTTTTCTGACAAGCTAAGCTCGTGGATGAGTTGTAACAACCTTGTGAGATGCTTTTTAAAGTACCAAATCACTTAAATTGAGCCAAACGTTGAAACTAATTAATATGGTGGACACATTTTCCCCATGTAACTATTAATATGGGATAGACGAAATAATTTCATTTCTCACCGTACATCTCACCAGATTAACAAAGTAATTCTGGAAACTCATACTTTTCATACGCATCTTTCTTATTGGAGGGTCAGGTTAATGAGCACGTCTACATTCCATGGAACTACAATAATTGTCACTTAATCATACTTACCTTCCTTCTACCAGATACTAATGAGTATGAGCTTCCAATAGTCATCTCAAGTTAAAGTTCAAGTAGAGCTTTGTTGACAATAATTGGCTCTATACTTATGATTTTATTTCAGCTAGGGAATAATGTAGCCATTGTTATTTTAGACCAACTTTCCGAGTTTTAATAGGATTGACACTGAACGTGGCATACCAGGCCAGCTAGTGAATTCAAAAGCCACGTTATAAAAGTGTAACCCATGTGATCTTTTCCCCAGGCTCTGACATGAGTCAATAATATACGAAAGTTCCAACCATGAATAACATTCAGTTTCAGTTCCATTCTCTGACTTCTTTTTCAGCTATTCTCCATCTCTAAAATACTCCGTCACGTCCCCAATTACTAATTACCATTTGGTTTTTCAAAATGGACTGAGTTTAATTCATTAACCAAATGTTAATAATAATTCCGGATGGATTTATTATTTAACCACTTGTGAAGCTTCACTGGTGGATTTGGGTTCATATTAAGGGACCGTTTGGGGCGTGATTATTGCAAAACATCTAGACTGAATTTTGGATATTCACTGTAGCGCATACATATTTTTTTATATCCAGCTGAAACACGTCCGGGATGTAAAAAAAAACATGGATGCTACAGTGTAGCAAAACATCCCATCTTTAATCACGCCCCAAACGGCCCCTAACTAAGCATAACTTAAAAATGCCACTAACAATTAGCGATGGTAGCGCCTTTTAGTGGGCTGTGTTAAGCAAAATTAGGGGTACGAATAGACATAGCACGAGAAAATCCAGTAACATTTGGAGCCCGAACATCTTTGGTTTAAAAACAAAAAGAGCCAGAACATACTATCACGTCCTATCCGATGCCAATACCATTGAAGTAATCCATCGTAGTTTAACATTGGTTTGAGGAAATCATCTTCCTTAACTTTCAGATTATAACATCAGTTCCTCCAGTGTTCTAATATTTACACCGTCTCGATTCTTTTGGTAGGTTACATCCTCTCCTTTTAATTTCTAGGCCACCAATGATACATTAGTTCCTCATCATTCGTAGAGCCAAGGCCTGAAGCTCCTCCTCCCTGTAATAGGATTCATGATTTAGCATTTCACCAATGCTATTAGAGTTTAAAGAATCGAGGGCTAGTCGCTGGGGAGTCTCTGGATTTGTACAAGAATAAGAGTCATGATAACAACTTCCAACGTTTCCAGTCCATTGATTTTCCGAAATCCGATAATCAACCAGATTGTGTGCCAGTTGAGCTTTCACTTGCATTAGTTGTGCTTGCAAGGCTGCTACCTGCCAATTTGAAATAGTTCTAATCAGTATAATTCTCACTAATATATCAATAAGCCAAAAGGCTTCTTCAACTTAACCTACAACGAAATTTTAATTCACAAGCTGTGCAAATTTTAAAAATGGAAAAGGATCCCATAGAATATAAATGTGACACCTTCACATTTAAGGGGCTTTCTGGATAGAGATTAGTGGGTAGAATAAATCATGACTAACCTTAATCCCATTAGTTGATGAAGATTTTATGTTTGGTAATAGTAATACATATTTTATCAATGTTTCATGAGAGATTTGTGGAATGAATCAAGATTGGCAAATTAACCTATATGAAAATTAAATAGGATTTAAGAAGGATAGCAAGAGTGCTTAATATATATAGGATGATTAAAAGATGTAAAGTTTATAGCAATTGTTGTCCCCCATTTGAGGTGCCTACTCATGAGCGGCACAAACGCTTATCCATACAGCCTAGCCAATGCAAAGCATCCTTATCCAACAAAGAAAAAAAAAACCTAATTCAGGCTTACAGGGCACCTGTTGCTGCAAGGCGAAGATGTGGGCAACACAGCCGTAGACGGGATCACGGATCCTGGCTTGCGCCTCATAAGCGATCGTAACCACGGCCTCGCAGCGATCGGCCTGCGGCACGTGCATGAGGAGCTTGGCGACGTTGCTGGCACCAAATATCTTGTGTATGGCAGCGAAGCGCGCCGGTCCCTGCTCAGAGCAGAAATAAGGCGCGAAGACACAATCCGATGTGCACTTGCGCCGGAGGAACTTGCAGGCCCCGCACGGGGATCCCGCGCCACCGGACCCAGTGGCCGCTGTGGTAGCCATGAGAACTTGTATGAGTGTGATTGTTGAAGGTGAAAGGGAATAAGCACTACAAGGGCAGCCAGGTGAGTGGCTATATGTAGGGGAGCTAGGGGTCTCTATATGTTATAAGGGGAGTTTGATTTGGATGGGGGACAAGGAAGGTTTGTGTGTAGGGTTTGAAGGGAACAAGTGTTAATGGTGTGGGACGAAATGGTGTCTTGTGCGTTTTCAAAGCGATGGTGCTTCGTGGGGATGGGGGCTTTGTATTTAATGTACATGGAGTTTGTATCTGAAGTAGTCTGAACTCTGAAGTAAGGCAATCATTCTTTTATTAGAAGTGTCCGCCGAACGCCGCACTTTCGGACTTGAGCTTTGTTTTACTTTCTGCACTTTGTGAACTGAATTTCATTACTTGTTTGTATATCAAAACAAAAAGAAAACAAAAAATATACTCCTTCTGTCCCATACTAAAGTCTAGTAATTCATTGCGCAAGACGAAATGGGAGATCGATAGTGTACAGATCAAGGAGTTGCTTCTTTGCTCATAGTGAGCTTGAATCAGTGTTTTAAAAGGGGCCTGGCTAACCGCCCAGGTGAGACACTAAGGGTGATTTCGGGTAAAGTGGCTTCTTGTAAAGCCGATTTTCCTTTCATTAAATGTCTTAGCAGGCTGCAAGAGAAGTGTTTTTCCTAACCGATCTCAAGAGGAGATTCTGGAGGAAAGTTGCTTCAAACAAAGCGCTTTACATTCAGGAATGCACCATGCGGGGATGAGGTCACTGCCTAATCGAGTTGATCAGGTTGCAAGAAAGGATGTGTAATCCTAATCGGTAAACCGGTGAATATCAATCAAGGCTTTCGCCACCAAATAAGGATTCGATTCTGGTGATCGATCACTCTGAAGAGGAAGATAACCACCAGCCTACGAAAGCCTAGATAGGCCCTAGAGGCTCCTTCGGTTTTTGTTTATTTGTTCCATAAACATAGGGGAACATTCTGGCCACGTGCAAGAGAAGGTCCTCGTAGATCCCTCTTTATGAAGGTTCATGTGACCTCCCCCCTCCCCCCCTCCCCCCACCCGGCCACCCCCCCACCAGTGGGTTGTGACTTGCGAACTGATCCCTCCGGCTTATGAATTAGTTGGACCGAAAAGTGTAGCTTACTTAAAAAATACTCCACCCCTCCTATATTAATAGGTACATTTGAAAAAAAAAAACATTCTTTGTTAGATGGTGAGATCCACAACTAAGAGAATGGTAAAGCTTATAGAAAGCATATCTCACAATCTTCTTACAGCTCATCGCAACAATCTAAGTTGACATATGAGTTGTAAGGCGTGTAAGATGTTTTTTCTAGTACCCAGCCACTTAAAGTGAGGTAAATGTAACAAGTAATATAAAACACACATTGATTGAAGTGTAGCTATGAATATGGGACAGAGGGAATATGAATGATTGGTTAGACCCACCAAAAACTGTGGCTCCCTTCCTTGAATCACACCATAAAAATTTATCGAATGATCACTAAAATTTATAGGATGCAAGAGGTAAATTTCCCTTTAGACCAAGTTTTTCACTTGGCCTTCACCAAAGCCCATCTCAACTTTTCGTTTCTCTTTCTGAAACATAGAACTCCAATGTAAAGTTCCTTTCCTTTTTGTTTATCAATTTTTCATTTAGTTGTGTATCTACCGGAAAACAGCTTCGATGATTGCAACAGATGTATTTTATGCCAGGGCCGGTAGCCTGCAACCCACTGGAGAGAGCTCTCTCCGGTCGGTTTTGTTTCTAACTATGAGATCTCATCTGCTGGTTGAGACGGGTATTTTGCAAAATATAATTACCCACTCCCCTCCCTCGACAGTCAGCTCTCCCTCGTCACTTGTTGCCCCTCCTCCGCCCCCATTGCCTCCCTCGTCGCTGCCCCCCATCTCCCTCGTTGCCACCCTCGTCTCTCCCTCACTCCCTCGTCACCCCTCCTCCGCCGGGAACGAGTGTGTTGAGGAAGAAGAAGAATGGAGAAAACGCTGATAACGCTGGACAAAGGAGCCACTTGCTCCGCCTGGAACTACTCCGGCCACCACCTAGCCACCGGCTCCACTGCCGGGACCCTCACCATCTTTGACGCACCCGAGCCCGGCTCCTCCTCCTTCTCCCCCACTTTCACTTGGAAGGTTCTATCAATCTCTCACTTCCTTTTAAAGACACCATTTTTAGCTATTTTGTTCAATATCTCCAATGGAAGTGCTTTTCAGGCACACGAGGGTGGGTGTAATGGCAGTGTTGTCAAAGTTGGGTGGCTTCCGCCTGAGTATGGCGATGCGTTGGCCTGTGTTTGTGGTGACGGCTCTCTGTCTTTGTGGGAGGCAGGCATAGCAGTGGGTTTGCCTTTATCCATGCAAATTCCTTCATGGATATAGTGGTTGACTGGTTGTAGAGGCAGTCCCACTTGATCACTTTGACCTAAGCGCAGTCCAGAAGGGACTTGCAGATTTCCAACAAAAGCTAAACTCGGCTTCCACTGATTTGGAGAAGGCCGAGGCTGAAATTGGAGTTGATGTTACCAGTGCACTTAATTCAGCACTCTATGGCTAGACTAGATTATTTCTTATATTAGCCTTGAAATCAATTTGTTTAGAGTCATGCTGGAGGATTGCAAGATATGAAGTTAGTCAGTTTTATGACCTTTTGTTGTTTGTACTATTGCGAAGAGATGCGATTTGTGATCCAGTATATGCTACATTTTTGTAAATTGAAATCGTTGGTTTGAATTAAGAGACTTTTATGTTCTTGTTAAAGCACCTTTCTGTATTTTCTACTTTTACTTCTGAATACTTTTTCTATCATCGTGTGGATTTTTCCACATCTATACGGCTGGGACTTCCTTTTGTTCCACCATTTCTTGGACAGGGTGGAAGAGTTGAGGAAATGATTCATGGAGTAAATTTTGCTTCTGCTGTGGTGCTGGAATCATCTTCTCAAGTGGGTCTGATATGGAATTTTGATACAATTTTATATGTTATGATCGAAAAACATGAGTGGCCAGAGCTTAACTTCATTTTTGGCATATTCTAAATTATTTTGGCCTCTTAAGCAATAAAACATTTGTAAAATGTTGGAAAAAAATAATGGTTTCGATTCTTAAGCGACCTCATAATTGGCCAGAAGCAACTTAAACTGGCTCATTAGCCCTTTTTTGCAAGGTCAACGCATCTCCTTAATGAGCAAATACAACAAGCTACTGATACCTTCCAGCAGTTCATGCTAAGTCTAGGCAAACATTGCTGCTCTTTTATATAAGCACTGATGAAACTTTTATTGATCCTCATATTAGCTTGGATACTCCTGCTCATATGGAAACTTGTTAGCCACTTCCACAATAACAAAACTTGCAATCAATGATTAATTTATCCACTTCCACAATAACAAAATATTTGCAAATTATACATTTCAATGAGAGAACAACTCATTTGACATCTTAATAATTCCGACAATGCTTAAACTCAAAATAAGCAGATTTAGACAATGTTCAGTCCCAACACTGATAAACAATAGTTGAAAACCCAGATAAAATAAAAAGAAGGACAACCCAGCTCATACGAGGGCTGTGTGTATCAGGTGTTTTGCGAAATACAGGAGAAACAGATTATTAAATCCACCTGCCCATGCAATCAGACCGAGATCCGAAGCAAGCCTCGTTAAATGCCCAAAACACATACTCTTTATGTTTAGTAATTTAAACCATCTGAATACATACACAATTGCAAAACATTTCACTCATTGGAATTCACTTACATAACTACTAAATACAAACAAGGCTTTCACTAAAACAATGCCAAACTTTTAAAAAGCCAAACTTTTAGTATCATATGCAGCAGAGGAGAAAACCCTACCTCTACACAAGATAATTCTACCAGAACATTTAAAAAGTCAAAAAGCAAAAACTTTTAGGTCTATCTCAAAATTTCTCATAGTAGTCACGAGTATTATCTTAATGAAAATGACAAACTAATGTTTTTGCATCAAGAAATTGAAGAGCATTAAACTGACAAACTGATGTTTCAGCATTTAGAAATTGCAAAGGATTAAAATGACAAACTGATGTTTCAGCATCCAGAAATTGCAGAGTGATATATGCAAAATATACATATTTTTATATGTCTTTCTACTTATATGTTAGTCGCAATTTCAGTTAAAATAAGGATAATTAATGGTTATTAGTGTTAAGTGAATAATTAGGAGTTTAATAAATAAATGCGCCTAATTGAGTTATTTAGATGCATTAATTGGATTTAATAGATTTATATTTTATTATGCGTCTAATTAAGATTTAATTTTATTTATGCAAGTTTTAAGGTCCGAAATTCACATCACCAATAGTGACGCACGTCAAACAGCTTCTGTGAAGAGATCGAAGATCCAACGATTAAGGAGACGCTCGCGAGTTTTGAAGAGCCTATTTAGTTAAAACAGTGACATCACGCACAGAAAATATGCGTACATCTAAGGAAGAGACGGGTTTTGATTTTAAGAGAAGATCCGTTCAAATTATATCCGACGGCTTAGATTATGACGATGGGTTTTAACCCAATGGAAAGAAAAGAAAAAAAGGAAGAAGAAACAGGTTCTGAACCGGGTCAGCGGTTCAGTACTTCAGTACAGCCAGGAAATAAAAAAAAAGAAGAGAAAGGCCCGAGCCGATGGCTCGGGTGTTGCTTAGAATAGAGCAGAAGCTCTGCTCGAGATGCTCGATTGCCGGTGAACAGTAGGCGGCCAAGGTGATGGGTCAGGGCAGCCGATGATGGAGAAGACGCTCGGTGGTGAGGTCGAAGACGGCGACTCAACAGCGGACAGAGGAGCTCGATTGTGAGGAGGCTATGGCAGCCGAAGTAGAACATAACATAGCACGTCGACGGGGACGACAGTGCCATGGACAATGGGTCTCGTCGGTGATTCTGGGTTTCACGGCGAAATACGGCGGCGATTGCAGCCAATGGGTCTCGACTGTGGTGAACGCGGCAAATGGGAGATGGTTCTGGCTTGATTTGGAAGGGCAGAAGGATGGAAAGCTACTGCTTTAGATGCTATTGAATACGAAAAATTGCAGATTCATGACTGGGACTGATGTGGTTTTAATAAGGAAAATTGCTGCTTTAAGGGGGACTCGTCTATAAGAGAAGCTCGACGGATGGGCTGGAGTTATACTATTATGTGCTGAAGGGAACGGCTATGTTTTCTGGGCTCTGCCGGAGGGAGGAGCCGCTCTGTGCTGTGGGTGTTTTGTCTATTCAGCGGTTTTGGTGGTGGCTAGCTGCTCTGTCTAGAGGCAGAGAAGGGAGAAAAAGGGACCGACTTGTAGTCCCTGTAAGAACAGGGGAGAGTCGAGCTTGGGAGGAGGAGAACTGTTTGGGTGGTGGCTCTGTTCTATTCTGGGAGGCTGGCTGTCGACGGGAATAGGAGAGGATTTACGGCTGGTGACAAGGTGGTGTTGCTCTACTCGAGAGAGAAGAGAAACAAGGCAAGCCTAAACTGTTGAACTGCTGCCCTGTTTCTGTTCGTAAGAAGAGGATCAGAACTTTTGCCCGAGAGGGAGGAACTGATCTGCTCTTGCTGAGAAGAGGACTGCTGAGAAGGAGAAAAGTTACTTTTGCTCGAGAGAGAAAAGCAAAAGTGTTACTTGCTCGATAGAGGGGTAGCATAGCAGTGATTTCGGGAAAGCTTTGCTTTGGCTCAGAATTGGGGACTATTCTGCTCTACTCAAAAGAAAGAGCATAACGGTCATGGAATGTCGTATCGGATATCGGTAAAATATCGGTCGGCCTAAGAGACGAAATATCGGAGATATTGTGTAAAAAAATATCGGTCGTCAAAAACTAGTTTTTACCGTATATTTTCACAATCTAACTTCTAAAATGAGTTATACTAATTTAAACAAAGAAAAGATTTCAAAATATGCATATTAGGATAGAAAGCAAACATGAAAGTTTTTTTTCCAAAAAATTTTTTTTTTCAAATTTTTTTTTTTAAAAATAATTTTTTTTCAAAAAAGAGCAATATATCGGTCAGAAGCCAACATATCGGTGATATTAGAAAAATTTCAAAAATTCAAAACTTAATGGTATCGGTGTATTTGTTTGTGTTCGATATCGATGGCCTTCCATGATAACGGTTGAGGCGTGCAATCGAGAGATTGATGCAGAAGGTAGAGGAGAGAGCAAAGTAGGACAGGAGTGCAGAATCAGGACTAATTGTAGACGAATTGAAAGTAGAGAACATGCTTTTTCTAATTTTATATTTTGTCTAGTTAATTTCTGTGTTTTAAGTTTAGTTGAGCATCTGATTGCTTAATTAGAAAATAAAAATTATAACTTTTTATTTCATTGTTGCTTGTTACATGCTCTTAGAATTAGGTTGAATATCCTATTAAGTCTCTGAGGGATCGACCTTGTAGCCATTATTCTGCATTAGATTCGTGCGCTTGCAAGTATTATATTAAAATTTACATCAACTTTTTGGCACCGTTGTCGAGGACTACGTAGGATAATTTACCAAATTCTTAGAGTAGTTTAGTTTCAATTTAATTTAGTTTATTTTTTGTTGCTTAATAGTGTTTTGCCTTTTTGTAGGACTAAGAGAAGATGCGGAGTTCTCATCAACATTGGAAGGGCCATCCTTTCCCCTCGTTTGCATTATTTTACCTTCTCTTTTAGTTTTTTTTAGGTGCTTAGTATTTTTATGTTTCTATTTGTGACTGCATGCTTGTGTTAGTTGCGATTTGAAGTTGTTAAAGGTATTTGCTTGTTAGTGGTGTTAATTAGTGTATGCTTGATCATCGGTCACTGGGTGAAAAGCTTGCACCTCTTAACCTAGAAATTGAAAAAACTTTCAAAGCAAGACTAAAATATACAATGGATATTGCGAATCAATTAGGTAACATGGAAAATGAGAATGTGATGAAGACATTAAAAGCTTATTCATCCCCTATTCAATTCAACTCACCTTCCTGCATAGTGTTGCCGCTCACCACGGCACACCACTTTGAGTTGAAACCAGGGGTGATGCAACTTTTGCCCACATTCTATGGTTCCAATAAAGAAGATCCCTATCATCATGTTAAAGAGTTCCTAGACATTTGTGCTACATTTAAATTCAAAAATTTCTCTGATGAATCCGTTAGGTTGCGCTTCTTTCCCTTTTCTTTGAAAGAAAAAGCGAAAGCATGGTTGAAGTCTTTACAAGTTGGAACAATTAGCAGTTGGGATCAATTAGTTGAAAATTTCTTGAACAAATTCTTTTCGGTTCATATAACTCATGCCCTTCGTAGAGAAATTACAAATTTCATGCAGGAGGAGGGTGAACACTTTTATGAGTGTTGGGAAAGATGGATGAATTTGCTTCTTAAGTGTCCACACCATGGATTTTTAAAGTGGCAACAAGTTCAATTCTTCTATGACGGTTTAACACCTCAGAATCGTCAAATGGTTGATGCCGCTAGTGTTGGGTCAGTTATGATGAAGAGCGTAGAAGAAGCATGGGATTTTATTGAGACTCTATGCGAGAATTCTCAACAATGGGATTGCTCAAGTAGAATTGACAAAATGTTTCCTTTTTAAAAGAAAGGAGGCATATATGAGGTAGACAATAGTGCACATTTGATCTCCAAGATAGACAGCCTGACACAATGTTTTGATGCGTTGATGTCTACTAGTGGGCCCCAAATACCATCGCATGTCAATGTGTGTACTATTTGCTCTAACCCCTCCCATGTCACATAAAACTATTCTTCTAACACTTCTGGAGTGGAATACAATAGTGATCAGCCTAATGCTATTAATGCCTTCCCTCGACCTAACATTAACCCATATTCGGAACCTTATAACCCAGGTTGGGCTGGACATCCTAATTTTTCATGGTCCAAAGGACCACATCAAGGAGGACCACCAGGGTACCCTCCCAATTATTCTTACCCTCAACAAGTTCAAACATTCCCTACACAACCCAAGAAACCATCTTTTGAGGATGCTTTAAATTTGTTCATGCAAAGCTATCTACAATTTCAAAAAGATACCCAACACTCTTTGCATGCCAACTCGCAAGCAATTACGAAGCTGGAACTTCAAATGGGTCAATTGGCTTCTACATTAAATGAGAGGGAAAAAGGTAGGATCCCTAGTCAACCTGTAGCACATCCCAAAGGACAATTTGAAGTGGGATCTAATTCTTGTCAAGGCCAATCTCCAGCGCAAGTTAAAGCCATAACTACACTTAGAGTGGCAAATAAATTGACAACCAGGTTGAACCACCTAAGACGGCCATAGAAACAACTGCTAGAGAGGGTGAGGAACAAGAGAGCACTACTAGACTAGATGCAAGTCCTGTTACATTGAAGAAGAGCCTAGAAGCTTCTTCATGTCCTGAGTCTAACCATATGCCACCCTATATACCCAAAGCACCTTTTCCCCAAAGACTTGCAAAAACATCTCAAGGGAACAAACTTGATGAGACAATGAAAATTTTTAAGAAAGTGCAAATCAATATTCCATTGCTCGATGCGATTAAGCAAGTTCCCGCTTATGCAAGATTCCTAAAAGACATGTGCACCCAAAAAAGAAAATTGAATGTACACAAGAAAGTGTTTCTCACTGAACAAGTTAGCTCAATTCTTAAGCATAACACTCCTCCTAAGTTCAAAGATCTAGGATGTCCCACAATTTCATGTGTTATAGGATACCATAATGTAGAGAGGGCATTGCTGGACTTAGAAGCTAGTGTAAATTTGCTACCATTTTCTGTTTATGAGCAACTTGGCTTAGGAGAGTTGAAACCGACTACCATAACACTGCAACTTGCAGACAGATCAGTTAAAGTCCCACGCGGTGTTATTGAGGATGTTCTGGTTCAGGTGGATAAATATTTCTTCCCTAGTAGTCAGATTCCCGAGATTTTGGGAAGGCCATTCTTAGCCACATCCAATGCCATAATAAATTATCGAAATGGGGTTATGAAGTTGTCTTTTGGTAATTTAAAGGTCAAACTCAATGTCTTTAATGTTAGACAACAGCCCTCGGAGTCGGATGATTCTTTTGCAGTGAATATGTTTGAAAGTTTTGTACAAGAATCTCTGCAAAATATTTTAAATAATGATCCCCTTCAGACATGTTTAACTCATTTTGGCTTAGATTTCGACATCGAAGGGTCCATTAGAGAAGTCAGTGCATTATTTGACTCTACCTCTGTATTGGACCCAACCAAATGGACAGCCAGGGTGGAACCTCTTCCAGTTCCCGAGTCTAAACTTGTCCCATCCATTGAAAACCCACCCCAACTTGACCTAAAACCATTACCAGAGACACTTAAATATGCATTTTTAGGTTCTTCTAATACCTTGCCTGTTATCATCTCTTCAGACCTTAATTTAGAACAGGAAAGAAAGTTGCTTAATATTCTTCGCGAACATAAGACAGCTTTGGGGTGGACAATAGCAGACATTAAGGGTATAAGTCCTGCTCTGTGTATGTATCACATTTACCTTGAGGAGCATGCAAAATCTTCCCGTGAAATGCAACGCAGACTTAACCCTAATATGAAGAAGGTGGTTATAGCCGAGGTGCTAAAATTGTTGGATGTTAGCATCATTTACCCCATATCAGATAGTACTTGGGTCAGCCCAGTTCAGGTTGTTCCTAAGAAGTCAGGAATCACAGTAGTCAAAAATGATAAAAATGAATTAGTCCCCACCCGAATGACCACTGGGTGGCGGGTATATATTGACTACAGAAAATTGAACTCGGTCACAAGGAAAGATCACTTTCCTTTGCCATTCATTGATCAGATGCTTGAGAGGCTTACTGGTCATAGCCACTATTGCTTTTTAGATGGCTATTCAAACTACAATCAAATTCCCATTGCTCCCGAGGACCAAGAAAAGACCACATTCACTTGTCCTTTTGGAACATATGCCTATCGCCGCATGCCATTTGAGTTATGTAATGTACCCGCCACATTCCAGTGGTGCATGATGAGCATATTTTTCGATATGGTTGAGCATTTTCTTGAAATTTTCATGGATGATTTCTCCGTGTTTGGATCTTCTTTTGATGAATGTTTACATCATTTGTCTCTTGTTTTATCAAGGTGTAAAGAAACAAATCTTGTGCTAAATTGGGGAAAATATCACTTTATGGTTCGTTAAGGGATAGTTCTGGGGCATGTTATTGCTAATAAAGGAATTGCAGTTGATAAGGCCAAAGTTGACTTAATTTCAAGTCTACCTCCACCAAAATCAGAGATGGAAGTTCGATCTTTTCTTGGCCATGCTGGGTTTTACAGAATATTCATCAAAGACTATAGCAAAATTTTTAGACCTTTGTGCAATTTGCTTGCCAAAGAAACTACTTTTGTCTTTGATGATGATTGTTCTAAAGCGTTTGATCAACTCAAGCAATTTCTCACATCTGCACCCATCATCCAACCACCGGACTGGAATTTACCTTTTGAGCTTATGTGTGATGCATCCGATTATGCGGTTGGAGCTATCTTGGGGCAACGGGTGAATAAGATACCCCATGTCATCTATTATGCAAGTAAAACTCTCAATGATGCTCAGCTCAATTACTCTACGACAGAAAAAGAGTTGTTGGATGTAGTTTTTGCTCTAGACAAGTTCCGATCATATCTCTTAGGATCCAAGGTCATAGTGTTTTCAGGTCATGCAGCTTTGAAATATCTTCTTTCAAAGAAAGACACTAAACCTCGTTTAATTCGTTGGGTCTTATTACTTCAAGAATTTGATATTGAGATAAGAGACAAGAAAGGTTCTGAAAATGTTGTTGCCGATCACTTGTCTAGACTCATTGACAAGTCTGCTGAGGAGCCCTTACCTTTGAATGAGTCATTCCCTGACGAACAACTTTTTGCTGTCCTCAATTGCCTTGGTATGCTGATATTGTTAATTATCTTGTCACAACTCAACTTCCTGAATAGTGGACAAAACAAGATAAATCCAAATTCCTCATCGAGGTTAAGCATTTTTTTTGGGATGATCCATACTTGTTCAAGTATTGCCCAGATCAAATCATTAGGAGATGTGTGCCAGAGCATGAGGTTGATAGTATCATTTCTTTTTGCCATGCACATGCATGTGGCGGCCATTTCGGTGCGAAAAAGACCGCTACAAAAATTTTACAGAGTGGTTTCTATTGGATTACTTTATTCAAAGACACTCATGAATTTTGTACAAAATGTGACAGATGCCAATGTATGGGTACACTATCACGAAGGTCCATGATGCCCCTTACAAACATTCTGATTGTTGAACTTTTTGAAGTTTGGGGTATTAACTTCATGGGCCCATTTCCTCCATCGTTTGGTCATCTCTATATCCATGTTGCAGTAGATTATGTTTCCAAATGGGTTGAGGCAATTCCTTGCAAAACAAATGATCACAAAGTGGTGGTTCGTTTCGTGAAAGAAAACATATTTTCTCATTTTGGAACCCCTCGTGTAATTATAAGTGATGGTGGTACACATTTTTTGCAATAGAGCTTTCAAATCACTTCTAAAAAAAGTACTCCATTACTCATAAAATTGCCACCCCATATCCTCCACAGACTTGTGGGCAAGTTGAAGTTTCAAATAGGGAAATTAAACGCATTTTTCAGAAAACAGTTCATCCCGACTAAAAGGATTGGTCTGAAAGATTGAATGATGCATTGCGGGCTTACCATACTGCATTTAAAACACCGATTGGAATGTCTCCCTATAGACTTGTATTTGGAAAACTTTGTCATTTACCTTTGGAATTGGAACATCGTGCTTACTGGGCCATCAAAGCTTTTAATTTTGATATGGACAAGGCTGGATCACTTTGCAAATTACAATTCACTGAGTTAGACGAAATTCGTAATGATGCTTATGTGAATGCGAAGATTTATAAAGCAAGGACCAAAGTTTTTCATGATCAGTCAATACTGAGGAAGTCATTTGAGCCCGGTCAAAAAGTTTTGCTCTTCAACTCCAGGTTACATCTCTTCCCAGGAAAGCTCTGTTCCCGATGGTCTGGACCTTTCATCGTGCACAAGGTATTTTCCCATGGGGCGGTTGACATTCAAAACCCTAAAGATGGAACTATTTTCAAAGTTAATGGTCAAAGATTGAAACCATATTTAGAGGGTTTTACTGAAAGGGAGGAGATCGTTTTGAATTTGGATGAACCTACTTCTCTTGCATGATTTTTGGTTACGTCTGGCTGAAGACATAAAACTTAGCACTCTTGGGAGGCAACCCAAATTTTTGTTTCTTGATTGTTTCTTATTTGTTTAATATTTAGGTTATTTTTATACATGTGTGGGGATGCTATAATATAGGTTTGGGGGTGTATTTTATTTTTCCATATTTTGTACTCACTCCTTATTCTTAGTTTGTGTGTTTCAGTGCTCTACATTTACCAGGAGGCTTCTTCGTTCAGGTGATTTCTTTCCTTACACTCCTTTTCTTTTACTAATCATTGTAGTTTTTATCTTGGTCAACATTGAGGTCAATGTTTGGTTTAGGTTTGGGGGTGTAGAAAAGAAAAGTAGT
Organism: Houttuynia cordata; assembly: GCA_039654745.1. Taxonomy (NCBI): domain Eukaryota; kingdom Viridiplantae; phylum Streptophyta; class Magnoliopsida; order Piperales; family Saururaceae; genus Houttuynia; species Houttuynia cordata. Next base: position 14,852,584 of record CM077504.1, read on the forward strand.
ATTTCTTTGGTTTCTATCATTTGAAAAAAAAATCAGAAAATTGAAGAAAAACCATAAAAATTGTTTAGTTTTTAGGTTGTTTGTTAGTGTTTTTCATTGGTTGTGATAGTTTATCCCATGATTATGCATATTACAGTTCTTAAGAGATTAATTTACATTGGAAGTGTGAGTAAGTATATTGGAGGATAGAGAACTTAACTGAGCAGTATCTTTCTGTTACAGTCCTCTTGGAACAAGTGCTTGAACTAATAAAACTCACTCACACACTTGTACATAAAGTAATACCGTCTAGAGATTTGTTAAATACTGATTTACAGTGGGATGTCTTTGGTCAGAGTCATTGGATGATATGTAGTTGTCTGTTGAGCTTAAAAGATCATGATAGACCATTTACTTGGCTATGGCAAGGGCTTGGAATCGGAAATAGGTTGAGAGTATAATACAACCTGGACAAAATAAAGATTGCTGGAAAATATGAATGTGAAAAAAAATGAATGAAAAATGGAAAAAAATAAAAAATGAAAGAAAGAAAGGGGCTGCTTGACTATTATAGGATTAACTTAGGCTGATGTTCAGGCCCGAAGCGATCCATCTTAAAACCTAATGCCCTAAGCCACTGGCTAGGAGTCTTTGGCCTAAGTCATTGGTAAACCTAAGCATCTTGAAGGCAGGCCTTACACAGTCTCGAGAAAAAAAGGTCTATGGTGTATTATCTTCTCAAATCTAGAATGTTGGACCCGAAGGAGGCGCACAGATTTGTGCTATCATGAACATAAAGATTATGATGACTATGTAGATTCTAATGATTCTTTGGTTAATGGGTAACATTGGATCTGTGTGAAACAAAGATTTAGAATGTATTGTTACAATGTTCTACACTTTTACTATATAAAGTATCATACTATATCATATTGAGCAAAAATTTCCAAGATGAAGGTGTAGAATAAAACCACTTACTTGAGAGCTTCTATATTCCAGTTGATTATAAATGCAAGTACATGTGGTTAGTTGTCTTAAGCATTGTGGTGTGCATTTAAAGGGATAATAGGATGTTATATTTTTTAATGCTTATTTTTACACTTAGATTAAACAGGTTAATTTCATAAATACATGTTTGTGGGTAGCATGGCTGCAAACCCTCACGAGACTTCACTCGTCCAACCAGGGACACCTGGGGGTTTAAAAGGCTTATTGCATACGCTAAATGCAATCGTGATTTCCTGCGAAAGTGGATTAGGTAGATCTATATTTGTGTTGTTTTGTTTTGTTTTCCTCAAGGACTAGCAAAAATGTAGGTTTGAGGGTATTTGATATATGCAAAATATACACATTTTTATATGCCCTTCTACCTATATGTTAGTGGCAATTTAAGTTAAAATAAGGATAATTGATGGTTATTAGTGTTAAGTGAATAATTAGGAGTTTAAAATAAATGCGCTTAATTGAGTTATTTAGATGCATTAATTGGATTTAATAGATTTATATTTTATTATGCGTCTAATTAAGATTTAATTTTATTTATGCAGGTTTTAAGGTTCGAAATTCACATCGCCAAAAGTGACGCACATTAAATAGCTTCTGTGAAAAGATCAAAGATCCAACGATTAAGGAGATGCTAGCGGGTTTTGAAGAGCCTATTTAGTTAAAACAGTGACATCACACACAGAAAATATCTAAGCCGTTGGCGTATATCTAAGGAAGAAGATGGGTTTTGATTTTAAGAGAAGATCCGTTCAGATTATATCCGGCGGCTGAGATTATGACGACGGGTTTTAGCCCAATGAAAAGAAAAGAAAAAAAGGAAGAAGAAACAAGCACTGAACCGGGTCAGTGGTTCAGTACTTCGGTTCGGCCAGGAAATAAAAAAAAAAAGAGAAAAGCCCGAGCCGATGGCTCGGGTGTTACCCAGAACAGAGCAGAAGCTCTGCTCGAGATGCTCGATCGCCGGTGGATGGTAGGTGGCCAAGGCAATGGGTCAGGGCAGCCAATGGTGGAGAAGATGCTCGGTGGTGAGGTCGAAGACAGCGACTCAACAACGGACAGAGGAGCTCGATTGTGAGGAGGCTATGGCGGTCGAAGTAGAACAGAACAGAGCACGTCGACGGGGACGACAGGGCCATGGACAATGGGTCTCGACGGTGATTCTGGGTTTCACGGAAAAATACGGCGGCGATTACAGCTAATGGGTCTCGACTGTGGCAAACGTGGCAAATGGGCGATGGTTCTGGCTTGATTTGGAAGGGTAGAAGGATAGAAAGCTCCTGCTTTGGATGGTATTGAATATGGAAAATTGCAGATTCATTGCTGGGACTGATGTGGTTTTAATAAGGAAAATTGCTGCTTTCAGAAAGGGGGACTCGTCTATAAGAGAAGCTCGACGGATGGGCTGTTCGAAACCGGGGGGGTGGAGTTGTGCTGTTATGTGCTGAAGGGAGCGGCTTTGTTTTCTGGGCTCTGCCGGAGGGAGGAGTGGCTCTGTGCTATGGGTGTTCTGTCTGTTCGGAGGTTTTGGTGGCAGCTGGCTACTCTGTCAAGAGGCAGAGAAGGGAGAAAAAGGGACCGACTTGCAGTCCCTATAAGAACAGGGGAGAGTCGAGCTTGGGAGGAGGAGAACTATTTGGGTGGCGGCTCTGTTCTGTTCTGGGAGGCTAGCTGCCGGCGGGAATAGGAGATGATTTACGGCTGGTGACAAGGTGGTGTTGCTCTGCTCAAGAGAGAAGAGAAACAAGGCAAGTCTGAACTGCTGAACTGCTACTCTGTTTCTGTTCGTAAGAGGAGGATCATAACTTTTGCCCGAGAGGGAGGAATTGATCTACTCGTGCTGAGAAGAGGACTGTTGAGAAGGAGAAAAGTTGCTTTTACTCGAGAGAGAAAAGCAAAAGTGTTACTTGCTCAAGAGAGGGGTAGCATAGCGGTGGTTTCGGGAAAGCTTTGCTTTGGCTCAGAATTGGGGACTGTTCTGCTCTGTTCGAGTATTATATTAAAATTTACATCACATAGCATCAAAATGACAAACTGATGTTCTTCAAAAATTGCATACGATTAAAAATCATACATTTGGACTACGATGAGGGCAGAGGAGGTTGCACGGAGGGCAGACTCGGGGGGGCGATGGGGGCGGCAACAAGGGCGACGACTATCTACTCGGCGACGAGGGAAGGAAGAGGGCGAGGGCGAAGGAGGGGCGACGAGGGAGGAGGGCGAGGGCGGAGGAGGGTGAGGGAAGAGGGCGAAGGGTATCGAGGGAGGGGGGTAGGTAAAGGACGGGTTTTTCTCTATCGTCCGATTTTTATTCGACGGTTATTAAAGCAATCAACCAAAGAGAAGCTCTCTCCGGTCGATTGCAGGCAACCTTTTGCCTTCATTTAAACTCTTTTCAGCTGACCTTTGTAATTAAAACTAGGAAAATCTTTATTTTCTACTTGTTGATTTTATTTTGGCGATATATCATGCTTAATTGACATTATCGATTAACTCACATACTTTGTCAATCAACTGATTGCTTGCACCAGCAGTTCATCCACACCAATTGAAGTAAAAATTTTATTACAGTAAAAAAGGATTGATCTATTGACAAGGCAGCTAAAACTTAGGAAGCACAGATACTCATGAAAGATGGTATTCTAATACAACTTTCTCCTCTGTGGCATATTTTATATTTTGAAAATCGGTCGTATTGCTGCACCCCGTATCATACCCGTGTCCCGTATCTGTTGCTGTGCTACCACTGGTGCAAAAGCACTCTATTGAAGATTAGTTTCAAAGGTCAGTCTATTGAAACAATTGGTTTGTACAAGAGTTGCAGAGAAGGGTTAGTTTTAGTGGTGAGGTACCTATGCAATCAACGGATGAAGACAATTATTTCAAAAAACATTTGGATACACAATTGGTTTACCTATAGAGACTACTAGGTTTCCAAAACTACTTTATTATACCGGCAGTTGGGAGGTCTGACGGTCTCTGGGTATGTGGGAATGACAGAGTAAAAGTTTCAAGTTGATCAGGCAAAATGGTTTATGCATATTCAAATTTTGTCTATTTAACGAGTTTAGATGGGGTGCTTACTTTTTGCATGAGTAATGGAAAGCATTAAGAAGATATAGGAGACACCAAAACCATGAATAATCGCCGGAGACTTTAATGTAGTTACTTGTGCAAATGATTACAAGGGCAGAATTAAGGTTATTAGAAAAACTCTGATCAATTTCTGTATATATTTGTTGACTGTGATCTGAGCTATTGATCACACTGAATTTGAGAGGATTGGTAAAGCTTTAGTTTCTCCTGTGTGGAAGACTCTATTCCCAACCACCTTAAATGAATTTTAATCCTCAAATCCATTTGGTCAAGTGTATAAACAATGCGCGACTGCTAAAGCACTTCAAAGATTTAAAGTGGAATAGGTAGAATTTTGGGAATATTAATGTCAAGACTGCTCAAATTTTGAAAGCATAACATTTCATCCAGGATTTAATGCTAGTTAATGATGATGGGTATATTCAGTTGCGATAAAAAAGAAAAGAAAAAGAAATCTACATGCTAAGGAGCTCACTTATGGCAACAAAAGCCAAACCATTTGGAGTTTCCAATCCCTGAAGGGGACTTTGGTGCTGAGAAATTTATTAAGAAGGTAGCAAGCTAGTGTGCCCTCCTCTGTTTCTCATGTTAGTTATTATGAAAGGCAAAGCTTAGGAACCATTGGCAGCTGCTTTGTCGGAACATTTAAGGAGGATTTGGCAAACAGATTTTGGAAATATCAAAGTTTGATTGTCCATGAATTGGAAGAACCTATCTTCTTTATTAGCATCACAAATCTATTCTTTCCCCCATGAAGCTGGTTTAAGAGGCTTGAAGTTGCTTTGTTGTTTCTTCATATCTCAAGTGCCAAAAAGTAGCACTGTGAATCAATTCTTTCGACAAAGCGGTTGCCTTCAACCATGTCTATAGGGAAGGAAATTGACCGAGTCGCAACTACTGTTGCAATTTCTGCTCCTCCAATAGGGCCTGGAGTTTTTTTTTTTGCAATTTTGCATGTGTGCTCTCTTCTTTTACACTAATGTCCCTTTGCCCCTTATTAATTGTCCCACCTTTCAAAGTATTCCGTCAGTCACATATTCATAGCTACATTTGGCAAAAAAATGTATGATATATTAGTGGCTCCATTTTGCTCAATTGAAGTGGCTGGTATTTAAAAAAGAGTTTCACTAGCTTCTTATAACTCATCAGCAAACTTAGCTTGTGATATTGGCTGTATTAAACTTGAGAGATGCTGTTTTATATTAATCAAGAAAAAAGAAAATAAGCTTTCACCATTCTCTTAGCTACTCCCTCAATCCTAGGGGGGCCGCATCTTAGGTTGGGTAGGGTCGAGTTTTGCTATACCCGATGATATATACTTGAAATATACATTTTATTATCTCCTAAACTTAGGTTTATGTTAGTATTTTGATTAGATTTAGTGATACTTTAATATAGTTTTTGGTTTTTCTAGGAAACAAGAGTAAGATACATAAATGAGGTGAAAATAGACTTCAATATTTAAATCATCATAACTTCGTGTGCATATCTCTGATTGGACTGATTCAAGCTCCATATTAGTTCAAGAAGTCAGCTTTCCAACACCATCGACCACGCGCAATTCGGAGTTCGGAGCAGAAAGTTATAGCCATTTGAAAATTATGAACAGTACTTATGATAGATCGGCATTTCATACACGATCGATCGCCAGAGCCAGAAAATAATATTATCGAAGGAAACGATCGATTGGTACTCAAAACGATCAATCACATCTACTCGATTCCGTGCAATACAGTAAACATGATCGATCGGTAATAAAATAATCGATCGACTGATGAGACTAAACGGACGATCGATGCGACAACGTAGAATTTAACGAAGGAAAGTGATCGATCAGCAAGCGATCGATCGGCTATACGGAGTGATCGATCGGTTTGTGCAGCAAAACCTAAATTAAGCCTATTTCGACTCAGATTTGGAAGGGGGCGTTGGGGTTTCTCTTAAAACATATAAATAGGCATTAAGGGAGAATGTTTTGAAAGATCTAGAGTAAAATTGGAGGCTAGAGAAGAGCAAAGAAGAAGGAATCTTTGGAGCAAAATAAGAAGAAGGATTCATGCCAATGGATCTACAAAAAATGGGCTTTTCTTTTCTCTCTTCCTATGTGTAGGTAAATTCCTTGTCAAGGCTAGATGAAGTCCTAGATTTGTATTTGCTACTCTTGATTGTTTAATTTAATGAAAGTTGATAATAATTCTCTATGCTTAATGCAATTTTATTGTTATTCCTCTTAAGTGTTTTGACCGAGACTTAATGAATGATTAATAGAATTTGATCTTGATATTTCCTATGTCTAAATAATAGCAGGATTATGATTGATTTTATGCCCTGCCAAGGATAGAGTTAATTGTATTAATTTATAGTGGATGAACTTTTCGTGTCTGGCCAAGAACGTGTAGTCCATTCATTGGTAATTTGTGTGTCCAGCCAAGAACATAAATTACCGTATCATATCAATTTGTAGAAATAATAATTAAGAGTAGTAATTGCATGTTCAGTGGTGGATTCGATGCTTTGATATTCTCATCACTCTGATTTCTTATTAAAGTTCTTTTTTAGTTAATTAAATCATAAAAATTTAATCTTTTCATTAGAATTAGATTAATCTTTTAAGTCCTTTGGGTTCGACCTCGTTTCTACTAGCCTATACGTAGTCTCGTGCGATTGCGAGTAAAAAGAGTGAAAAATCAATCAATAAAGTGGCGCTGTTGCCGGGGACTTGGTAACGGTTTGACTTAATTCTATTTAGTTCAGATTTTTCTTGTAGGATTTTAATACTTGATTTTTTTGTCTTTGTAGGAGTCAATTTGGAGAGGCAGATAGTGACACTTGGAACTCGCCAATATTGGAAAGGACACTCCTTCCCCTCGTTTGTAATCTATCAACCTTTCTTTTTAATAGATTTGGATATTTTTAATATTTTTTTCTTTATTTCTGTGAAAGCATGCAGTGCTAGTTGTGGATATCTAGGATTGCTAGTTATCGATATCTAGGACTGTTGATTGCTAGTCGTGGATATCTAGGGTTGCTTTGTGTTGTGGATGTGTGATGGTGTAGTTATGGTGTTGGTGATTGCATGGTGAAAGAAAAAAATGTCTTCACCTTTCTATGGATTTAGCCATAAAAACCCATACATGTACTTTAATGAGTATTATTCCTCACACACACCTACTTCCCCTCCCTTTGAAGTGTCATTCCCTCCATGTCACTCATATCTTGATACTTATAACCATGGGTGGGAAAATCAATCCAACTTTGGGAGTAGCATAACCCACGACCCCTTTTATTTTGGAACAATGTGTCATTTGTTTAAGTCCCATCCATACCCTAGTGGAGTGCCCTTTGGCCCATGAGTATCCGGAATTGGTGCACGATCATGTAAATGCGGCCCAAGGTCTTTCTAAGTGGGAGAAACAATCTAATTTTTCTTGGGCACACTCTCAATAAAAGGGTCATGTTTGACCCAACCACTAATCCACTCTTACAAGGTATATCAAGCCCTGTTCCACCACCACCACAACCCCAAACTCAATATGCCCAATCCACATGGAATCCTAGCTTTGAAGATAAGGTCTTGTCCATGTTAGATAATCTAAATAGGATCTATAGTAGTGCATGGGGCGATAGTAATGAAGTAAACACTTTACCTATCCAACCACAATACCCGATGGGCCAATTTGTTGAAGAGGGGATATGTTTTTCCCCTAACCATGTTCAAAATGTTACAACCCTTCGGAGTGCACTGCAATTTGAAAATGAGGTTGGATATAGTGCAGGAAGTGAGCAAGAAGGGGTGGAAATAAAAAATAGTTAATGAGTCATTAGAACCAATTTTTAAATCTTCTATCTCTGGGAAGTCACCGTCTACGATAATATTAACGGAACCTTCTGTTCCTGAAGCATCACTCATACAATGGCTAGACCAACCTTCCCCTTTGATTGTTGAATGTGACTTAGAGTGTTCTATCTATTGCCCATTCAATCCATTATTTGAGAGTCCTCTCCAACATGTGTTACGAGAGGAGTCCCCTAGGGCCAAATTGGGTGATGTGGAAGAGGTACCCTTTATTTTAAAATTCTATAATGACCTCTTCCCATGGCCAATGAAAGGGCCCATATTCCCAAAGTTTACCCACCCACCTCTCTACCCCTTCATTCCACGGTATGACCCGTACTTAGTTAACAAGGATAGGAGTGTGTGGAGAAATCATTTAATTAATCCAGGTTGACTTGTTGGGGGTTACGTCTGGCTAAAGACGTAAAACTTAGTTCTCTTGGGAGGCAACCCAAATTTTATTTTATTGTTTGTTTTTTATTTTATTTTTATTTTTCTTGTAGGTTATTTCTTAGCTGTGTGGGGATGCTACAGTCTAGGTTTGGGGGTTATTTAGTTTTTTTATATTTATATTATCTCCTCATTCTTAGCTTATGTGTTTCATACTTTACATCTACCGTGAGGCTCTCCATTCAGGTGACTTCTTTCCTCACTCCTTTTGTTTACTCGTCATTGTAGTATTATTTAGGTAAACAATTAGGGCAATGTTTAGTTTAGGTTTGGGGGTGTAGAAAAGAAGTGTTCTTTTGTTTCATTATCATCTATTTTTCGTTTATGCTTAAAAAAAATTCTTTATTTTTTATAGGTTTTGATAGTTTATCCCGTGATGATGCATTTTATAATTCTTAAGTGATTAATTTACATTGGAAGTGTGAGTAAGTATACTGGAGGATAGATACACTTAATTGAGTATATCTTTCTGTTACAGTCCTCTTGGAATAGGTGCTTGAACTAATAAAACTCACTCACACACACACTAGTATACTGGAGGATAGATACACTTAACTGAGTATATCTTTCTGTTACAGTCCTCTTGGAATAGGTGCTTGAACTAATAAAACTCACTCACACACACACACTAGTTACATACAGTAATACCCTCTAAAGATTTATTGAATGCTAATCTTCAGTGGAATGTCTTAAGTCAGAGTCATTGGATGATATGTGGTTGTCTGTTGAGCTTAAAAGATCATGATAGACCATTAACTTAGCAATGGCAAGGGATTGGAACCGGAAATAGGCTGAGAGTATAATACAGCTTGGATGGAATAAAGATTGCTGAAAATATGAATGTTGAAAAAAATGAATGAAAAATAAAAATAAAATAAAGAAAGGGTCTGCTTGACTATTATAGGATTAACTTAGGCTGATGTTCAGGCTCAAAACGGTCCATTTTAAAACCTAATGCCCTAAGCCAAATTGGTTGGGAGTCATTGGCCTGAGTCATTGTTAAATCTAAGCATCTTGAAGTCAGGGTTTACATAGTCCTATTAAAAAAAGAAAAAAAGGTTTGTAGTGTATTATCCTCTCAAATCTAGAATGTTGGACCCGAATGAGGCGCGCATGCATTTGTGCTATCATGAACCAAAAGATTATGATGACTATGTAGATTTTGATGTTCTTTGATTAATGGGTAACACTGAATATGTGTGAAACAGAAATTTAGAATGTATGACTACAATGTTCTACACTTTTACTATTTACATTATCGTGCTATATCATATTAAGCAGAAATTTCTAAGATGAAAATGTGGAATAAAACCACTTACTTGAGGACTTACTATATTCCCGTTGATTATGAACCAAGTACGTGTGGTTGATTTTCTTAAGCATTGCGATTTGCATTTGTTGGGATAATAGGTTTGATTATTTTGCAATGCTTTATTTTGTTTTGTTTTGTTTGCACTTAGGTTAATTAGGTTAATAAGTACATGTTTGTGGGTAGCATGGCTACAAAACCTCATGAGATACAACTCGTCCTACTAGGGACACCTAGAGGTTTAACGGCTTGTTGCATACGCTCAATGCATTCGTGTTCCCTACGAAAGTGGCATTTACTTTTATGCATTAGTTCCTTGTTTTGTTTGATGTTGCTTTTATTTTGTTTTGCTAGGGACTAGGAAAATCTAGGTTTGGGGGTGTGATATACACTTGAAATATGCATTTTATTATCTCCTAATTTTATGTTTATGCTACTATTTTGATTAGATTTAGTGATACTTTAATATAGTTTTTGGTTTTTGTAGGAAACAAGAGTAAGATACAGAAATAAGGTAAAAAGGAACTTCAATGGTTAAATCATCATAACTTTGCGTGTAAATCTCTGATTGCCCTGATTCAAGTTTATGTTAAAGTTCATGAAGTCAGCTTTCCAACGCCACCAACTGTGCACAATTCAGAGTTCGGAGCAGAAAGTTATAGCCATTTGACAATTATGAACAATACTTACGATCGATCGACATTTCATACACGATCGATCGCCAGAGCCAGAAAACAGTGTTATCGAATGAAACGATCGATCAGCACTCAAAATGATCAATCGTATCTACTGGAGTTTTCAATTCCGTGCAATACAGTAAACACAATCGATCGGTAATAAAATAATTGATCGGCTGACGAGACGAAATGGACGATCGGCGCGACAATGTAGAATTTAATGAAGGAAAGTGATCGATCGGCTATATGGAGTGATCGATCGGTTTGTGTGGCAAAACCTAAATTAAGCCTATTTCGACTCGGATTTGGAAGGGGACTTTGGGGTTTCTATTAAAACATATAAATAGGCCTTAAGGAGAACGTTTTGAAGGATCTGGAGTAGAATTGGAGGCTAGAGAAGAGCAAAGAAGGAGTCTTTGGAGCCAAAGAAGAAGAAGGGTTAATGCCAATGGATCTACAAAAATAGGCTTTTCTTTTCTCTTTTCCTATGTGTAGCAAAATTCCTTGTCAAGGCTAGATGAAGCACTAGATTTGTATTTACTACTCTTGATTGTTTAATTTAATGAAAGTTGATAATGATTCTCTATGCTTAATGCAATTTTATTGTTATTCCTCTTAAGTGCTTTGACTGAGACTTAATGAATGATTAATGGAATTTGATCTTGATATTTCCTGTGTCTAAATAATAACAAGATTATGATTGATTTTATGCTCGGCTAAGGATAGAATTAATTGTATTAATTTATAGTGGATAAATTTTTCGTGTCTGGCCAAGAACGTGTAGTCTATTCAATGGTAATTTATGTGTCCAGCCAAGAACATAAATTACCGTATTATATCAATTTGTGGAAATAAAAATTGAGAGTAGTAATTGCATGTTCAGTGGTGGATTCGATGCTTTGATATTCTCATCACTCTGATTTCTTATTAAAGTGTATTTCTTTAGTTAATTAAATCATAAAAATTCAATCATTTTATTAGAATTAGATTAATCTTCCAAGTCCTTTGGGTTCGACCTCGTTTCCACTAACTAGCCTATATGTAGTCTCGTGCTATTGCGAGTAAAAAGAGTGAAAAATTCAATCAATCACTCGACCCTACCCGAGATAGGACCCGAGAATCCTAAACCCAACCTTACCAGAGATAAAACCCGCAATACCCGAGAACCCGAGATAGGAACCGAGATTTTTATAAAATAATTATAAAAATATTTAATAAAATAATTTATATAGTTATAATAATAATAAAAAATTATATATATTAAAAAATAAGGGATTTAAATGGTATATCTCATATATCTCGGTTCTTGGGTATTTTGATGTCAAACCCGACCCGACCCAACCCATCTCCGGGTTTTTGGTGCAGCCTTATTCGGTCCAATGATGCGTGTTTGCATTTGAGAAAATACGGGTCCATATTACATGATTGACTTTCTCCCTCGTGACCAAAAACACCCGAAGAAGGTGGTGGTCGGGGGGGGGGACTCTATTCCTTTGTACTGGCCTTAAGAGTCAAATAAATTGAACTCCTTTTCAAATTTATACAGGCTTCATTGGACGGAGGGATATGTCGGTCTCAGTCCATCTATTGACGCTTCCGTCCGCGGACCAGCAGTTTATTTACCCTTTTACAAATTAGGCGTGAAAATTTTCACCCTGACGCCGAATTACTTTTAGCTTCCAAACGAGCTGTCAGCATTCAGGAAAAAACACCGTTGATTATTTTCAGGCTGACATAAATTTTCACCTTTCACCTATTAGCTTCCAAACGCCCCCTTAATGTCAGTTTCCGTCCTATTTCACAGATCCGTTTATTAACGCACACCCTGGACGACGCTCGGCGATCATCTTCCATCAGCAGCCAAAATGGCGGACTTGTTCCAAGGCCTGCCGCCGCCTCCAACTACAGCTCCTCCTCCATCTCCGGCGCCTGCCCTCAAAAGCGCCCTCAAGCGGGGCAAGTCGGCCGAGTCACACCACTCCGACGGTCATTAGTTTCTTCTCCATCCATTGATCTTCCTGTTCTTACTTCATTTGATTCGCCGTGGGTGATGTGCTTTGATATGTCTGTTCGCTCTGAATTCGTCAAGGTAGGTTAGGGTTCTTGAGGAATTGCTGGAGTTGGGGTTTCTTTTGTAAAATGATAGTTGCGTACTCCTCTTTCTAGTTAAAACATAAAATTCTGCTTGCTAGTTGAAATTTGCTTGGAGGTGTGTGCTTAACTGCTTACATGGGGGATTATTTCTGTAATGATGCGCTGATATTGCGGTGAGTGGAATAACAACTTTGCGCGTTGTTCAGCGTGATCGGATATTTAATGAAGCCTATGGTTTCTATTTTCAATGTAATTCTAGCTTGAATTAGTGCTGTTATGAATGACATACTCTATCTCTCCAATATTACCTGTCTGCATTGTTCGTTTTGGTTTTTTAATGCTCATGTTGGAAGGAGGGTGTATTAGGGAGTCAATCCATGTTTTAAATTGTGATTGCTCTCTTATCATATTAAGGTTATCCGGTCATTTCATTTGAAATTCTGGCTTCAAAATCTGAGGATTCAACTTTCATGTGTAATTTGAACTTTAACAGATTAACACCTCTTTTATGTATGAAATTGCCCTCTGAAAATTTAAACTATCTCCGTCCAATGAAGCCTGTCTGCATTTGAAAAACCATGGGTCATCATTAAATGGTTGACTTTGCTCCCCCACGACCAGAAACATGGAAGAGGGAGAGAACTATTTTTTTTTATTTATACGGGTCTTATGGTCCAATAAATTTCCCTCATTCAAACACAAACAGGCTTCATTGGACAGGGGAAATATTATACTATAGCCACTCTTGTAGATTTACCTTTAGTCGACGATGCCTTAACATAAACTATAATGTTCATTGTCTTGTAAACGATGGGATGCTGATTCTTTTTTCTCACTTTGCATGGTGAATTAGTGGCCGAGGCTCCCATACCTCAGAAGCGCATCAGATTTAAAACTACGGTGGATGCATTGGAGAGTCAAGTAATTTAAGCTATGCAGAAGATTGCCTCGCACATTAGTAACCTGTCAAAGTTTGGAAAAGCAGCAAAGCTTGCCATACAACTAATCCAGGCTGGAAGTGTTAAGCAAGGAACTAATGATTATTTCTTTGCAATATTAGATGCTGCAATGGTTTCGCCTTTGACTTGCACTGATCCTTCGGTGCAGGCAGATTATCAGGCGTTGTTTGTTGCTGCTCAAGAAGTTATAGATGTATGTATATTGCTTTCTTTTCATCTGTAATTGGAGGAATTTTCATGGACAATAATTATCTATCCCATTGTGTCTTTATGCCTCTCTGTCGCCCTCTTTTTGACATTAAATGTTAGACATGTGTTGGACTGCTGCATGAAGTCCTGGCAACTAAATGTATCATTCTATTTTAATCAACACAATGCCATTTGGCTAAATATGAAGATTTCTGAGTATGATTCCGTAGTCTTGCAAAAACGAAATTTTGTCATTGGATACAGAGAGCATAATATCCCCCTCTCTATTTTGCTGCTGTTAGTAAATATCTAAGGAACTATTCCACGTAAAAATGACAATTATTTTAGATTTTGGAGTTTCTTTCTTACTGGAAATTTTTGCTTGCAGTGCCTGAATAAGCGACAGAAAAATCAGTTGACTATGTGGACTCTTGGAGCAATTGTTGCAAATGATCTATACACATGATAGTTTTGTGGTATGTATCATTATCAACTTGTGTTTTTTGTGGCAGTGAAATATTTAGCCCGGCAATAATACTAACAAGTACATGAAAAATGTTTTAACCTCTTTTTACTGTGGATTATATAATATGGCAAAAAGCTTATTTCATTTACCAGATTTTTATAAAAATTGTTTGTAGTAACTATTTTACTGATAAGTGTGGATTAATTAAAAAACTCAAGAAACATTACATTCATTTAGAATGAAAGTTTAGAATCTTAGTTGAAATATGTAGAATTTGGAATAGATGAGCAAGAAATGTCCAGATGTGAGCAATTCCATATTTTAGGTGCCTTTGTCCACAAAGAGGGAGATATTGATAGTGATGTGGTATATATAATAATCGCAGAGTGGTCAAATGAAGGGCAATGATGGGAGTATTGTGTGTAGGCGCATTCCAAAGTGGCTTAGACCTGGGAGTAGAATGTTGGGCCCCAAGGAAAAGTTACGTAGAATGAGGATGCTAATTTGAAGCCCCGGGAACAAGGTAAAAAGAGATGCATGCATGTAATGCCAAAAGAGGGAGATGGAAGCTTAAGGGAACTTGATGGAGTTAATAAGAAGGGTATGGTTTTGTTATCTCTTACGAAAGAGTTGGCAGAAATAATCTAGCGTGGGATCCATGTTGCCTACCTCAAAATGTTGAGAATAGTTGCTACTTGATTATGATTGTGATGTAGGATGTATGCTTTCTGATTTAAATTTATGTTACATTTTTCGTTTAATGTTTTTTTTTGCTTTTAGTCTTTGTTACTAATTTTAAATCAATTTTTTCATGTCTAACTTGAAAGTTGACCTGGTTACGTTGTTACCTATAGGAAAAGAGAAAGAAAGTGGCTTGACGCTCTTAAATTATGGTTTGATTCTTATAGAACCCATGACCATTCAGAAGAAACTACAATGGGTATGCCTGAGATTTGTTTCAAGGCCTTTTCCAGAAATTTGAATGGGCACATAGGGGGGGTGAACAATGGATGATTGGACATTAATGTAGAGGAATGAGGCATAGGAGATTATAATTCGGAAAATGATATATGATTTGACAGCTGCAAAGGCACTCTTCAAGAAGAAAAACAACCTTTAAACCGTGGTCATAATAGTTGCCATATTGTTTCGAGGCATTATGGTTTAAAGGCATTGTAAGGACATTCTTGGAAGGTGTTGTCCTTAAAACATAAAAGCTATTAGTTTTAATTGGAATTAAAGGATGAGAAAAAAACAATAGTGAAAGTTGGATAATTAGACCTTTAAAGGTGAGAATATAATGTTATTTACAATATAGTTGGAGGCTAAATTGAACGGAAACTCAGAAGCAAAGCTGCATCTTCATGGGATTTGCAAACTCAGATCTTTGTCTCCTTGCAATAGGCCAAAAAGGCAAGGTCTCCAAGATCTCGACATAGCAGGTGAAAGGATTTGGTAATTAGGGAAAAAAGTTTTTTGACAACATATGTGTTTTTGTGTGTATGTAAATAAATGATGAAATCACGATAATACACTTATATTAGCAAAAATTATGATTAATGGGACCATGGTGTGCCGTCTCTAGGTCTCTCCTAACTTGCTTAAAGAGACAAAAAATCTTGGAGAGATCATTTAAAATGATTTAAATGATTGTAACAGACACTTCTGTATATATTTTGAATATCAAATCAAAATATATATTAAAGACTAAACATATTAATACTAGTCTCAAGCAATGATGAACCAAGATAATATATGTAGACACCCTTTTAAAATGAGACCAGCCTCATATAAGGGGCATGAGACAACCCATTTCAGCCGTTGGATTTCAATCCGACGGTGCTCCTTAATATACGTGCAGACATATGGTTATCCAGAGCGCCGCAGTATGAGACCGGGCTTGTTTAAACTTTTCCCATATGTGTATATTAACCTAAACTATGCTTATTATAATAGAAAACAGGATGACATCAAGAGTTTCATCTCCTCTAGGTCCTTTTTCCTTTTAGATCTAAAAAATGCTTAGTATCTCTCTAACCGAATTTATGATATGTATGCTCCTTGTATTTTCTTGTTTTCATAGGGGTGTATGAATTTGATCCTTCCTCACTTAGCATGCATATTCGCATTCTTATAAGATTCTTACTTTTTCATTGAAGAGTATTATCTGACCAAGTTCCCAGCCTTGCTTCACTTGGCCGCCCATTGATTTTTAGTCTTAATTGTATGTTAAATCGTGAAGCATATAATTTTTCTTGTATTTTTGTATCTTAATAATCGGACAATTAATAATATATAATATATGTCATCTTGGTGAAGTCCAATTTTTGCTGTCTTGGGTCGCAGTCTCGTCTCTGCCACTCATAGAGACAAGATCTCTATGAGATCATGTGAAATGATCTTGGTGATTGTAAAAAGCTTTCTACATATATTTTGACAATCTGAAGATGCACTTACATCTACAAGCACTAATATCTCACAACTATAGCATCATGAGACCATACTTGTATTAACATATTAAAAAATCAGTTTGTTATTTTTCCTTGTGCAAGTATGTTCCTTTGTTGGTGAATTATGTTTCCTAGGAGTAGTAGAGCCAGATCTACTCCCTGCGACCCACACCAATTGTTCTGTTCTTCAAAAAATTTTTGTCCGGTAAAAATTGTTTGATCTGGTACAGATGAATCTGTACAAGCTAGAGCTTCTGACAAGATTCTCACAAAAACAAATGTTTTTACTGGATTGAGAGCGTATTTTTCTTTAGTTGTTTCTTAGTTTAAATCATTTCCTATTTGATATCGACTTCTTGTTAAAATATATGATGTATAGCCTATTTGAAGGCTCAAACTTTAAATGTGAATAGACACCATGTTGTGAGAATATCTTGGTCGATTAATTTTATGCAAATGGAGTATACTATGTCTGGAGCTAATGCTTGACCAATACCAGTGCTAACATGGCATGTTCCTTCTTTCTGCAACTTCCACCGAACACATCCAGTGCAGATGCTGGATGCCAGGCTCTAGGTGGAGATCCGTAGAGAATTGTCCCCTCTTCCTCCCTTCTCACCTTTTCCCCTCTTTCAACCTCACCCTTAAACTCACTTAGATGATAATTTTCTTTATTTGCCATCTGAAACATTTTGTTTCCTCGATGAAAGGCCCTAGCCAACGGAAGTTGTCTAACTTCCTGTGATCCCTATTTTCAAATAGCTAGTCCCTACCTGTCTGCTCGTTGGCTATTAGTCTTAGCTCCTTGTTTTAATTCACTTAATTAGTCTCATTTTAAAGTAGTTGATTGGCTTGTCTGAATTGAAATTGATCTCATTTTCATTAGCAGTGTCCATCATTAGCTGTGACACTATATGTTTTGTATTTGACTGTAGCTATACTTGGTAAAATGAAGTCGTGTGAGCAAGAGGGATCTTTAGTATGATAAATTATTGGCTAGTGAGTATTTTCTTCCTTCACCATAATTAATGGTAATATTTTTAGACATATAACTGAATCTGCGATGTTATCCCAGTTTGCAAAAGCCACTGGAAAACTTAAAGAACACATTTCTAGTCTTCCGTTTGTTATGAAGGAGATGATCAAGATGAAGCTGCAGTCTTGGCCAAAGCAGAAAGTGGAATGGCTGCTTTAGACAATTGCAGGAGGGAGGAAATTAAGATGCCGAACAGCAAGGAAGAGTCTGACCCTTTTGGATTGGGTGCTCTTCTTTCCACCAAATCAAAGAAAGATGTCAAAGCTAAAGATAAAAAGGAAGAAGCAATGTTTGGTAGCAGAAAAACAGCTGCGGAGGAAACTAGGAAACATTTGCGTTCGCTCAGACAAGCATTAATTTTTGTTTAGACATCGCCGCAAAGCGCTACAAAATTCCATGGTACTCTCTCTCTCTCTCTCTCTCTCTCTCTTGTGTGTCTTTCGGTGCATGACTAACACCCTGCAAGTTGGCTATAGGATATGTGGACATCGAGTTGTCAATTATTCTATCTCAAACTGCAATCCCCCCCTCTCTTGCCATACATGTTCACATTGACTTGCTTTTAAGACTTAATCTCCATGTTTTGTATTTCATTCCTGTCCTCATATTATGAAGAATAAATCTAGCCTGCGCTGTAGCTTCAGCGCAGGATAGAGCGCTTTACACCCCTAGCTGTCAGATCATGGCCAGGGTCTGTCCTCTCCTAAGTGGACAAGCCCTTGACCATGATCTGACGACCAGGGGCCTACAGTGCACTAGCCTGCGTGCAAGCTACAGTGCAGGCTAGGTGGACTAGATTATGAAGTATATGTTTTAGTTAATATTTATTGTCCTTTTATTATCTCAATTTCTCTCTAGTCGTGCAATAACGTTTTCTATCAAAGTTTTAGATTCTGCAAGGCTCTGTGAGACTGCATGATAGTAGTGTGTGCAGAGCTTTTGTAATAACCTTTAATTTTTTTGTTTTAGGACTAAGACTGCAATCGACATCTTGGTTAAACATGCTTTTGACAACATAGAGAGGTTCACATGTCAGCAGAGGAATGCAATTAAGAAACTTTGAGCATCAATTCATGAACAACAGGCAAGACACGTAAACAAGGAAAATCAGTAACTGGAAAACTAGACATGAATGCATTTGAGTGGTTCCAAGGGAAATATGCTAATGAAAAGATTAGCATTCGTCACGCTGTTGGTGGGAGCGGAGCACGAAAAGCTGAACAGTGGCTTGGTTGATCTAATTACTTATCTTGTATCAGTATAGATGTCTAGATGGATAGATTGCAAGGTTATTGTAAACTTTCATTAGTTTGATTAGAGGGTCAGTTCTGTATAGCAATTAAAAGGAGTGTCCATGCATCCCTGCTCTATGTGAGCAGAAGAGTGTAACAACCAAGCTTGTAACTGTCATAACTGAAGGTTGTTTTTGTACCCAAGAATAATACAGTACCAGGTCAAGCGTCGATCGTTAATAAACCAGAGTTTGACTTAGATTAAGAGCATTCAACAAAGTAATATAATCAATATATCATCCACAGTGGATTTTATTCAGACGGCCTATATGATTATGCGTGCCTAGCCAATTAAATAATCTTGTATGCAATAACCAATTTAGGCATCAAATTATAAATGAGTCCTGTTTATATGAGCGGGAGGGGGCCATTCCGACCGTGCTCCTTAACATAGGGGCAGGCATGTGCTTATCCGGAGTGCTGTCAGATCTCAATCCGATGGCTATGATTTAAATTGGGTCATATAAGCAGCATGACCAGTCTCATTTAAACTTTTCCCCCATAAAGCGCATACAAGTTTTTTATTCAGGAAAGACCATGGGGCCTGGTCCAGTCTGAGACTCTGAAAGCTCGACTACGTAAAAAGTTTGGTACAAGTCACCTTAGTATGATACCCCAATTCACTCAATGCGTACTTCACTTCTTGCCAAACTAATCTCCCTTCGGTCGTATTTTTCGTGCCAACTTTTCCACTACGCTGCAACAGCAGCTTAACAACAGTTCTCTAGTCTTTTATAGAGATTCTTCACAGCAAAAGTTAAGACTTGAACTGCTTTCAGAGCACACAGAAGTTTTATACTTACAAGTAATTGGGGTGTAGAATTCTCTCAAGATACTCAGAAACACGTTTTGAATAGACTTATGGAGGAGTATCGTGTAGTTTAGAGATTGATAAACATGAACTGCAAACTGAACTTGAAGAGAAATAACTCTAAAATTCATAGAGAAGATCCAAAAAAAATGAAAACTTAGGGTTTAGAACTTCTCATCTAATCATCCTCTCTACAAAAAGATGTCAAAATAGAATATTTATAGGGACTAGAGGTCAGTTCAAAGCTTGTTTAAAATTGTATTCAGAACAGGCTTGAAATAGGAGCAGTTCTGCAGGAAATCAATTGGGCAGGAGGGAATTGATCGATCAGATAAAGGCTGATGTAAAGAGATTGATCGTTTTCAAAGTTCTATTCATTTATTTTTGTGAAAGGGGTTATAGGCTTTGGATTTGTGATTCTATCTTAAAGCCGGGTCACATGTAATGTTATAAATTCTAATTATTGATTTTGCTTTAACCAGGATTAATAACAGTAAGGTTGACATTGTTGCATTTTGAATGCTGTTAATGTGCTGGAAAGGTGAATCCTCATGATAGTGATGGGGTTTCATCTATGAGAAGGTAGTTCCTTAGCACAAAGCTGAGGATTACTTAGCCCATGCGAGGAAAAATGTAGAAAAAAAAATCAAATATGCGATCGAATAGTTGTTATAAAGTTAAGTACAAAAAAGAGTAGGATACTCGTAGGATCATATAGGGGCAGTAGAAAAAATATGCAAAAGTTTATTGCTCCTAAAGTTAAAATCCTACATCCATTCCACTATGTGTCGGTCCACACACGCGTCCGCTGGTCTTTATTTTGTGGAAACACTAAGTTTTGCATTTACGATTATAAAAACTAAGTTTCTCATTTACCCTCACAAAAACTTAGTACCTTTACCATCAAGCGTTTTCCTATTTTTGTGAAGAATACTATTTTGCAAACAAAATATTTAAAAAAAGAAAAGAACAATTGATGGTCAAGAAGAACTATCCCATGTGAATAAAATTACAAAAGGTTTAAATGCATTAACCCTATATCGTAATTGTTCTGAGTTAAAAAATAATTTTATATTTACTCAGTGTTCACATTGTTATACATAGTAAAAGTAAACGGAGATATAATCTTTATTTTGATGTTATGTCCAATAAGTGAGGCCCATGCCTATAAATCAACTAAATCCTTTGTTAAAATCACAGGCTGCTACATTACCTGCTTTTATAAGAAGCTTAGCCTTCCATGAGGCCATTTTTTTATGAACATTACCTGCTTGTTTAACACCAGATATTCACCTATTATACTACTACATATGTGTTTTCTGAATTTTTACTTACATCTGGGCTAAAGTGATTGAAGATATTAATATTGATACTATGTCCCGCCGCCGCACCCCGCGCCTCGCTTGCATGCATCTTGCCCTACGGTGGTGCCGTCCTCCTCCTCCTCGTCTCCCCTTTCTCTGCCGTCCACACACAATAGTATCATGCCTTCCAATTCCTCCATGGATCTCGCCAATTGGAGCCGACATCGATGGAAATGTGAGAATCAGGCCTGCCTTCCGACCACATTATGGCGATTTCGGCCCTCGCTCGCCATTCCAGGGGACGAGCAGGGTGCGGGGGAGGGGGGGGGGGAGGGACTTTGTTGACGATGAAGAGGCTATCGAAGGAGCAGGAAGACCTTCCGCCGGTTCCATCTCTCCCGCCGCCAACTTTTCCACGGCCAACACCCTCCATAGCCTCTCTCCCAACAACTTAGGGCTGGTTGTCGGAGGAAGACATCTCTCCCGGAGAAGTCTGCTCAAGCTCTTGCAAGAGGAGGCCATCAATATTGAGGTAATTTCTTGTCTTCACCTCTTTCCTTATCGCTATTTTTTTTTTATCTTTGCCTTATGATCAGTTTTTTGTTGAATTTTTATAGAGGAAAGTTGAGATTTTGCATCAGATTTTATCTTAATGTAGGCAGAAACGGGTTTTCGGTAGTGAAGATTTGCATATGATGTTGCTTGTATTGGTAAATTATGATGTTTCAAGTATTTTTATGATGATAAATTGTTGCGTGGCAGTTGTTTGAGAAATTGCTTCAATGAGTTCTTCAGCTTTATAAGAAAAAATATTGGTTTACTCATTCTATTGGTATTAAATCAGATGCAAAGAGACAAAACCAAATAATTGGAGGATCCATATTGAGTGGCGTAACTGATGAACATGCTGCCAAGATAAAGGTTAAAACAATATGCTATCGCTCATAGTATGAATAAGAGCATCTGAAGTGTATCCAATGCTATGCGCAAATTGCTTTACAGTATATGAAGTGTCTGCCTACTCTGTTCTCTATATTTATGTTACAAGCATTTATAATAATTTTTGAGAGATCCCTTAGCCACCTCGAATGCATTTGGGAGAAATTCAACCTTTCGTGAATTAGTATCTGAACCGATTGCTGCTCAAACATTCACCTTTCGTGAATTAGCTACTGCAACCAAGAACTTTAGAGCTGACTGCCTTCTGGGAGAGGGTTTGGCCGAGTTTACCTGCAGGGGAGATTGGAGAGACTTAACGTTTATTATTTTTAGTGGTAACTTGTGTTATTCTTTCTTTATAAACAATAGTATTATTACATCTAATTGTACACACACAACATAGCTTTTATTACTGCATAAGATTATTAAAATCACAATGCAACTCAACGTAGTATATTTGCAACCTTTGTTGGGCCATTCCTTTAAGCCAAACACCAAGATAGATTAGATTTCTTATTGCTATTACCTTACCTAACAAATGACAGCCACATTCTTCTATGTTCCCTAAGATTATTTGTTTTAAACTGATCTCGAACATGAGGTGGTGATATACGATGGATGTTTGATATAGGTTGTGGCAATTAAACAACTTGATCGTAATGGGTTGCAAGGGAATCGAGAGTTCCTTGTTGAAGTCTTAATGCTAAGTTTGTTGCATCATCCTAATCTTGTTAATCTCATCGGATATTGTGCGGATGGACATCATAGGCTTCTGGTGTATGAATACATGTCTTTAGGCTCTTTGGTGAGGATACTCGACTGAAATCGAACTGCTGTTCTGTTATTACTTGGAGTGATACTTGATTTTCCTTTTGCTTCTATCTTTTTGGACCTATTTAAGTGTTCTTGCAAGGCCTTTTTTTCCTGCTCCTAGTGATATTTCGATTTTTCTGGTTTTGTTTCTTAATACTATTTGCTTTAATATGTGACCTTATTTTAGTGAGAAATACTTTTGATGCCCATTTTGTATAAAGAGTATTGCTTCATCTGTACCCTATTGTTACTGAATTCCTCCTGTAACCTTGCAGGCTCGACCTTTGTTCAAAGACAGGAGGAAGTTTGCACAAATGGCAGATCCCCTACTCCAAGGTCACTACCCAATGAGGGGACTTTATCAGGCTCTTGCTGTTGCGGCCATGTGTGTTCAAGAGCAACCAACTATGAGGCCTCTTATAGCTGATGTTGTCACAGCTCTTAATTACCTGGCTTCTAAGAAATATGACCCTGATTCCCAACCACCTAACCACAGCTCCCGATTGGCCCCTACGACTCCTCCACATACTCGAAAAGAGAACAATGATAGAAGACAAAATCTTAGATCAGAGAGAGACATGGTTAGAGGACACATATAAAATTACAATCTTGATTGAGTACTAGTTATCAGATTCTGTCACAAGGTGATGACAGGTGCGCCTTTGCCGGCCATTGTGAGAGTCCTTTTTGGATACATGTGAGTTTGGGTCCTTTGTATAAAAAAATGCCTATTTATTGACCTCAGGTTTTGTTTAGAATTTAGATACAGAAATATATTCATTATAATCATCATTATTATTATTATTGTTCATATTTGTTAATATTTGTAAATGATGGGGAAATCTTTGCGCTTTCTCTTGTGTACATCTGTCTTCCCCATTTTATCATTGAGCTAGAGAATGTCGTATCAAGGTCAGAGAAGCAAAAGAAATGAACGAGTGTGTAACCTTCCAGTAGCAAAAATTAGACAAGATTAGTGTTTAGACTCATCAAGATTGGCTGAGATCATTAGTATGAGGGGTACTTTTGTAACTTGAGAATCCAGAATCTACTTTCTCCTTATGTTGCCAAACAGACTACTCACCAGAAAGCTGATTTGTCATTATATCCAACCAAACACACATCACTTCATAACTAAAATCCAAGAATCAGAATACCCTAGATTCTGCTTCTTCTACTCTAAGAAGCTGCAACCAAACGGAGCCTTAGGCTATATTGTGGTTGAATCTTTTCAGTAGGAATTCCATTCACGAAAACCTGATAACTCACATGAGTAATCACAACAAACATAATCAAATCTATCCATTTATGAAAAAACACTAGTCTCAAAAGTACTTGATGAAGAAATGTCCAGCTCACTTTGTCATAAGCCTTTCTGGAAAGTCAATTTTACTGCAAAGAGCCCTACTCTATTCTTAGTCCTTTTTTCCTTTATTTTTGAGTGTGATTTGTTTTTGCTATTTATCCTGAACTTAATCGTATAAGCTAGTTTTTGGGCCAAAATAATGTTATCATGAATTGATCTGCTAAGAAGAAAAGCTGACTGGTTTGGTGAGATAATTTTATCCAGGACACCTCTCAATCTATTCACAAAGAGATTTGATATGATCTTATTCACAAAATTGCATAGGCTGATAGGCCTAAGGTCACTAGGGAGTTAGTTACTTTAGCAATGAGGCAAATAAAGGTTCTAATCAGATCCCAACAAAAACCCTTTTGATAAAAAAAATCATACACAACCTCCCTTGCTTGATTACCAATGATGGCCCAGTACTTTTTATAAAACAAGCCTTGGAAATCATCAGGTCTAGGAGCTTTATATGACATAACTGTTTAACAGCAAGGTCCAATATCATCAAGCTGAAAATCAGTTGTTCAGCAGCAACCATTGGAATGAGAATGTCTTTTAGCATATTGTACTCACTGGATGTTTTTCCTTTGAATACTTCCATGAAGTGTTTTACAAATTCATTTGCAATATTAGAGTTACCATTTACCGAAGTCCCCTCCCCTTTTTTAATTCAACAATTGTTTTTCTCCTTCTTCTACTATGTGTGGTTTGATGAAAGAATTTAGTATTTCTATCACCATTTGCTATCCAGTCTATTCTTGAATTTTGAGCCTAGACAATTTCTTGTTGTTTAAGAGACTTAAGATAATCTGAGTCTTACCAAGAATTCCTTCTTAAGATTTGCCGAGTTAGCATCAACATAGCATAAGGCTTGTACTTGTTTTAGTTCCTCAAGTAGCCTACTAGGTTTAGATCTGATGTCTCCAAAGTCTAGTCTGTTCCACTTTTTAAGTCTTGTAGCCAAATCAACATGTTTAGCTACAAGGGCAACTAATGCATTACCTTCCACAGGTAATGACCAAACTTACAGCAACCAATTTGTGACAAGCCTCTTCTTCAAGCGACATTTTATCAACCCTAAAAGGCTTTCTCAGTTTCGAAAGTTAACAGGGAGAGTGTCAATTAGAATGGGACAGTGATCAGATCCAGCAATTGGTTGGTTATATAAATGTGACGACCAGAAAATTTGTGTATATAAAAAAGAAATTTCTTATTGGTCGTGTAATCGAGTACACAATAGCCATGCTATCGCGATAGCAGTTGCCATCATGTATTCACATACACGATAGTATTACACATTTCAACCAATAATATCTCCTTCATTTTTAATCTGTTTTACCCAATTTTTTTTTCTTCATTCTTTTTAGTGCTCTTTCTTATAATGATGATATCGTAGGGATTTTGAATTAATATTTAAAAAAATATAACAAAATCTACGATAAGTAGCATGCGGTGTCTCAACATAGTTAGACTATTATCATGATAAAAAAGAGGAGGAAAAATAAAGAAGAACACAAAAAAGAATCGGCGAAAATGGATAACTAATAAGAGATATGAATCGTTAAAACTTGTCCCAAAATAATAGTAATGGTATAATCGAGTACATACTTCAACCAATCATTTCTCCTTCATTTCTGATCCATTTTTGCCTATTATTTTTTATTTTCTTTATTTTTAGTGCTCTTTCTTATCATGATGATATCGTAAGGATCTTGAGAAAATATCTAAAAAATATAGCAAAATCCACGATAAATGGCATGCGGTGTCTCAACATAGTTAGACTATTATCATGAAAAAAAAAGAGGAGAAAAAAATAAAGAATAACACAAAAAGAATTAGTGAAAATGGATAACAAATAAGAGAGATATGAATCGTTAAAACTTAGACGATTCATACGATAGCTATTTTTTGGGACATACTTTAACTATTTATATCGCTCTCATTTCTTATCCGTTTTCATCGATTCTTTTTACGTTCTTCTTTATTTTTCCTCCTTTTTCTTGTCATGATGATAACCTAACTATGTTGGGACACCGCATGCTATTTAATATAGATTTTGCTATATTTTTTAGATATTATCCCAAGATCAAAGGGTGTTAGTGAAAGATGACGAAATTAAGGAGAGGTGGCGTGAGTATTTTGAGCGTTTATTGAATGAAAATTATAGTAGTGGGATAGATTTTAAGTGTAGTCCTGTTAAAGAGAATTTATTTTAGGAGATTCTCAATAGAGGAGGTAGGAGCTACGTTAAGGAAGATGAAGAAAGGCAATGCTCTAGGGCCTGATGAAATTCTTATTGAAGTATGGAGGGTAGTAGGAGGTGTTGGCTTAACTTGGTTGACTAACTTATTTAACAAGATTTGGAAGTGTAAGAGGATGCCAGAGGAGTGGAGGAGAAGTACCCTCATACCTATGTATAAAAATAAATGGGACATCCAAAATTATACAAACTATAGAGGTATAAAAGTTATGGGACATACTATGAAATTATGGGAGAGAGTAATAGAAGGTCGTTTGCGAAAAGTAAATAAAGTAACAGAGAATCAATTTGGTTTCATGTCGGAGAAGTCAACAATAGAAGCTATATTTTTATTACGGGAGTTAGTAGAGAGGTACAAGGATAGAAACTAAAACCTCTTTATGACCTTCATAGATTTGGAAAAAGCCTACGACAAAGTACCGAGAGAGATCATTTGGAGTGTTTTGAAGAAGAAATGTGTCATAAGAGGTTACATAGATAGCATAAAGAATATGTATGAGGGGGTTGTGACTAGTGTTCGAACTATTGGGGGGGTAGCCAAGGAGTTTTCAGTTATGGTAGGTCTTCATCAAGGGTCAGCCTTAAGTCCTTATCTTTTTACTTTAGTTATGGATGAGCTTACTAAGTATTTACAAGATAATGTACCTTGGTGTATCAATTTTGCAGATGATGTAGTTTTAATTGATGAGAGTAAAATAGGTTTGAATGTGAAACTAGAATTGTGGAAGGATACTCTAGAATCAAAATGTTTTAAATTTAGTAGGACTAAGACAGAGTGCATGAAATTTAATTTTAAAGAAGGTAGAACTATAGGTATAACCTTAGTTGAAATAGATGGGCAAGAAGTACTAAGGTGTGATCAATTCCGTTACTTAAGATCCATTATCCATAAAGAAGGGGATATTGATAGCGATGCGTGCATAGGATTAATGCGGGGTGGGTAAAGTGGAGGGCAGCCTCAGGTGTGTTGTGTGATAGGCGTGTCCAAAAAAGGCTTAATGACAAGTTCTATAGGACAGCCATTAGGCCTGCAATACTCTATGGAGCGGAGTGCTAGGCACCAAAGAGAAGTCATATAGATAAGTTGAATGTAGCCGAAATGAGAATGTTAAGGTGGATGAGTTGGATAACTAGGAGAGATAGGATTAGAAATGAATATATTCGTGAGAGTTTAGGGGTAGCTCCATTAGGAGAGAAGCTGAGGGAATGTAGGTTGCGTTGGTATGAGCATATGCAAAGAAAACCAATAGATGCCCCTGTGAGAAGATTAGAAGTGATGCATGTAAATGATGCTAAAAGTGGGGGAGGGAGATCTAAGACAACTTGGATGGAGTTAATAAAAAATTATTTGACTTTACTATCTCTTACAAAAGAGGTAACCCAAAACAAGCCTGAATAGAGGAATAAAATCCATGTCACCAACCCCAAATAGTTGGGAAAATGCGCTACTTGATTATGATTACGACTCACTGCTCTGCTTAAGACTGGGGCTTTACAATGAAGTTCCGTGGCACAGACGACGTTTGATGCATTGAAGTAGGCACTGTCTACATCGTCGGTGCTGGCCTTACCTGATTTTTCCCAGCCCTTTGTGGTCGAGACAGATGCTTCGGATACAGGGTTGGGCACAGTTCTCCTTTAGGCGGAGCAGCCCATCGCCTTCTTTAGCAAGGCATTATCCGGCTATTCCCTCCGTTTGTTAGCATATGAACGAGAGATGCTTGCCATTGTTCACGCCGTCACCAAATGGTGCCCATATTTGTTGGGGCGACACTTTACCATTCAGACAGACCACCAACCATTGAAGTATTTCCATGATCAGCATATCTTTACTCCAGCCCAACAACATTGGGTGAGCAAACTCATGGGCTATGATTATGATATGGTTTACAAAAGAGGGACCGACAATACTGTGGCTGATGCCCTATCTCGGCAGAGTGAGGAGACGACCTTCTTGGGGTTATCCATGCCGACTTTGCCATTTATGGCTGACTTGCTTCAAGCTTATATTGATGAACAGGAGGCCGCCAACATATTGGCTTGATTACAGGCCGATCCTACTTGCTTACCATTTTTTGTTTTGCAAGGGGGTTATATTACGTGGAAGAACCGCTTATGGGTCCCTCCGAATTCTTCTCTGTGGCGCAATATCATCTCTTTCTTTCATGACAATCCTCTTGCTGGACGTGAAGGGTCATTTCTCACATATAAACGTCTCAACCAGAATTTTCTTTGGAGAGGAATTAAAAAGGCCGTTCATTTGTACATAGCAGCCTGTGACGTTTGCCAGCGCGCGAAGGCTTCCACCTCCATCCCTGCAGGTCTTTTGCAGCCCCTCCCTATTCCCAAGCATGTGTGGGAGGATGTTTCATGGATTTTGTCGAGGCTCTTCCATTGGTCCAAGGTAAATCTGTCATCTTCGTGGTGGTCGATCGCCTCTCTAAGTATGCGCATTTTTGCGCCCTTAGCCATCCTTACACGGCTAAAACAGTTGCTGAGCTTTATGTTCAAGGAGTGGCCAAGTTCCATGGTATGCCATGAACGATTGTTTCTGATCGGGACAAGATATTCATATCTCACTTTTGGCGTGAGTTCTTTTCCTTACAGGTTACTTAGTTGCATATGAGCACCGCCTATCATCCTCAGAGTGACAGCCAAACTGAGGTGGTCAACTGCTGTTTGGAGCAGTAGTTGCGTTGCTTTGTAGGAGAGGAACCTCGTCGTTGTCTCCAACTACTTCCATGGGCTGGGTGGTCGTATAATACTGCATATCACACTTCTACCGGCTTCACTCCTTTTGAGGTTGTCTATGGTTGGCCTTCGCCCACAGTTATTCATTATCTGCCTTTTAGTGCTTCTGTTAGTGAGGTTGACTATGCTCTTCAGACTCACGATGAGGTCCTGCTCTAGCTCAAGGCCAACTTAATAGCTGCTCAAAATTGGATGAAACAGGTTTATGATCGGCATCATATAGACCGTGAGTTTACTATCGGTGACCTGGTTTATGTTAATCTCTTGTTCCACTGCCAGCACTCTTTGGTTCAACCAATGTCTGCCAAACTCGCTCACCGGTTCTATGGACCCTACAAAGTGGTGGAACGCATTGGCCCTGTTGCTCATCGTCTACAGCTTCCTCCTACTTCCCAGGTCCATCTGGTCTTCCATGTTTCCCATCTTCATCGTTATGTGGGGGATAACTCTCGTCTTTCCACTTATGTGTCAGGGCCCTTGCTCTTGCTATTTGAGACACTGGAGTTACCTTCCTCTATCTTGGATCGTCATCGTGTTCGTCGTTCAGGTCGCCTGGTTTCTGAGGTGTTGGTTGTCTGACATAATCACCCTTTGGATGATGCTACTTGGATGATCGAGAATGACTTCTACACTCAGATTCCTACATTTGCGCCTTGAGGACAAGGCTATAGCGGAGCATGGTGGAATGTTACGTCTCCTTAAATTAGGTTTATTAGTTACTTAATAATAGGCTAATCTTGGCCATTGATCGTGTTAGGTTGTTTATTTTAATTAAGCACTATGGGCCTACCAGGGCTAAACTATGTAGGGGGGGGGGGTATCCTTGCCCTGTTGGAGTAATAAGAAAGAACCCTAATTTCTTATCTCTTCTCTTCTCCTCTCCCCTTCTCTCTGTGTCCTGCCACCGGCCCTTGTGTGCCCATCGAGGGTGGGATTGTCTTGACATAGGATTCATGTTGGACTTGCTTGAGCATGCCAAAGAGACTCTTTTGAGTCATTGACAACCCAACATCAATAATGGTAGTTGATAATGAGGGGTCATTGATGGACTTGCACAAACTGTCTACCATATGATTGGCTAATAGATGATAGATAGATATTAATGAATGCAGTTGGATCCTATGAGGGGATTATATCATAAATATCAGGAAGAATTGTTTAGGAAAAACATGATTATGTTCGATTAGAAGAATTGAATAAAGTACATCTTATAGGATTAATGATATATGTTGCATGCTTGATGGATGCTATTTGATTTGGAATTTATATTAGAAATTACTAATTCGCTAGAAGCATTGTAATATATGACCAAAGTTGTCATCTTTATGGAATTGGCTAATAGATAGCCTAAAGTCAACATGCTAAAGAATTTACTAACTAAAAAGTTACAATAGAAGAATATGAAACATGTATGAACATGTTAGGGTGAACTTGAGAATACAGCACCCAAGGTTCTAGGATAGGAACCTGGAATTTTGAAGACTAGTGACCCTCTCCTCCGAGTATTGACTTGGACTAGGACGTGATATCATAAGAGCCATAAGAGCAAGAGTGCCAGTTGAAAGGACAATGGATATGTTGATGCTGCAAGGACATTAGTTTTAGTTGAAGGGCACTTTAGAATACCACTAGGTAGAAGAGGAACAATGCCAGACTTGATGGCACAAAGCCATATCAAGGTTGGCCATCTTGAGGGCTTAGATCCACAAGAGATCACAAAGCATGCAAGGCTGCAAAGCTCATGGTGCCCGCATTCCAAATCGAAGGGGACCATGAATTCCCTTCAGAACTCCCTGTCTCACATGGGTGATGGGGGTTGAACGGAAGCAAAATGTTAGCAAGAGTATTTCCACAAGAGAATAGATACCTGCATTGATAATTTGCTGGGGCAAGTATCTTAAGACAAGATAATAAGCTAGGGCCTAAACCCTAAGTGATGGAATGAGTAGAGACATAGAAGAGTCTTATAAACCTCATAATGAAATAGAAATACTACCTATGCCTTGGCAGAATCTAGGAGTTATAGGACACTCAACTGATGCCATGGTGTTCTAATAAATTGCTTGTACTATATAATCATGTGTGAATATTAGTATTAACATCGGTCTATGAACGAAAGTAATATTTGCTAACTGTCCTACTGGGTATGAAAATACTCAACATTCCTATTTGTTTAAACCTTCGGAGATTGTGTGGTTTGCGGAGGCTAGTTGGTATATATGTTCTGCTTTATATTATTTATGATGTAAGCTCAAGAGATCATGTGTTTGAATGTTTATTTATGACTGAAAGAGACAGAATGGTTGCACACTTGAAGGATTACGAGCTTATGTGTTATTACTGCGACGTTTTTTAAATATTTGAGAAAATCCAGTTTAGTACTTCAAATGCATGATTTCTTCGAAATGGAGATTAAGGATCCGCTGCATTTAAATTTCATTTCATATACAAAATATGTTTTTGTAAGTCCAGTGTGCTCCACACTCTTCCATCATCCACCATCTTGTTCTTTGACTGTTGCATACCAAAAAAATAAAAGACCCGCAACTCTTTGTTGAGTGTAATCTCGAAGTTGTTCGGCCTCTCGTTCAAACCTTGGAGCGCCGATACTAGGAGGTCTTTGGATGTTGATACCACCTTCTTGCTAGACTTCTAAAAGGCTTCCCTCACTAGCTTTGATGCTTCTTCGATGCATACCTTCAACAGTGTCAGAGAATGACTAGTGTCTGTGCAATCTTGACACTTCATCTTCCCTTTGGCTTTCCCTGAGAAGTTGTCATCCACTTGACCTCTATATCCGATCACTAATCGTGCCACTTTGCACCTCAGTCAGCCTCCCTCCTCCATCTATAGCTCTAGCCTTTAAATCAACCACCTTGCCAACCTATAAACTGCCAATTTGCCATATCTAGGGTCTAGAGAGCATCTTCCGTTGCCTTCTTCTTCATTGCATGCATTAAAAGCACCCATCTTATATTTGTGATTAATCGTTCTTTTAGTTTACCCACTCATAACTAGCATCCGAGGGGCCAAATAGTGTATTCTTATGGCCTATTTATCTTGGTACTCCTTAATTAGCTACATATAGTTCCTGCCAAACTCTCTTCCATGCCTAATGATTATAGATTCCAGTGTTTCATCTGAAATATAATGTGCACATGCCTGTTGTAGGCCCACTAATTCCTCTATAGTTGCATTAGAGTCCAATGGGCCTACGATATTAGAGGATGGGCTGACAGGATCCATGTTACTAATTTCATCGCCACATTGGCCCCTAAACATTGTATCATCACCACTGTGGGTTGTCATCTCTAAATGTGTAATCATTTGTTGTAATAGTACAGGATTTTCCAGAGCTTTTATAAATAGGAAAAATAATGGAAAAAGATTTAAAAAGAAAAAAGAAATAGAAAATAGAATCAGCCTGTCGTCAATGACTGAGGGTTAGCCAACAGATTCATCGACAATGTATAATTGAGGGGCGATATACCCCAAAAGGGAATTAAATATTGTAGCAAATTCGATTATAAATTCTCAATTTCAGAGGCTAGAGCTCCCATAGAAGGGCTTAGATTTTGAGGGTTTGTGGGAGAAAGCTTGGATTTAGCATGTATTTGGAATTGGTAAGAGAAGACTGGAGGAAAGAAGCAGGATTCAAACCTATGTGTATACCAGAAGCTATGTGTAGTAGCCAGGAATTCTAGGTATTTCTCTTTTGTGGAATTTTCCCTTGGTTTCTAGGCCATCGAAAAAGTGGTTGTCGATGGGTAGGGCCAAACAAAACGTTCCAGTTTTGGATCATGGCCCTTGGTTCTCGAAGGTATAAATACTCTCTTTCTTAACTTTTGATTCGTTTTTGCTAAACCTAGACTCCAAGAGGAGAGAAGAGGCTAGGGTTTTGGAGCTTTGGAAGAGGAGGATTTAGATTGGGTTTCTCGCCTCGGCTTTGAAGGTAGGAAAACTAATAACTCTAGAATGTTGATTCCCTCTCTAGGTTTGAAGTTATCCTAGGGAAAGCTCTTGGTTAGGGTAAGCCACTAAAACTCTTGGCACTAGTAAAATCCCTAATTTGAGGTTAGCGACAAAAACCTTTTATTTGAGATTAGCCATGAAATCTCTAGTTCGAGGTCAGCCAAGAAAACCTTTGTATGATGTTGTGGGTCAGCTAAAAACCCTAACTTAGTGAAAAGACAGAGGTCCTTAGATTAGGTGCTTAGAGAGTGGACATACTCATCGAAGTGATTTGCTTGACTACAAACCACTATAAATCTTTGTGTGATTATTTGATTATTTCTTATTAATTGGGCTTGAATTGCGCACACCCAAATCACACCACTAAGGATCTCTCTACATTTCGCATTTACTGATCTAAGTGTGAATGCTATTTTGTGTGTGGATAAGTTTTAGGATTTTAATATCCAAAATTTTAAGGGTCCTATGCACACCTCTCTAGGAGATAAGAGTACTTTTAAGTGGTATCAGAGCCAGTTCACTCTACCAAGGTGATTGCACCTAGAGTCGTATTCCAAGTCGCTCTTAATGGCAAAATTTGAAAGCTCTTCCCCCACAAAGCCACCCTCATTTGATGGGAGTAACTATGCCTATTAAAAAATCACATGAAAACCTTTCTAAAGGCTAATGACGAATTGACATGGTATAGTATATAAAATGGTTAGCGCCACCCACTGAAACCATAGAAGTAGATGACTCTAGAATTGAGGTTCCCTTAAACATCTTAAGGTCGTTTGGAATGGATAGGAAGTTGATTAGGTGGAATAACAAAGCCCTTAGTGCTATCACATGTATAATCTCTCCTAATGGAAAGAAACGAATATGCATGTGTGAGAACGCTAAGGAGGCATGGGATATTTTGAAAGTGTCCCATGAAGGAACTTCACAAGTGAAGCATTCCAAGTTCCAACTTCTTGTACCTAGGTTTGAGAATATTAGGATGGGGGAGGATGAACCATTCATTGAATTTTATTCTTAACTCAATGATATTATCAATTCTATGTGGTGATTAGGTAGGAAGATACTTGAGGCCGAGATTGTAGGAAAAATTATTAGGTCTCTTCCTATAGATTCAACTCCTAAAGTGACAATGATAGAAGAGAGCAAGGACACGGACTTAATGAAAGTAGAAGAATTAGTTGGATCACTACAAATGTATGAGTTGCACTTACCTTCACAAAAGAAAAAGTGTGTAGCTCTAAAAATCTCTAGTTCTAGCAAACAGTCTATTGAAGAATTTGATAGTGAGGAGAAGAGGAAGAACTTGCTTTCCATGCTAAAAAGTTTCCTAAACATTTTGGTGGTAAGTTTAGAGGGAAAAGATTTACTTGGAACAAGTTTTCTAGAAAACAAAAAGGAAAAACTGAAACCACCACAAAAGAGGTTGAATGCTATAATTGTCATAGTCTTGCCCACATACTATAGGTTAATAGATGCCTTGTACGACCACAAGTTAAAGTACACAGACTAGGGATGCCACTTGGTTTGTGTTTTTACCTGACCTGACCCGAACCAGTCATTTTTTTCTGGTCATGGGGTGCTTACACACTACCTGTTCCTGTTCCGGGTTGGAAAGAGGAACCGACCCATCGGTCAAGGAGGGTTTGGGTATTACATGAAAACCCCGACCTGACCCAAGTATATATTATATTATATATTAAAAACACTATCCCCCCTTCCCATTCTTGATCTCTCGGCTCTCATAGAGCTTCTCCTCATTAGGGCAATGACATTGCAATGCCAAACACCAGCGCCGATGAGCCTCAGCCTGCCAGACAACCACAAGGTCACCCCTAGAATGACCGGCATGTTCACTAGT
Source organism: Houttuynia cordata (assembly GCA_039654745.1). Taxonomy (NCBI): domain Eukaryota; kingdom Viridiplantae; phylum Streptophyta; class Magnoliopsida; order Piperales; family Saururaceae; genus Houttuynia; species Houttuynia cordata. The sequence goes on from CM077504.1 coordinate 14,887,477, forward strand.
GCAGAGTACATGAACCATGGAATGCTGTCTCGACGATATATCTGCAATATATCATTATTAATCCGGCTCCGAGAAAACGAGATAGTCCAATCTCATTTTTTGACTTTTTTAAAAATATCGCCGATATATCGGCGATATATTGGTTTCGGTCTGATATATTGGATTAAAAAATGATTTCTTTTTAAAAAAATAATTTAAAAAAAATCAACTTTTCCGTTTGTTTCCCATCCTATGCCAAGTGGAGGGATACAGGTTTAAAACGCAAACACATATTTTGAATTATATACGTATTTTTATGCATATTTTAAAATTTATACTTGTCTAAATTAGTATCACTCATTTTAAAAATTATATTGTGAAAATATATGATAGAAATTAGTTTTAGACCACCGATATTTTTTTACACAATATCTCAGATATTTTATCTCTTTGGTCGACTGATATTTTACCGATATCCAATACGACATTCTTTGATATGAACCTCCCGGTTGTCGAGAATGACTCACCGGACGGCCTCGAGTCGGAGAGTCTAGAGCAGGGATGGCTACTGGAGGGATGGTGTGGGCCATGCTGGCGGTGGAGAGAAGCAAATAATGTTGTTGAAGCAAGCAGTGAGTCAAGACGGCAAAGCTTTCAGGGGGTTGTTGAATTTCTTGGATCAGAGTTGTTCAACCCTAATGCATCAGTTATTGTGAGAAAAAATTGGCAATCATGCTTGGCTCTTTCGGCTAATAGGACGAATAGAGAAGTATCCGAGTTGCTCGAGCCTTTATTATCAGCCTTTACTGCAGCCATTTATAACGAGATCACTTGGGTCCAAAAATATGGAACAACAGTTATCCAGAAATGAGCACATTGTCTCATTTAGGCTTTTCCAAGAAGTGTTGATGCTCTATTTTGATTAGGATAAATCGAAAACCTTCACCAAATGTGTTTAAGTACTTTTGAATATATACTGGAAGGATCATGCCGATTTAATTTGTTCAGTCTACCTATTTTATAGGGCTCTTAGATCTGGCTATTGCAATACATTTGGACCCTTAACTAACCATTGACTGTATGATTGACAACATTCCAGGTCGGTACTGTAACAGCTTTAAACTATTGTTTCGCCTTGAGACCTCCTCTGCTTAAACTGTCTCAGGAGCTGGTAAATTTCTTACAAGAAGCCCTTAAATTGCTGAAGCTGATGAAACTGTGTGGGTTGTGAAATTTATGAATCCTAAGGTAGCCACGACTCTAAACAAGCTTCGAACTGCATGTATAGAACTGCCATGTACAGCAATGGCTTGGGCAGATTTTAAGACGCCAAATCACTATGAACTTCGAGCAAAGATTATTTGTATGTTCTTTAAATCAATAACTTGCAAGACGCCTAAAATTGTTGTTGTTGCAAAAGTGGGGCTTTGACAGGTAAATGGGATGACTTTTTAATATATTGATTGATTGAGTTCTTATTTATGAATATCTGGATGCTTCTCACTAGTCAACTAACTATATCACATTTGGTTGTCTAAACCAGCAAAGGATGCCTAAGGATCTTTTTCAAACCAGTCTGAGGCCTATTTTAGTTAATGATGTGAATTTTAATTTATTACTCGCAAGCGCACAAATCTAATATAGAATAGTGGCTATAAGGTCGATCCCACAATGACTTGATTTAAATTCGACCTGATTCTAGACGATTACTTAACTAATTCGATGATAACAAACTTTAGATAACTAGTCAAAACAAAGAAAAATTAACGATAAACTTTTATATAGAAATTCTAAAGCATCGAATTAGTTAGGGCAAATAAGAAGGTTAGGGTAATAACTCATATTAGAGAAATTTAAAGCCACTTCCCCAAACCTAGATTGAAGCATTCTATAAAGATAACATTATATTACTAACCTAAAAGAATAAAACGTTGGGTTGCCTCCCATGAACGCTAAATTTTCTATCTTCAGCAAGACACACTCTAATTTTCTTCAAATTATCCAGGATCTTTTAACATAACGTTCATTCCACCTATGGTCCGACTTCTTATACTAGGATTCACTAAGAAAATTTCAATTAAGTCATCAGAAGAAATATATGGGAAGACATCCTCCACCAGGCTTTCAATCATGTCAACTTTAAAAATATCATAACTTTCTGGTGGGTGTTTTGTGATATCAAAGACATTAAGCTCACAAGTTAAATTGCCAAATGACAATTTCATCACCCCATTCCTACAATTGATTAAAGCATTTGAGGTAGCAAGAAATGGGTAGCTAAGTATGGCAGGAATTTGTGCTGTTCCATTCAAAACAGAATGTGTGTCCAAAATAATAAAATCAACAAGAAAGTAAAACTTATCTATTTGAACAAGCACATCTTCCACCACTCCGCTTGACACTTTAATAAAACGGCCAGCAAGCTGAATGTTAATAGTGGTAGGTTTAAGTTCCCCAAGGCCTAACTATATGTACACTGAAGAAGACAAAAAATTGACAATAGCCCTTGATATACAGAGAATATGCACTCGTTATACACCTTTATACCTATTTGATAGTGTAATTTCTTGCTAAAATAAGGATAAGAGCATGTATTTTAGTGTTAGGTTGATAATTAATAGTTTAATAATTAATTTGATAATTTAGATATGTTACTCATTTTAATTGAATTATATTATAGTGCGTGTCTAAAACTCGGATTAATGCAGATTGTCGAATTAAAGCACGCCGGACGTTTATAGAAAGAGATCAAGATATGGAAGATCTAACGTTTATTTACGCCAAAGCTGGTTTTAAAAGATTAACTTCTAACAAAAAGGCAGAAAATCTAAGTCAAAACTCATCACAACCACCGATTTGCATCCAAGAGAAGACGGGTCATGGACTTCAAGTAAAAAACCATCAAGATGAGATCAGACGTGCGAGAGCAACAAGACGGGTTTGAATGAAACAAATAAAATAAGGCTAAAAATAGATTGAGAGCGCAGGATCGGTGTGAATAGGGCGTTCGAATTGGAAAGCTCATTCGGGAAATCAAAGAGGAGGCAAGCTAGCTTATTTGGGTCAATCTAAATCTGGAAAAGAATCGACAGTTTGACTCGGATTTGGAAGAGAAGATTCAGATGGATTTTTGGCATGATTTGGCTCGATCTAAAAGGGGAAAGAAACTTATTTTGGGCGCTGGTTTTGGCTATATAAGCGAGGAGAAAACAAAGCAATTCGGGGGAGTCGGCCTGTCACGCCCTAAATTTTTTGACCTAGATCAGAGTGAAGAAGCAACCAATCATAGACAGTCAAGAGGCCAGAAACTTGACGCGTGATCGAATACTCGATCGATCTCATTACATTTTGCGAGACAAAAGATGTTGACCGACCATATTCAAATATTCAATTTTAACATAACATTGCTAATATAAAGAAATAATCTACTTAGTCTATTACAGCAGATAACGTAATAATCAACAAATGCAAGATTAATAAGTTCTTGGCACACACAGGCTGAACAATTCAATAAAAGTCAAATCATAAATCTAATAATAAAAGTCTTCTCCAGTATGCTTCACCTGTCCTGCTCCACTCTCTTTTAATGTCTGCATAAGAGGATGCATGAGTATTCCAAAGAAATACCCAGTAGGATGCAAAAAATAGACATACTGTTCTTGAAAAGAAATTCAATGTTCAACATAATCAAGACTGGAAATACAAAGTTTACCGTACTTGAATAACAACCATACTCAAAGACAACACCAGTTCAATGTACGGATAGAGTGAATAACAATTCAAGACTCCGAATGATCATCGCGTAAGGAGGAAACAATCAATAAGCACTTACTCTAGACATCCATAGTGTAAGGAGATTTTAATTTCTGCTCTCAGATCTGTCCACTTCATGTGTGGATAATTATCAGAACATCCTAGAGGTTCTCTCTTTGGAACCCGGCCATGCGTTTAGGGACGCTGGCCCCATCGGTGCTTACGGGCACGATGGGCGGAGATTGCAGACCTTCCGTAATATCATACAGTGTAAAACGTACGTGTGCCTTTATCGGCTAAACTACAGAGGTTCATAAATAAAATAGAGATCATCATGGATCTAGAAATGGCTCGTGAGCATACTATGATTCCACTTTGGAGAGTTTCTAACAATAAATCTTAGTGGAAGAAAATACTTTACAGGGAACTGAATGGTAACTCACAACAACAGATGTTATATCAAATAACTCAAATTTCACATCTTTCAAGGTTTGACCCACATAGGAGTACTAATGAGATTTTCATATCTCAATCATCAATCGACTCATCAGAGGAGTGATAAAAGTCTTGTTCAATCTTGATCATCAACTAACTCATAAGAGATATTTCAATAAACAAAACTTCATCAAATATTTTCACTGTGCGTAGCCCTAGATAGGAATTCCCAACACCGCCAGTTAAGGAATGAAATTGTCTCAAAGTAGATGAGACTCTAGGGTCTGAGAGTCCAACCCTAGCTAGAACTTTAATGACTCAAATGGGCAAAGACTTCAAATAAGCAGAACACTATTCCGCTTATGATGACTCAACCCAGATCACCTTACCCAAGAGATTTATTCTTACTGTAATCTTTAATATTCATGCTTTCCCTTATTCATTAAGTTTTGACATAATTATAATTTATCATCTAAACAAGTCTCAAATGAGTAATGATGTTTAAAACCCTAATCCTGTGTATTGTCATTTGCACGACAGTCCAATTCGGTCACTTACTACAGTTTGTACAATTAGAGTTGAATTCTAAAACTTTTACTAAGAATATTTCTCTGAGTCTAGTTTCTAACCCAATAGATAGCATATTTTTATGATTTTTTTACAATTAATTATGACTTTTTAAGTACCACTCGTCGGCACAGAAACAGTTCTGGCCGAGAGATATATTCTTAATCCCATCTGCTCAATTATGCTAAATACATTATACTTATAAGATCATCATACTAATCATAAATACCCATCCCCTAGGTATGATACAGAACCTTTATGGCTCTGATATAGTGTAGTTCTTCTCAACTTAAGAAACATCTTCCATACATTGTTTATACGATTAGCATCTTAGTGACATAGACATTACTCAAGTAAGACAACTAATTCTGTATAGAATCACGGAATAGAAAGGTACGGACATAACATAAAAAAGAACAGCTTTCTATGAATCAAAGGATTATGACACTGAATTCAACATGAATCACCAAGGTAGATCGAAAGCCACATCAAATTACAATTACTTACCCTTCTTTGTAGAAACCTGATTTAGAACATACCAATCTCTATATTAATATTACAATCTATATTAATATTAATGAGACAATGATGAGGTCATTCAAGCATCAAGCTGAGTCATATAAGAGATGAAAAACAAGGGAAATCCTTCTAGGTACTAGCACGTGAAATATTAATATATATTGATCAACATGGCTCGTGAATGTAAAGATACATCATACTCAAAACGATTTCTCTTATAGCATGATCATCGACAACAATATAAGAATAGTAAGTCACAAGATTAATCATGCATTAATTTAGAATCATCTAATAAAGAGTATCCATATGAGAAGTGGGGGATAAACTCATCCTACCATTTAAATGACGAGTTACTCTAGTCCTCTCGTAATGCTCTGCTTTCTCTTCGTGAAACCGCCTCGCTCCGTGGATCGAATGTGGCCAACACTTGCTGATCGTGCAAAGGAAAAAGAGAAACACCAAACTCTAAGTGGTTGGACGTTCATGTGCATGGAACAGTCTTCTCTTATGGATTTTGTAGGGAAACCCTAATACAACTAAGAAATATCCTCCCAAATATCTTTCCCCATTAGTTACACTAAATTTTAATCTCCACAGTCGATCCAAAACCACCCCCTAGCCATCTAGGATGCTCTCCCATTAAGCCTCCTTGATTAAGTAAAATTCCAACTCAAAAAAATTCTGAAATCATTTAAATCGAAAACTACTTTTGTTGGTGCGATCGATCGCGAGGCTCAGCGATCGACTGCTTCCCAAAATTCGCAACATTACAATACTTACGATCGATCGTCTGTGAACGATCAATCAGGGTACTAAAATCGCAAATCATAGTAAAAACGATCGATCATCACACAAGGTGATCGATCGCTGCACAAAAATCTCGGTTACAAAACTAACCCTATTGATCATGTCGATCGCGTACAAAATTTTCACACGATCAAAACCTTTTATTCCGAATTCCAAATTTCATAAAATTGGTGGCGATGGAAAGCTTAACTCAAGCACCTCAGCATCAGCTCCTGCCATCTCAATGGTCAACAACCCACATTAAATATTTAAATTTTTTCGGGTATAACACAGTAAGAGGAAAAAAGGGGGCTTTCAGCTGTTTTTGGCGACTTCTATAGGATTGCTACAACACTGTTGCAATGTTTTGGTTCGGGGAAGAAGATGGTGCAAAGTACTGCTACAATACCATGAATAGTGTTTTCACCGCACATTCTGTCGATGACATCTCCGAATAAAGTTTTTCACTCTATTATCATGAGTAGCTAATTCTCTCTAGACTAGGGCTTTATGAAGCAAGTATTTTAGTCTTAAATATTGATTTTGATTGTTATTGAATGATTGATCTTTTTTAAATTCTACCTTGCGAGTTTTCTTTTAATTATTATGTCATGCACGATGATTGATTAGATTATCATTAGATGTGAATTTGGGCCTTTAAATTATTGATTAAAGTATTGATATTTGATTGTATGTGATTATTAAATATATGTAAAAACAACTTCTGTGCCGAGATATTACGTATGAATTTGGAATAAGAGTGAGTTTCATATGGATTTAATATGGATTCAATGCCTTAGTTTAGTCTCTTTGATTATATTATCTTAAAAGCATTTTAGTCGTGTTAATTCCTTAGGAAATCATTCTCTAAAGAAATCCAACTTTTTAATTTAGTTACAACTGGTAATTGTAGTTTCCAATTTTTCCAAATACGCTTTCCCCGTGGTTCGATCTTAAACTCACCAATTAAACTTTATTACTTCGCTACCTGCACTTGAGTAAATAATATTTAAGTTGTAGTAGCCCCAAGGTTAAGCAAAGCTTGCTCTACCCAGAAATTCCCAATTACACATGAAATGGTTGGACATCCAGGGTCCTTATATTTGAGTGAACTTTTGTGTTGAATTATAGCACTTACCTGTTTAGTTAAAAGGGCTCTTTTTGGCACATTCAACTTACGCTTAATTGTACATAAAATTTTCAAAACCTTAGCATATGAAGGGACCTGTTTAATTGCCTCCAACAAGGGAATATTGATTTTCACATGCTTAAAAGTTCAAAAATTTTAGCCTTTTTGTTCAACTTTTGAGGTGGTATCAATATATGTGGAAAAGGGGTTGGAACGGGACATCTCATTGCCTCGATCAACTCAGAATTATCAAGTTCATCATCACTTTGATTTTTCATATTTGTAAGATTTTTGGGCCTTTGGTGGAATGGTTTTATCAATTTCTTTTCCACTGCGAAGAGTGGTAATGAATTGGGCATGTTTAAGTTGTGTATCAAAAGAATTGGTATCCAGCACATTAACTTGCCCCTGTAGATTGGGTTGGGGTTGAGCGAGGAATCTACTTTTTCTTGCACAACTAAAGAAGAAGCCAATTTTGTGAGAGTGCTCTTTATGTTATTTATGGCTTGTAAGGTTTGTTAATTAATGGTTGCCTACCCTTGCATGAATATTTACAGTGTCTCCTCAAGTGTCTTTCTATAAAGTGGAATATAAGGAGTATAACTAGAAGATGCTTGAGGAGTTGTGTGTGTAGCATTTTCATTCTTCCAAATGAAGTTGGGGTGATTCCTCCATCTGAATTATATGCTTCCCCATATGGAAATTGCTTCTTGAAAGTATAGAATTTGCTTCGTCATGTAACACCTCCTTGAAGGCAGGTAGGTAAAGTAGGGCACTCATGTGTTGGGTGTCCTATGACGTCACAAATTCTGCAAGTCTCTTCCCTTGAAACACACTTTACAACATCAATTTTCATTAATTCCATCGCTTCTACTTTTTTTGGTCAAAGAGGCTACCCTAGCACTCGAATCCTCCTCCTTGAGGTGATACATCCCCCCCACTGGTAACTAAAGACTTGGGCTTGCAAGAAATTCAGAGGGATTAGTGGGATATCAAGAATTAGAGTCTTCAACTATTTAATGTAGAGAGTCAAGGGCCTCATTAGGGTTTTCACATATAGTTACATATAGTTTGCACAAATTGTTTCATTGGAGGTGTCATTTTATCATAAAAAAACTAATAGTGTGCCACTTCTCATATCTGTTGTGAGGACAAGCATTCAATAAATCTTTAAAGTGCTCCCAACATTGACAAAATGTTTCATTTTATTTTTGGACAAAATTTGTTATCGGTCTTTAAGAGCATTTGTCCAATGGACTGGAAATTTTTTTCAAGAAATTCAGTTTACATTTTCTTCCAAGTTCCTACAGATCTAGAATTCCAAAAACTTTAGCCAAATCTTAGCCTTATCCTTCACAGAGAAGGAAAACAATTTAAGCTTATTGACATCCTCACTACAAGCTTATTCATTAAAAGTTGCACATACTTTCTGAAATTCCTTTAAATAAATCTTAGCCTTCTCCTTCATAGAGAAGGAAAACAATTTAAGCTTATTGACATCCTCACTACAAGCTTATTCATTAAAAGTTGCACATACTTTCTGAAATTCCTTTAAATATAAGTAAGGATTTTCATAGTCCAGACCATGGAATTTGCGAAGCGATTGCATCATTCTAGGTTTAAAACTAAAATTGTGCGCTTGTAGGGGCAAAATAATGCATGAGGGAGTGCTAGTACATGCAGGCTGTAGGTATATAGTTATACAATAGTTGCAATGATGCAGTATTTTGAACCTCATTCTCACCATTCTGATTACTAGTATCATCGACCATTATGTGTGGTGTGTGAAAGTGAATAAGATACTCAAACAAAGGATTATCATCCAAAATATCAAAATCACTTCTAATCAAACGACCACGAGTATCTCTATTCCACGAGCACATGAATAAGATACACACAAACGAAAAAATGGACCGAGTTTACCAAATTTGGATAAAATTCAAAGGCAACTTGTTTGAGATCATCCCAAACGCTTCATAAATGCGGATAACTCTGTTTTATTTCCCCCGCGAGGGTTTGTTTCCTTTGTTTGGGTGTAGGAAATATATTGGTCGGTTGAAGACCCCCGGGATCAGTGAGAATGTTAATTAATCTGGAGATGGTGTCTATAGAGATCTAATGGAAATCACTGTTGAGAGAGATTGTGATGTCCAAATCTCCTTTCTTGACCTTAACCATGGCCAAGTACAAGCTTTTAACCATTGACGTGCGAACACTTCCACCAAGATATAGGAGGGAAGGCCAAGCCCTAAAAGTAAGGTTTTGTTTGGATGTTATCCACTAAAGTATTTCCTCGGAGTATGTTGTATTCAAAAATGATATTTATGGTATGGATGGGTATGAGAAGTTTCCGATTGGAAACTAGTAGCCTGGGGACACGAGAGACAGAGAGTTGAGAAGTACTTTCTGATAGAGTTTTATTCTTCAACTTCAAAGCAAGATTCAAGAATTAGAAGGTTGGTTAGGATAACAAGGGGTAACCATGTCTTCCCAAGGATATGGGAAGGATTCACCTATGGAAGGGAAAGAAGGGAAGGTCGTAGAAAATCTTCGAGGTCCCTTAGATCGAAAACAAAGGATAATGGTAAAAGATAAGTTATCAAAGTCTCATAACTAAAATGAGCTTGAGGATGAGCCATGAGGAAATGTGGAGGATAAATCCCATAAGATTCTTCTTTGAAACAATAAGAGGTGACATATTAATACACCCAAGCATTTCCCTTTCATCTAGTGACTTAGGGACCCTAAAACTGATCATTCCAAAAATCATATTCTTATCCTCATATTCAAGTGGAGAACTCATTGGTCCTCCAAAGAGTCACTTCGGTTCCACATCGACTCGCGATGATCCCCCGAAGGTTTATTGGTTCATGTCTTAAACCAAAATCATTGTCTTATTCTCTCAAGACTAGTCAATTCATTTACAGTGCGCTCTAAGGACTCCAAGGTAAATTGATACATTCTCATCAAGTGTTGACTTCTCATGTCACCGCTATAGTCTCTAGGCCCATACTAGACCCAATTCTCATTCTCTAATTATGTTCCACCTTTAATGTTCCAGTCTTTGTCAAAATTCAATTAAGTGTAATTCTCCAACTTAATGAACTAATTATTCTATCAATTAGATCATATATTTAATATCTAACAATTATCAGGATAATCATGCCATTGATTTACATACAATAGATTCCATTTGTACAAAAACATGCTTTTATGCAGACTGTTCACCTCTACACACAGTCTGAAGGGTTCACGAGCCACAGCGGAAGCGATTCAATCGTCTGTTTGGTGTTGAATTCTTCCAAAATCTGTCTTGATTGGGAATTCCTTGCACTCACAAAAACAATCAAAACAAAGTACAAGGATTTAAGTAATATATACGAACAAGAGTTTATTTCATGCACAATGAAATAGAAAATGCAGGAATATAAAACTACTAACTTGCGGCCTTTGTGCCAACGTATAAACCACGAAAAACTAAAAGATTATGTCTGAGATCACCTTTCGAACCGTTCGTGTGCAGATCTATGATTCACTATTCTCCATGAGATAGCAATATCACCTTTGTGTTCCCAATGTTTTGCGTTGATTCAATCTCTAAGATGAATCACAATTACCAAAACCAAAAGAGATGAACACAAGCCAATGGAGGAGAGAGCAAAACGTTGAGAGGAGAGAGAGAGAACCAACCAAAATTGCCAAATCGTGGAGGTGAGAAGGGCGTCCCCTCCTTTCCCTCTTATTAACCAATTCGGTTACCAAATTGGCGAGTCAATATCTCCCCCATATCCTCTCTCTCCTCGTCCTCATTCAATTAGGATTCCCTAATGAGGCCCGGTAGCCTCCGGGCGCCCGGAGAGGAGCTTTTCTCCAGCCACCCTCATCTCACGGTTGAGATGAGTTTCCCTCTCCCCCTCTCCCTCTGGCTCGAAGGGGGCCCCCGCTGCCCCGGCGACCCCCTTCCCTCTCCCTTTTCGACCCCCTTCCTCTCACCTCGTCGACTAGCCACCACGTTGCCCACCTTTCGCCACCCCACCACCACGGCGATGGCGCTGAAGCCATCGTAGATTCCGACGAACACCCACCCATGCTCCTTCGAGATGACGACATGAACCCGATCTTCGCCGGCCTTTCCCTGTGCCCATTGAAGATTCTGGCCCTCTGCGAGCCCAGTCCAAATCCTTCACCAAGACGGGAGCTTTCGCCACGGGCGCGATCATGGAGTTCTGTCCGATCGTCATCGAAATCGCCTTCTTGATGGCTCGTATGAGCAAGCCTTTTCTGGAGCGGAGCCGCTTCAGCTGGAATCCGCCATGGGAGAAGCTCCTCTGGAACTTCTCTTTTTCCTGGGGCTCGCCGACGAGTGGGCCGGAGAAGAGGCCACATCGGTCGAGCGACCCTGACATGAACTCCCGCTCGATTGGCCCAGACATGAACCTGCGCTCGATGGGTCCGGAGAGTGGGATGGGACCGGAGGCGGTCTTGGGGATCGGCTGGAGTGGGATGGCGACGAAGGAGGTGGGGCTCTCGAAGGCGGCAGAAGATTGGTCATAGTATCAGTATGAGTAGAAGTCAAAAAGCGGCGGAGTGGTAGAAAGGTGGAAAGCACCTTTTGCCCCCCCACCGCCATGCCGAGGGCGCCCCATCAAGCCAGAGGAGACGACAGGAGGGGGGTTACCTTGGTAGCAGGGCGGCGGGGCGAGAGGAAGGGGGTCGCCGGGGCGGCAGGGCGCCCCGTCGAGCCAGAGGGAGAGGGGGAGAGGGAAACTCATCTCAACCATCGGATCTCATCCGACGGTTGAGATAAGGGCGCCCGGAGAGAAGCTCCTCTCCAGGCGCCCGGAAGCTACCTTTAGCCTTCCCTAATTTATTCTCTCTCTAATTAGTTTTTCATCACGGTTCTTTAACATAGGTGTCTCTTCCAATATATATATGGACTCACCCGGGCCCACGGAAGCCTAACTACTCTACATGTCCACACACTACATAAGAGGGCCGACTCCTCTAATCAAAACAAATAATATGGGATGAACCCATATCTATGTCTTACACAGTCAGCTATGGTGCCTAGTGCCTCGGGATTCCTTGCGGAGCACACACAATCCCTTGACTAGGAACTATTTGCTTATAATTCACACTATCATACTTCAATTTCAATGTATTGCATGAAATTCATCTCTTTTTGCATAAACTGGCACATACATCATCAATTTATCATGGATAATGCAAACTCATGCTCACAATCGTTGTTTATTAAAATCTTACTTCATATAAAGGGGCAAAGAGCGTGCATTGCATGCATTTACAACAAGTTACATGGATTAATTCATGCCTTCATAAATCAGGCATTATTTCCTGAAATTTTTCATAATCCATTCATTAATTCATGCATGCATACCAAAACCAGTAGTATATGCATTATATTTTCAAGCACAGCATGACATCTGCTTGACATGAAATGCTCTTATTATGACATATCCATTCTCCTATATCGAGAGCAATGTGCGATTTCCACGAATCCAATGGAATGGAGCCCCAGTTGCAATTTTTCCCAGTACGAGAGTTTTTTTTAGTTTGGAGTGACTTCCTCTACTGATAACTTCCCCCAATCACCAGAGAACCGTCGGAAGGAGTTATAAATTTCAGGAATCGCAATTGTGCAACGCTCGACACTATATTATGTCGGCTCTTGTCTCGAGGGTTTGGCAGGATTTAAATTTAGAATCCGCCCCATTATAATTTGATAATTACACAATTGTATGTTATAAAATTTACGGTATGCCACGAAGGTATTAGGTACGTTATTTCCTTTTTACTTTGCCCCTTTGGTGGTTTAATCAGACTCCTTGCTTTTCATCTCTATGATTAGAGGGTGCGTCAAAGTTCCTCTGAGTATTTTTCACATTAGTAAGGAAATCAAAAGTATTTCGTCAAGCTTTTTTTGCCTCGTATGCAGTCAAGGTTGTTCATTCCTAATTGTATTGAGTGTAATATCTTAAGGGTCCTTTTCTTTTAGATATGGCCGGTGTCTGGAACCTCCATGCCAGATATATAATTCTTCACAAATTTTGGTTATCTAGATGGTGTTTGGTAGTGGATTGAAATTTTAGATGGGGTAAGGTTTTATTGTCCCCCTTCCCCCCCCCAAAAAAAAATATTTTTTTTTTGTACCCTTATTCCCTTTCATCTACTGGTAGGGGCCTTTGCCTAACGCCTCACCCCCCAAGGTGGTTTTACGAGAAAGAAAAAATGACTCTATTTTTTTCCTTTTTTTTTTCTTTTATTGTCATGAAACTACTCAATAATAAGAATATTTATTGTATCCCAATGGGAGACAATATAGCCACATATTCCAATAGGAAACAATGACCACATCTAGAAGAAAATGTACGTAATCGCCATATAGTAACAAGTACAACCAATTAGTTGCGAAAAAAAGAGTGCAACCTAAACACTTGAACATACATATGTTATTAGGAAGCAAACATACACAATTTATCGTCTATAGACAAGAAAATATACTATATTATAATCTTGGGTCTAGCAGCATGCTTCATATTTAACAATGCCAGAGACAAAGGAGTCACCCCTCAAACCAAAGGTTACAAACATAAACAATCAGATTGGACACAATCTTCACTAGGTGCAATTGGCAGCTCAGTAGGGTGGTCTTGCATGGGCCCAAGTACCATATCCGTCAAGAGCCAACTGCGTGCCGCCGGACAGCAGATTTGGGGGCAAATTGTACATCGGAATTGCCGAGGGGTCCTGAATCCGGCCACCACTCATCCCAGGAGGTGAACCACCACCGCCGCTGATGTTTCCCTGACCGCCGCCGCCGCCGCTGCTCCCTGCGTCCTCTTCCTCTTCCAACGGCAGTCTCTCATAGGTCGCGTTGGAGAAAATCGCGGCAACTACCATTACCGGCCCTGCCGCGACTAGTGTCCCTACCACACTACCGCCGACCACTTGCCCCTGCCCACCTGCGAGGTAAACTGTCAGCCCCGTGGAGCCAGGTGGGGCGGGGCCGGGGAGGAAGGAGCCTGTCAGGGACAGGATATCGAAGCGGCCATGTAAGGCAACCACCGCGCCGGCTGCAGCTGGCTGGCGGAGTGTCACATTGGCAACAGCCCCTGTGCCGCTGAGGACGCAGACTCCTCGCTGCCTCCGCCGGGCAAACTGGGCAACACAATCAGCTATGTCGGCGCCGCCGGCCACCTCCATGACATGGCTGCGCAGCGCATTAGGGCTATCCTGGGTGACAAAGATGGGGGGCTTAGGCTTGTTCTTGGAGCCAGGCGGTCTGCCCCTGGGCCGGCGAGTCCCGACTTCTACCTCGCCTGCCTTGGGCTCATCGTTGTTGTCACCATCCTCATCTTCCACACTTCCTCTATTGTGGTGGTTGTTGTCGCCGCCGCTGCTCGCAGGGTCGTTGACTATCTCCAGTTTCTTGAGCCCTCCGGTGGTAAGGTCAACGCCGGCAAGGCCCGGAGGCCCCGTCCACCACCGATTTGCCAGTATGTAGAGCCTTATTTATCCCCAAAGAATCTAATAAAGAGACCCCAAAACCAAATTTTCATACCAGTCACTCCCTTTTGATCTCTTTTCCTAGAAGAAATCTGAGATCCCCAAACTTGCACCAACGTATAGATGCAGAAGAGGTGGAGACGGTGACTGAGATCCAATCCTGAGCAATGAGTATGTTATAAATCAAAAAGTTAATGAACAAGTAATAGGGAAATTCTGTGCTACCTTGCTAAAGAAGTGTTCCTGCTCAATAAATGCCAATTAAGGAAATAATAAATCCAAAATTAGTAATTATAATTAAGGCATATAATAAGAGAATAAGTTAGTGGGTCTTAGATCAAGACATGAGAATTTACCTCTATATGTGCAATCAAGCTGGAAATGAATGAAACAGAAGAAGGGCGAAAAGACTAATAAGAGTTTCAAGGGAAGCCCTAAAAAGAGTGCTCAAAAGAAGAGGAGGAAGAAGAAGATTGGAGCACTACTGCACTTCTCCTTTTCTCTTTCTATCACCTTTTCCTCCTTGATTATTCCCTTTTCCTCTCTCTCTCTTCCCAATGGCTCTTCTTGGTCATCTATCTCTTTCTTTTAGAGAAGAACTTATTTAAATTAGGGTTTTGGTGGGGGCCAAGGACGCGTGAGCAGGTGGGGAGCGCGTCCTTTTCTCTCACTTCGAGACTCAACCTATGCTCTGCCAAGACATTCGAGGTCAAGAAAATACTAAAAAAACCCACAATCAAGTTGTATTCTTCTACTTTTCTTAATCTTACCCCATAAATCCTGGTTAACCACCACATCCCCCATGCTTCCTTAGCTGCTGCTCCTTCCAGCTTAGCTAACCTCTTCTTTCCTTCTATCTACACAGGATTTGAGCTGGATTCGTCTACCCCATCTCAACAAATTAAAAACCCAAGTCTCTGGTTTGTAGTGGTGCAGCAGTTGTTTCATTTACCAAGGTTGGCCATGACGGAAGCACCATTATTGTATGAGTGCAAACGGCCAAGTATTTTTATAGTGCAAGCACTAGCTGGATGATTCGGTCTTCCAATTGTTGGTTTTGATAGCTTTGTATTGATCCAGCATTTGTTTGCACATCAACACTAAAGAAGGAATAAAGAATATCTGCACCGAGGTTGTGAATCTAAATGCTCACATCCGGCCGTGTGTTAGAATAATGGTCCAAGAGAGACGAAGAACACCGTCTATTTATCTCGTGCATGAAAAGAATGGTGCTCTTAATGAAACAGTGATATAAGCAGGTAACACCTGGAACCTTTCTAGTTGGGAAAGGTATGAGCATTTTTTAACTTTGCTAAACTTGGACCATGGAAGCTAAGATTTGTTAAAATACTCCTTCTGACCCATATTAATAGCTCCTGAAAATAATGGTATTAGTTGAATGGTCATTTCTAGTTCAGTGAAATAAAATAGGTGGTCTTCGGGGAGAAGAAATCCGCCTGGAGATGGTAATAAGCGACAACTTTTTTTCTAAATGTAGCTATTAATGTGGGAGGGAGGGAGTATATGGATGTGAATCAGCTACATGGAAAATTAATCACGGAGACCTAATCAGCTGGTGAGGCTTTACCAGCGTAGCCGTACTAGCCGTCCGATCACCATAATCGGTGGTGCCATGTAAACAGGCTGTGTGCTAGTGTGTGCACCATTGATTCTGGTTCCTCTGGTTCCGAACTCTCATCTTTATGTTGTGTCATACTGTTGTCTGGCATTCCATCCTGCTCAAAATAGACAGGATCACTTGTTGTTATCTTACTGGTGCTAGTTGTGTGCTTGTCCTTGTACATAACTATTTCATTGAAGATAACAACCCTAATGCGGATTGTCTTCTTGTTCTCGTCATCCCATATACGAAAGCCAAATTCATCCTTGCCATCACTCACAAAGGTGCATTTTCTGGATTTGGGATCAAACTTACTCCTGCTTTGATCACAGATATGTATATATGCAACACAACTTAAGACCTTCAGATGTGAGAGTTTTACCTCTTTACCGCTCCATACCTCCTATGGTATTCTGAGCTCTAAAGGTGACGAGGGACTTCTATTAATCAGGTACGCTGTTGTACCAACTGCTTTTGCCCAGAATGATAGTGGTAAACCCGATTCTATACGCATATTTCTGGCTTTCTTAGTCAATGACCGGTTCATATGTCCTACTACGCTGTTGGGTTGTGGCATACTTGGTATAGTTCTCTCCAACTTGATACCGCTGTTGTAGCAGAATTTCTTAAATATGAGATCTTCATATTCTCCACCATTGTCAGATCCAAGCTTCTTTATCTTCAACCTTGTCTCATTTTCCACCATGGCCTTCCATATTCTGAATGCATCAAAGACATCTGATTTATGCTTCAAAAAGTAGACCCATACCTTTCGGGAATGGTTGTCAATAAAAGTCACGAAGTATGACTTTTCGCCATTGGATGAGACGACTGCTGGACCCCAAACGACTATATGAACCAACTCGAGTTTCTCCCTTTTGGGGGGACGTCTGCTTGTTTGGAAGCTCACCCTCTTATGCTTGCCTAAGATACAATCTTCACATAGATCTATATTCACCGACTGCAAGCCTGGTAGCTTTCCCTTTGATTGAATAACCTTGAGCATTTTCTCTTTCATATGACCAAGTCTCTAGTGCCACAGGTTAGAATCCTCGTTACTGTGGCAACTGCAATAGTTCGACAAGCCTATGTTGTTATATGTAGAGAGCCGCATTTCTTTCCTCGCGCAATAATCATTGCTCCTCTTGAGATCTTCCAACTATCACTCTCGAAGATCATTGTGTAGACTTCATCTGCCAATTGTCCAACTGAGACCAAGTTCTTTCTCAAATCGAGGACGTGTCTGACATTCTTTAGCTTCCAAGTCGACCTGTTTAGCTTGATCTTCACATCTCCTTTTTTGATGTTGTCACAAGGTTGGTTATTGTCAAGGTACACTTTACTATAGTTACATGGTATGTAATTTTCCAAGTAATCTCTATATATTGAGAGATATATAGAAGGTAGTATGGAAAGAAGCACCAAAGTCTAACACCCAAGACTCCTCAATACTTTCTAGGGAACAAATCATACTATTGTCAACTTCTTCTATGGAAGCAATGTTTGCTTCTGTCTTCCCTTCGGATTCCTTCTTCAGGGCTTTACAATTGTTTCTGTAATGCCCGATCTTTCCACGGTTCCAACACTCACCAGTCTTTTAAAAATTGTTTAGTTTCCTAGACTGTGATCTTCTCGTCTTTGATCTTCCTTAATTTTGCGATCTATCTCACCCATTCCATCTGCCTCTACTTTCAACATTTAAAGAAGTACCATCTCATTGCTTTCTAATCTCCTTCGTAAAATCATGTTGATGACATCTTCGAACTTCAGCTTAGACTTTACTGCGGAGCCACTGATCGCAGTAATTGTGCCTTTCCAACTCTCATATAGCTGACCAAGAATTAGTAGGGCACAGATCTCATCATTGAACTCGATCTCAGCTGAAGCTAATTGATCTGTTACTTCATTGAAGTCATTTAGATGCTTCCTAAAACTTCAACCTTCATGAATTTGTAGATTACCTTTTAATCAAATGCACCTTGTTAGCGGCCGATGGTTGTTCATACCTGCTAGATAGTGCTGCCATAAATTAAGTAGCGGTCTTTTCGATCTTGATGTTGAAGGCCACAGACTTTGACAATGTTAATCTCACCATGCCAAGATCCTTCGGATCATGCAACGTCCACTCTGATTCCTTCATATCTTCTGGTTTTTCTCCCAGTGACAAGTACACATCCTTCTGAAAGAGATAATATTTGATTTGCATCTTCCAAAAACTGAAGTTGGTACCGTTAAACTACTTGATCTTCTCTTTATTAGATTTAATTGTGAAGGAACTCCTACCATAAGCCAGAATTAGTAAATTTTGACACTACCAATGGATTCAGAATGTCAACAAACCTTGGGAACCAATCTGACTCGTGCAAAAAATGCTACTCAGTTGAGTCAAACCTTCTGGATGGGTCAACTTAGTGAGTCAACTCAATGAGTCAACAGTAACCTTCTGGAGGAGTCAACTCAGCAAGTTAAACTTTGTTGACATCATGCTGAAGTGAGGATGATGTCATGTCAAACATGTGGCCTGTGATGATATGTGGCACTAACATGTCTCTCATCAGACTTCTATGTGACACTGACTAGGCTATTGTATGGCACTGACTGGACTCCTTCCAGTGGCGACAGTGGCGGGGACAACGACAGATGCAGGTGGGAGAGGCGACATCATTGTTGATGGCTACAGAGGCTATTGGCGATGCGGCGGGTTTAGGTGGCGAGGCAACTGCGGCCATAGTAGGAATACATAAATCTTGCATAGGGGTGTAAATGGCGTCTAGATGTCCATGTCCATCCGTTCGTCTGCCCATTTTACTGTCCAAACGAACATAAAAATATGTCTGTTACAGACACAGACAATTTTGGTGGTCCGGCATCTGAGCTAACGCGACTACGGACAGAGTGCGTCCTCATCCAGAGCCGTCCGTGATAATTTTTTAAGGTAAATGGTCCATCTGTGTTTGTGTCCGTCCATGTTCGAAATGGACACATGCGGATAGACACATAGGGGTGTCTGCACGGACGGCGGAGGGACAGACACCTAATTTTAAAGTGAGCGGATGGCTACGGACGTAGCATGTCCGCGTTCATGTCCGTCCGTTTACACCCCTAATCTTGCACTGATACCAGTTGTTAGGGAAATCTGACAACAAATATTGCTCCTAAACTAATTGTTGGTAGGGCTACTCGTGGAGCCTTTTGTATCCGAGCCGAGGATAAGTTGTCCGTAGAGATCGACCAAGGGTCCTTGGACAGCTAGGGCTATACGGGAGGGTGGAGGCAGGGCCGACGAGGAGACCACCTGGCCAGGCTTCGCCATGGCTTCGAGGGTCTTCAACTGGTTGTCGTGCACCCTCATGTGCAATATGCCTCCTTGATCTTACGAAAGCTCGCAGCTTTCCCACTTTCCAGCTTCAAATGCACTGACTTCTGGGGTTGACGTCGTTCATCTCACCATAGATCTTCTTCCCGTTGTTGAAGTACTAACATATCAGTTCCTTATCCCCACCACCCACCTCCTCAACTTGCATCTGGTGGCACTTTTCTGGGTCAGCCAGGCGAGGGCGGCGGCCACGACAACAATGGATATGCCTCCAAGGACAGCCAAAGCCGCGCTATCGGATTGTTGGGAGAGTGCGAGGGTTTTCGTGCAAGGGCGAGGTTTGGGCTTTAGGGTGGTGGTGTCGGTGGCTAGGAAGTGGCCGGGCAAGGAGGAGAGGGTGGAGGAGAAGGCCATGGGAGTCTCGTATCTGCAAGGCCAAAGAGAGTGGAGAGATTGGGATGACTTATCTGAAACACCATCGTCGTCTCCTCAATCCAAGCTTCGGTGGGTTTAGTCCATTGATCGTTTAAATATTAAACCCTTGAAAGTGCACAAGGCAATTATACTACAGTGAGTATTTAGGGTTGTCGAACCTCAGAGACGGATAATCTACCAAATTCAAGAGAAAGAAAAGTTTGTTGTGATTTAATTCTAAGAAAGTAATAAACTTTAACTACTTTAAATAGATTGTACTTATATGGAGAAGTACCAAGGCTACGAATCCACCACGAAATAAACTACCTTAATCGTCTCTCTCTATTTTGTATAAATTCTTAGTTGATTATCATATTCCTCTCGGACATATACTTGTCAATTCAAAACATTGTGCTCTCCTCTTGGACGTAACAAATAAACAATCAAACTATGGAACTGTGATTCTATCTCTCTCGAGCATAGATCAATGAAACTCTATTAATATATAACACCTTGGTCTACTCACATTCCTCTCGGACACGCAAGTATTCCTCAGATTGAAATCCACAAGAATCAATATACCCTCTCTCGAGCATTAGAATAAATCTTTATTAACAATGATAACGTAATAAAGATTCATACATCAACCAAGATAAAACTCAAGATGAGAGAAAGAAACAACAAAACCAATCTATTCGGGTTTCATCTACGCCTTGGAACTGGTTTAGCCGAGCATTGGAGGAGAAACGCGCAACTTCATCTTCATCATCTTCTTCGTTGCTCTCCTTTTCTCCTCTTTGCTATAGCCTCCACCAAATCCCCCCAAAAGAACTCTCCAAAACCCTCTCTAAGACCCAAGACATTCCACCCTCAGCCCTCCTTAAGGCTTATATAGAGTGGTAAGAAAAACCACAAATACCCCTCTCAAAACCTAATGAAAAAGGGTATTTTTTTCTGTTGCCGCTGCTGCCGATTGATCGGCCTGGTTCGGCAATCGATCACGTCTAGTCAGACGATCAATCGCATATCGCTAGTGTATTTCTTCTTCATCCCGCGATCGTTCGACATGCTTTCTTCACCTGGCGATCAATCGCGCACTGTGTAACCAAAAACTCCAATAGATACGATCGATCGATGAGGTGATGAACGATCATTTTATGAGTTTAGCGGCATCTTCTAAAGTGGGGCTATCAATCACGTAACTGACGCAATCGATCAGCTACTGTAGAAACAAACATTCTAGTACATAGGATCGATCAGAAATAAGATAATCGATCGTTTCCTTCGTTCACGGTGCATCCTGGTTCATGACGATCGATCGGTTACTGTTCATTCGCCAAAATATTTTGCTTCTTTTCTCTTCTTAAGCCTAAATGAATGCAAGTTTTCTTTTCCTACAAAAGATCAAAAATTCATTAAAGGATCACTAAATCTAATCAAACACTAACATAAACATAAGTTTTAGGAGCTAATAAAATGCATGATTCAGGTATAGATCATACCCCCAAACCTACATTTTGCTAGTCCCTAGCAAAACAAAATCATACAAAATAAACTAAAGGAACTAAAGCAAATAAAAAGACTAAAGTATAAAAGTAAATGCCACTTTTGTAGGAAACATGATTGCATTGAGCGTATGCAACAAGCCGTTAAACCTCTAGGCGTCCCTAGAAGGACGAGTGTTGTCTCGTGAGGGTTTGCAGCCATGCTACCCACAAACATGTACTTATGAAATTCACCTAATTAATCTAAATGCAAAACAAATCAAAAATCACTATAAAACAAACAAACATATTATCCAATCAAATGCAAATCACAATGCTTAAGAGAACTAACCACACGTCCTTCATTTATAATCAACTGGAATATACAAGCCCTCAAGTAGGTGGTTTTATTCTGCACTTTCATCTTTAAAATTTCTACTCCATATGATATAACATGATAATGTAAATAGTAGAAGTGTAAAACATTGTAGCAATACATTCTAAATCTCTATTTTACACATATCCAGTGTTACTTATTAGTCAAAGAAACATTAGAAGCTACATCGTCATCCCAATCTTTTGATTCATGATAGCACAAATGTCTGCGCGCCTCCTTCGGGTCCAACATTCTAGCTTTGAGAGGACAATACACCACAGATTTTTTTTTCAATGGGACTGTGCAATGCCTAACTTCAAGATGCTTAGGTTTATCAATGACTTAGGCCAATGACTCCCAACTAGTTGGCTTAGGGCATTAGGTTTTAAGTATAGATTGCTTCGGGCCTGAGCGTCAGTCTAAGTTAATCCTAGAAAGTCAAGCAACCCCTATTTATTTCTATTTTATATATTTTTTTTCATTTTTCATTATCTTTTATTCATTTTTTCAGCGATATTTATTCGTTTAGGTTGTATTATACTCTCAACCTATTTCCGGTCCAAGCCTCCGCCATATTGCTAAGTAAGTGGTCTATCATGATCGTTTAAGCTCAATGACAACAATGTTTCAACTAATGACCTGACCAAAACTATCCCACTGTAGATTAGTATTCAACAAATCTCTAGAGGTATTACTTTATATAGTTAATGTGTGCGAGTGAGTCTTATTAGCTCAAGCATCCAATCCAAGAGGACTGTAATAGAATGATATTCTCAGTTAAGTGTATCTATCCTCCGATATACTTACTCACACTTCCAATGTCAATTAATCACTTAAGAATTAAACACATGCATCATCACGGGATAAACTATCAAAACCTAAAAAAAATACTAACAAAACTTAAAAACTACTCAAAAATATTTTTTTCTTTTTTTTCATTTTTTTGAATCAAGCAATATCCTCTTCCCCAAATCTATTATGAACATTGTCCTCAATGTGCAAGAAATAAAAACTACAATGATAACATAACAAGGAAAGGAAGAATAGGAAAGAGTACACCTGAATACGTGGGCTGCCTCCCACCAAGTGCTAAGTTTAACGTCTTCAGCCAGACTGAGCCATCAATCACTATGCAAGTTTCGAATCATCCAAGTATACAATCATTTCATCCATGCCTGCAACAGCCTCGAGATAAGGCTTCAATCGATGACCATTGACCTTGAATGTACTCCCATCATTTGGATTGTAAATCGCAACAGCTCCATGGGGAAACACTTCTTTCACAATGAACGGCCCAGACCATCGAGAATGGAGTTTTTCAGGAAACAAATGCAACCGCGAGTTGTAGAGTAACACCTTCTGATCACGTGCAAAGGACTTCCTAGAAATCAGCTTGTCATGCATATCTTTAGTCCTCAACTTGTACAACTTGGCATTCTCATATGCATCAAATCTCATCTCCTCTAACTCATTAAGTTGGAGTTTGCGATGTTCACCGGCTTTGGCCATATCAAAGTTATATGCTTTAATGGCCCAATAAGCCCTATGTTCCAACTCAACCGGTAAATGGCAGGCCTTGCCATATATCAAGCGGTAAGGAGACATGCCGATAGAAGTTTTGAAAGCTGTCCGATATGCCCAAAGTGCATCATTCAACCACAGGGACCAATCTTTCCGATCAGGGGCACTGTCTTCTCAAGAATTTGTTTGATTTGACGATTTGACACTTCCACCTGTCCACTCGTCTGCGGATGATACAGAGTTGCGACTTTGTGTGTGACAGAGTACTTCTTGATAAGAGCATCGAAAGACCTATTACAAAAATGAGTACCCCCATTACTATTGATAGGTCTAGGAATTCCAAACCTGCTAAAAATATTAGTTTTCAGAAAATCCAACACAACTTTATGGTCATTTGTCCTAGTGGCAACAACTTCTATCCACTTTGACAAATAATCAACAGCAACAAGAATATACACATAACCAAAAGAAGGTAGAAAATGGCTCATGAAATCGATACCCCATACATCAAACATTTCAACAATCAAGATGGGTTGTAAAGGCATCATGTCCCTTTTTAAAAGGGTCCCAAGTTTCTGACATCAATCACAAGATTTGCAATAAGCATGGGCGTCCTTAAACAATGTGGGCCAGTAAAAACCATTCTGCAATACCTTGGCCGCAGTTTTCTTCCCAGCAAAGTGCCCACCACAACCATGAGAATGACAAAAAGATAGGATGCTATAAAATTCATTCTCAAAGACACATCGTCTAATGACTTGGTCATTACATATCTTAAACAGATTAAGGTCATCTCAATAATAATGTTTGACTCGTGAGAAAAATAAATCTTTATCATTTTTAGACCAATGGGATAGAATTTGACCCACGGCAAGATAACTCACAATATGTTCAAACCAGGGAGGGGAGGTAATGGAGACATCAAAGAACTGCTCATCAGGGAATGAATCCCTAAGAGGTTCAGGGCTAGAAAGTTCAGGGAGAGGGATTCTCAAGAGATGATCAGCTACTACATTTTCTGAACCCTTTTTATCCTTAATTTCAAAATCAAATTCCTGTAGGAGCAAGATCCAACGAATCAGCCTTCGTTTGGCATCCTTCTTGGAAAGAAGGTATCACAAGGCTGCATGATCATAGTAAATAATTATCTTGCTCCCAAGGAGATATGATCTAAATTTGTTCAGGGCAAACACAACAGCAGGCAACTCTTTTTCAGTGGTGGTGTAATTCAATTGTGCATCATTGTCTTGCTAGCATAGTAAATAACACGAGGAATTTTATTGATGTGTTGGCATAAAACTACCCCTATCGCATAATTAGATGCATCACACATAATCTCAAAGGGTAATGTATAATCAGGGGATTGAATGATTGGGGAGCTAGAGAGGAGGGTTTTAAGCTTTATAAAAGCTTCCTTACACGATTCATCGAACTCAAACGGCACGTCATGCCTAAGAAGATGGCATAGTGGACGTGAAATCTTACTGAAATCCTTGATAAATCGTCTATAAAACCCAGGATGACCAAGGAAAGACCGTATTTGCCTGACAGAGGTGGGTGGTGGAAGATTAGCGATAAGGTCTACCTTGGCCCTGTCAACCTCAATACTCTTTTTAGAGATAACATGGCTTAACACTATCCCCTGCTAAACTATAAAATGGCTCTTTCTCTCAACTTAAAACTAGATTTGTTTCCTGACATCGTTTCAAAACCAAAGAGAGATTGTGCAAGCAATCCTCAAAATAAGCACCAAACACAAAAAAGTCATCCATAAAAACTTCTAAAAATTTATCGATCATATCGGAAAATATGAACATCATGCAACGCTGAAATGTAGCAACGACATTGTAAAGACTAAAGGGCATTCTACGATACACAAATGTACTGAAAGGGCATGTGAAGGTCATTTGTTCCTAGTCCCCTGGATAAACTGGAACCTGATGATACCCTGAGTACCCATCTAGAAAACGATAGAATTCTTGGCCAGCTAACTTCTCAAGGATTTGGTCAATGAAGGGCAATGTGAAGTGGCCCTTACGGGTATTGGAATTTAGCTTTCGATAATCTATACACACCCGCCATCCCGTGGTTTCTATCACTGGCACAAGTTCGCCTTCAAAGTTAGGTTTCACCGTTAAGCCCAACTTCTTGGGTACTACTTGGATGGGGTTCACCCATTCACTGTCAGAGATAGGGTAAATGATACCTACATCTAAAAGTTTGACTATCTCTTTCATCACAACATCCCTCATGTGAGTCAAACGCCTTTGCCCCTGTCTAGATGGTTTGGCCTGGTCCTCAAGGTTTACTCTATGCATACAGATAGAGGGGTCTATACCCCATAAGTCGGCCACTGTCAATCCTATAGCTCTCTGGTGGGTAGTAAGGATCTTTAACAACTGGGTTTCCTGCACACTAGATAGACTGGACAATATGATCACAAGAAGCGTGTTATCAGGTCCTAGGAAGGCATACTTCATGGAGCTAGGAAGGGGTTTCAGTTCAAGAGAAAGTGGGGACTCTATAGAGGGTTTAAGCAATGGAGTAGTAGACACAGGTAGCGGTTTGGGATGAGGTCTCCATGGGACGGATCTAGAGTGTAGGGTCGCTACTAAGTGGTTATGTACCTCCTCGAGGTCAGGTGTGCTCTCATAAGCATCCAGTCAGTCGTAAAACAGGGCATGCTCTAAGGCATCTCTCAGCACTGCAAAAGGTAAGAATTCGTGCATTAGGTCATCTAGGTTGTCCACCATAAGGCACTCAGCTTCGCTAGAGGGTTGTTGGGAGGCACTAAAGATGTTGAGTTTAACCTTCATGTTCCCGAATGAGACATCCTTAAGTCCTGACCTACAGTTTATAGTGGCATCGGCTATAGCGAGGAAAGAGCGGCCAAGGATAACAGGTATCTGGGTTTTGGAGTTAGCTACCAGTTCCATGTCTAAGACAACAAAATTGACAGGGAAATAGAACCGGTCAACTCCCACAAGGACATCCTCTATAACTCCTCTAGGTCTCCGAATAAATCTGTCTACTAACTACAAGGTGTCTGAGGTGGGTTGTAAATCTCCTAGGCCAAGTTGTTCATAAACGGAATAAGGAAGGAGATTCACACTAGCCCCTAAATCTAAGAGAGCTCGGCTAATGGTATGGTCACCTATAACAATGGAAATAACAGGCACACTTGGGTCCTTATATTTAGGTGGAAGGTCAAATGTCAACAGGGAGCTCACTTGATCTGTCAGAAAGACCTTTTGGGTGACATTGGCTTTGGCTTTACGCTTTTGTGTACAAAGGACTTTCAAAAACTTGGCATAGACAGGCACCTGTTTTATGGTATCTAACAGGGGAAGGTTGACTTTTACCTGCTTAAACACCTCTAACATCTTCTCCATTCTTTGATGGGATTTGCTAAATGGGAAGGGTTTGTCAAGACATTGTGGGAAGGGTGCCCTAGGGATATAGGATTCTTTGGCCTTGGTCGGATCATCCTGTTGGGGTTGAGAACTAGTGGCCCTCGTTTTGGTAGGAGTAGGTTCTATCGTAGGGGAGGTATTCTCACTCGAGGTGCCAATAGACGAATTTCTAACATAATTGTATATTTGCTTACCATTCCTCAGGGTAGTTACGGCTTGCACCTGCTCATTTGGGTATTGGGAACCCTCAACGACGAACTGGCCTCTAGGGTCCTGCTGGGGTTGTCTGTGCAAGGTACCTACTTCTCTTTGGTTCATTGACTGGGCTAGTTGTCCTAACGGGGTCTCTATCTTGGCGATGGATTGGGTATGGGAATGGACAAGTTGGGTATGGTCATTATCTCACCTCTCATCTCCTTTTGTTTGGTTTACATCTCAGTTAAGGCTATGAGGAGTGTAGATTGGGTAGCTAACATTTGGCTCATCTGGTCTTCCAAGGTCGGTCCCCTATTAGATTGGCCAAATGGGGCTGAGGCTGGTTGGTCAGGCTGTAGTTGGCTTGGGAACTCTTATCTTGGGGCCGGATTAAATGTTGGCTCTGGGTTAGGTTGCCTCGAGGAAAAATTAGGGTGATTACGCCCCCAGGATTGTATGTGTTGGAGTAGGGATTGTTGTTGGCTCTGGAAAAGGTCTGTGCAGCATTGACATGCTGCTGTACTAAATCAGGATACTGTGAGGCTGAAGGGCAGCCAACCACAGTGTGCATGGGACTCGCACTGATGGTGCAGACATCTTGAGGTGGTGGAGTGTAGGGTGAAGATTGATAGAAAAATTGGTTAAATCTCTTTGTCAAAGATGTCACCTAGTGCTCTAGGTTTCTTGTGGATTTAACATCATACATGCCTCCCCTTGAGGCATTCCTGCCAGGTAAGTGGCCTTCGGACCTATAGAGGGTCGCACTATGTAAGGAATTTTCGCTCAGGTGCTCTAATAGATCCCAAGCATCATCTGGGGTCTTTTTCATGAACGTGCCTCCACATGAGGCATCAATTAGGGTTTTGTGTTGGTCACACACACCCTCATGGAATCTCTGCACAAGTTGCCACTTAGGCACATCATGGTGTGGGCTGGACCGAAGTAAGGCTTTCATTCTTTCCCAACTCTCATGGAATTGCTCATTGGGGAATTGGGTGAATGTGATGATTTCATTTCTAATCTTATTGGTCCATCCTACAAGGAAGTATTTTTTCAAGAATTCGGCTTACAGTCCCTCCCAAGTGGTAATGGAATTATGTTCAAGGGAGTCAAGTCATTCCTTGGCCTTGTCTTTCAGGGTGAAGGGAAACAGCCTAAGGCGAACTTGGTCATCAGATAATGTTAGCTTAAAGGTAGTGTTGACTTCTAGGAAGTTCTGCAGGTGCCTATATGGGTTCTCATTCAGTAGCCCATGGTAAGTGGGAAGCATTTGGATGATATTGGGCTTAATCTCAAAATTGACCACATTAGCAGGCAATGGGATGCAAGAGGAGGAAGAGTAGGCTGTGTGGGACGGATAATCTACCAAATTCAAGAGAAAGAAAAGTTGGTTGTGATTGAATTCTAAGAAAGCAATAAACTTTAACTACTTTAACTGGATTGTACTTATACTAAGAAGTACCAAGGCTTCGAATCCACCACGAAATAAACTAGCTTAATCGTCTCTCTCTCTTTTGTATAAATTCCTAGTTGATTAGCATATTCCTATCAAATATATACTTGTCAATTCAAAACACCGTGCTCTCCTCTTGGACGTAACACATAAACAATCAAATCGTGGAACTGTGATGCTATCTCTCTCGAACATAGATCAATGAAACTCTATTAATATATAACATTTTGGTCTACTCATGTTCCCCTCGGACACGCAAGTATTCCTCGGATTGAAATCCACAAGAATCACTATACCCTCTCTCGAGCATTAGAATAAATCTCAATATATTAACAATAATAACATAATAAAGATTCACACATCAACCAAGATAAAACTCAAGATGAGATAAAGAAACAACAAAACCAATTTATCCGGGCTTCATCTATGCCTTGGAAGTGGTTTAGTCAAGCATCTGAGAAGAAACGTGCATCTTCATCTTCATATTCTTCTTCGTTACTCCCCTTTTCTCCTCTTTGCTATAGCCTTCACCAAATCCCCCCAAAAGAACTCTCCATAACCCTCTCTAAGACCCAAGACGTTCCACCCTTGGCCCTCCTTAAGGTTTATATAGAGGGGTAAGAAACACCATAAATACCACTCTCAAAACCTAATGAAAAAGGGTATCTTTTTCCACCACCGCCTCTGCCGATTGATCGGCCTGGTTGGGCGATCGATCACGTCTGATCCGACGACCGATCGCATATCACTAGTGTATTTCTTCTTTATCCTGCGATCATTCGGCATGCTTACTTCACCTGGTGATCGTTTAAAATATAAACCCTTGCAAGTGCACAAGGCAATTGTACTACAGTGAGTATTTAGGGTTGTCAAACCTCAGGGACGGATGAATAATCTTACCAAATTCAAGTGAAAGAAAGTTGTAGTTTTAATTAAATCTAAGAAAGTAATAAACTTTAACTAATTCAACGAATATGGACTCATATGGAGAAGTGCCAAGGCTTCGAAATCACCACAAAATAAACCAGCTTATCGTCTCTCTCTCTCTCTCTCTTTTGTATAAATTCCTAATTGGCTAGCATATTCCTCTCGGACATATACTCGTCAATTCAAGATATCGTGCTCTCCTCTCGGACGTAACACATAATCGATTAAAACATGGAACTATGATCTATCTCTCTCGAGCATAAACCAATAAAACCTTATTCCTTTATAACACCTTAGTCTACTTACCTTCCTCTCGGACACGCAAGTATTCCTCGAATTGAAATTAACAAGAATCACTCTCGCCTCTCTCGAGCACAAAGCATAACTCTCAAATAAATTAACGGGGATTGAATAATAAGATTCATACACCAATTAAGGTAAAAGTTAAGATGAGAGAAAAAAATGATACAATTAATTTACTCGGGCTTCATCTATCCCTTAGACGCGAATTTAGCCGGCCATCGGACGAGGACAACGCTGCTGATTTGTCGGAGTCATTTTGCACTATTCACCGAAAATACTATTCACAAAACACTGTTCACGGGTACTGTTCATAGAAACACTGTAGCAATTTTCATTGTTCACCGTGCACTGTTCATCGTCTCTCCCAAATCACAGGTACTGTAGCGTACTATAGCAATTCGAATTTTAGTCCAAAACCAGTCGGCTTTTCTTCCTAAAGTCCTCCCTCCTGCCACTCCTTCTCCTCTCTCTCTCTTCTGACGAAACACACCACCAGAATCCGGCGGGGAATCGCCGCAAGGCTCTCGGTTTTTCCGGCGAAAGTCCTCCTCTAAAGCTCTCCAAAAGTTCCTCTTTTTTTTCCGGCGAAAGTTCTATTTTTATAGACGATTTAGAGTCAAAGCCCTAATTGAAGTTGAATCGAGCTCAAATCCGCGTCCCAATCGAAGATGAAACCGAATTTCTAATTTGAATAGGAATCGGTCTCTATTTTCCCGATTCAGCACAAGTTACCATTTTTTTTTCGATCGTCGAGCCTCGCCCCTCCGTCGGCCATCGCCGCCGCCGTCGTGCTTCCACCGTCGCCGTGGCCCCATGGACCCAGCTCAGCCTCGCCATGGTTCCTTCGCTGGCGCTCGAGCAAAGACTCGAGCGCCTCTGTTCTGGAAGCCCTGAGCTTTGGCTCGGGTCATTTCTCTTTTTTTTTCTTTTACTAAACCGAACCGGAACTGAACCGGTCGGTTCAGCTCATTTTTTTTTCTTTATTAAATGAAAACTCGTTGTATCGGTCTCATCCATCCAATCTCATCTTGACTGTTCTTCTCTTTAGTCATGTCTCTTTCGCGTGCTATATTTCCAATGATCATAACTTTTTGCTCAGAACTCCAAATTGCAAACGGTCAGTGGAGTTGGAAAGCTGACTTCTTGAACTTCAACATGAAGCTGAATCAGTCCAATTAGAGATATGCAATCAAAGTAATGAAGATTAACCTTTGGGTTCACTTTTCACCTCATTTCTACGTCTTACTCTTGTTTTCCTACAAAAACCAAAAACTAAATTAAAGTAACACTAATTCTAATCAAACACTAACATAAATATAAGTTTAAGGGCTAATAAAATACATAATTCATGTGTAGATCATACCCCCAAAGCTACATTTTGCTAGTCCCTAGCAAAACAAAATAAAATAAAATCAAACAAACAAAGGAACTAAACAAAAATGAATGCCACTTTCGTAGGGAACACGATTGCATTTAGCCGTTAAACCTCTAGGTGTCTCTAGTAGGACGAATTGTGTCTCGTGGGGGTTTGCAGCCATGCTACCCACAAACATGTATTTATTAACCTAATTATCCTAAGTGCAAACAAAACAAAAAATAAAACATTGTAAAAAAAGCAAACCTATTATCCCGACAAATGCAACTACAATGCTTAAGAAAATCAACTACACGTACTTGGTTTATAATCAACGGGAATATAGAAGCCCTCAAGTAAGTGGTTTTATTCCACACTTTCATCTTGGAAATTTCTGCTCAAATATAATATAGCATGATAATATAAATAGTAAAAAGTAGAGAACATTGTAGTCATGCATTCTAAATCTCTATTTCACACAGATCCAGTGTTACCCATTAACCAAAGAACATCATAATCTACATAGTCATCGTAATCTTTAGGTTCATGATAGCACAAATGCATGCGCGCCTCATCCGGATCCAACATTCTAGACTTGAGTGGATAATACACCATAGACTTTTTTTTTCAATAGGACTGTGTAAGGCCTGACTTCAAGATGCTTAGGTTTAGCAATGACTCAGGCCAATGACTCCCAACCAGTTTGGCTTAGGGCATTAGGTTTTAAGATGGACCACTTCAGGCCTAAGCATCAGCCTAAGTTAATCCTATAATAGTCAAGCAACCCCTTTCTTTCTTTTTGTCTTTTGCATTTTTCAATTTTTTCAGCATTCATATTTTTCATCGCATCTTTATTCTGTCCATGTTATACTCTCAACCTATTTCCGGTTCCAAGCCTTTGCCATTGCCAAGTAAATAGTCTATTATGATTTAATAAGCTCAACAGACAACTACATATCAACCAATGACTCTGAGTAAAGACATCCCACTGAAGATTAATATTCAACAAATCTTTAGAGGGTATTATTTTATGTACTAGTATGTGAGTGAGTTTTATTAGCTCAAGAACCTGTTTGAAGAGGACTCTAACAGAAAGATATTCTTAGTTAAGTGTTTCTATGCTCCAGTATACTTACTCACACTTCTAATGTCAATTAATCACTTAAGAATTGTAATATGTATTATCAAGGGATAAACTATCAAAACCTATGAAAAATACTAACAAACAACCTAAAAACTAATCAAAAAAATTTTTTCTTTTTTTTTTCAAATTTTCAATTTTTTTATGCAAACAATATTCCCTCCCCCAAACCTATTATGAACATTGTTCTCAATGTGAACAAGATATAAAAATGACAATGATCATAGAACAAAGAAAAATAGAGAATACACCTGAATACGTGGGTTGCCTCCCACCAAGCGCTAAGTTTAACGTCTTCAGCCAGACAAAGCCACAGTCTTCTGCAGGACTCGAATCCTCAAGTATTCAATCTGGATCAATTAAATGATTGCCCCACACACTCATATCATTGTTACCTATATATGGAGCACATCACGGAATGAAGGGGTGGAGTGGTAGGTGGGGAAGCTTTGGAAATAGGCATCCCTGCATTTTCAATGGGTGAAATTCATGAGAAAATTTTAAAATAAAGGGCTCCTCCTCTCCCAAATCAACCAATTTGGCCATAGGGGCCTCGTTTCGTAACATACTTTGAAGAGCCTCATCAAATAGTGAATCAATTATACAATCTATGAAATATTCTAAGTTACTTTCAATAAGCAAAGGGTTAGATCGGTAAAGACATGGTATGAATGGTGTTTCGGGAACAGAAGGTTCCGTTAATAGTGCCTTAGACTGTGACTCCTTAGATATAGAAGAAGGATTAAAGCTGGGTTCTATCTACGCACTCACTTCTTCTTTAATTTCCACACCTTCTTGATCATTTAGTAAAATCCACTCAAGCTCAGTTTCAAATTTTTGGGTACTCTGAAAGGTTGTAACATCATGATCAGGGGAAAAACATATCTCTTCGCTAGAAAATTGGCCCATCGGGTATTGGGGTTGGATAGGTAAAGTGCATTCTTCATTCATATCCATGGCCAGTGCTAGATGTTCTAATTGCATTTCTATATTGGCAAGGGCCTGGGTATGAGAATGGATAAGCTAGTCTCGGGTACGTATTTCATCTCTCAGCTCTCTGTGTTCGGTTTTCATCTCGGTTAAGGTGATGAGGATCATTTGTCTCATTTGGTTCATTTGGCTTATCTGATCTTCCAAGGGAGGTCTCCTATTGGATTGACCAAATGGATATGAGGCTGGTTGGTAAGGTAGTTGTTGGCTTATGAAATCTTGTCTAGGGGCCTGATTAAATTGTGTCCAAGGGGAATTAGGATGGTCCTCCCTCCTATGAAGACCTTGGGCCTCATTCACATACTTGCATATAAAATGAGGGTACTCATGGGCCAAAGGACACTCCACTGGGGTATGAATAGGACTTAATCAAAGAGCACATGGTTCCGATATAAAAGGAGTTGTAGATTGTAGGGAAGATGTGATACTCCCAAAGTTAGAGTGATTATCCCAACCACGGTTGTAAGTATTAACATATAAAGGATATGGGTGGTAGGGCACTTCATAGGGAGGGGGATTAAGTGTGTGTAGGGAATAATAATCATTAAAGCACCTATATGGGTTCTCATGGCTAAATCCATATAAAGGTGAAGATGTTTCTTCACCATGCATTCATCAATACCCAAACCATAATATCACACATCCACAAATCAGAAAATCACCCCTAAATATCCACAACTAGCAATCAGCAGCCCTAGATATCAACAACTAGCAGTCCTAATAGCCACAACTAGCACAACATGAAATCTCAGAAAGAAAAGAAAAATACCAAACACACAAATTAATCTAAAAATAGATAGATAAGAGAATGCAAACGAGGGGAAGGGGTGGCCCTTCCACGTTGGTGAGAATTCCACGTCTTCTCTTAATCCTACACAAGAAAGCAAAACACAAATTAAGCTACTGAAAAAAATAATCTAAGTTAAGACTCACTAAACTACTCTAAAACTAACTATGCTAAGAATTTGGTAAACAATTTGCTTCCATCCCTGGCAATGGCGCCAAAAACTTGATCATTTAAAATATAAACCCTTGCAAGTGCACAAGACAATTGTACTACAGTTAGTATTTAGGGTTATCGAACCTCAGGGATGGATAAATAATCTTACCAAATTCAAGTGAAAGAAAGATGTAGTTTTAATTAAATCTAAGAAAGAAATAAACTTTAACTAATTAAATGAATATGGACTCATATGGAGAAGTGTCAAGGCTTCGGATTCACCACATAATAAACTAGTTTATCGTCTCTCTCTCTCTTGTATAAATTCCTAATTGGATAGCATATTCCTCTCAGACATATACTCGTCAATTCAAGATATCGTGCTCTCCTCTCAGACGTAACACATAATCGATTAAAATATAGAACTGTGATCTATCTCTCTCGAGCATAAACCAATAAAACCTTATTCCTTTATAACATCTTAGTCTACTTACGTTCCTCTCGGACACGCAAGTATTCCTCGGATTGAAATTAACAAGAATCAATCTCGCCTCTCTCGAGCACAGAATAACTCTCAAATAATTTAACAGTGATTGTATAATAAAATTCATACACCAATTAAGGTAAAAGTTAAGATGAGAGAAAGAAAACGATACAACCAATTTACTCGGGCTTCATCTATGCCTTAGACGTGAATTTAGCCGGCCATCGGACGAGGAGATCGCTGCTGATTTGTCGGAGTCATTTTGCATTATTCACCGCAAATACTATTCACAAAACACTGTTCACGGGTACTCTTCACAGAAATACTGTAGCAGTTTTCAATGTTCATCGTCTCTCCCAAATCGCAGGTACTGTAGCATACTGTAGCAATCCGAATTTCAGTCCAAAATTAGTCGAATTTTCTTCCTAAAGTCTTTCCTCCGGCCACTCCTTCTCCTCTCTCTTTCGACGAAACACACCACCGGAATCTGGCGGGGAATCGCCGCAAGGCTCTCTGTTTTTTTGACGAAAGTCCTCCTCTAAAGCTCTCCAAAAGTTCCTTTCTTTTTTTTCTGTGAAAGTTCTATTTTTATAGACGATTCAGAGTCCAAGTCCTAATTGAAGTCGAATCGAGCCCAAATCCGTGTTCCAATCGAAGATGAAATCGAATTTCTAATTTGAATAGGAATCGGTCTCAGTTTTCCCGATTAAGCACAAATTGCCATTTTTTTTCCGATCATCGAGTCTCGCCCCTCCGCCGGCCATCGCCGCCGTCGTCGCCCCATGGACCCAGCTCAGCCCCACCATGGTTCTTTTGCCGGCGCTCAAGCAGAGACTCGAGCACCTCTATTCTGGAAGGCCCGAGCTTCGGCTCGGGTCATTTCTACTTTTTTTCTTTTGCTGAACTGAACCGAAACTGAACCGGTCTGTTCAGCTCATATTTCCTTTTCTCTTTTTTTTCTTTATTAAATGAAAATCCGTTGTATCGATCTCATCCATCCAATCTTATCTTGACGGTTCTTCTCTTTATTCATGTCTCTTTCGCGTGCTATATTTCCAATGATCATAACTTTTTGCTCAGAACTCCGAATTGCGAACGGTCAGTGGCATTGGAAAGCTGACTTCTTGAACTTTAACATGAAGCTTGAATCAGTCCAATTAGAGATATGAAATCAAAGTAATGAAGATTAACCATTGGGTTCACTTTTCACCTCATTTCTACGTCTTACTCTTGTTTTCCTACAAAAATTGAAAACTAAATTAACGTAGCAGTAATTCTAATCAAACACTAACATAAATATAAGTTTAAGGGCTAATAAAATATATAATTCTTGTGTAGATCACCTGGCGATCGACGCGCACTGTGTAACCAAAAACTCCAGTAGATACGATTACGAGTGCAACTTTTGCGGGCCGGCCCGCAAGCCCGACCCTACCTGGCCCATAAAATTATGGGTATGGGCCAGAATTTTAGGGCATGCGGTTGGGCCGGGCCACAAAATTTGAAGCCCACTAAATTTAGGGCCGGGTAAGGGCCGAGATAAAAAAATGGGCCAAGCCCGTAGCCCAGTAAGCCCGTAGGCCCATATAAAAAGTTACACCCTCATATATATTGAATTACTAGCGTTGCCCCTAGTTTTCAAACCCTAGCTCGCCTCGTCTTCTCCTCAGCTTTACCTTAGCCCGGGCCGCCTTCTTGCCTCTCATGCCTCGTCTTCTCCAAAGTCCAGAGCTTGAAGACTGAAGCTTTAGACCTCAGCCTTGGCCGCCTTCTCGCCTCTTGTTCCTCGTCTTCTTCAAAGTCCAAAGCTTGAAGGCTGAAGCTTCAGACCTCAGCCTTGGCCACCTTCTCGCCTCTCTTACCTCGTCTTTTCCACAGTCGATAGCTTGAAGCTCCAGACATCAGCCTTACGGCCGCCTTCTCGCCTCTCGTGACCTCGTCTTCTGCTTAGTCCAGATCTCCTCGCGAGTTGTGATCGCCTCTCTGCAACTCTTCTCGATGGAGAACGTGCATGCTTGGAGTCGTTGTGGAGAGGCATAAGTCTTAAAGATCTTTTGTAGGTCTCTACCAGAAGTGAAAGGGCCGGATTATCCCCTTCGATCACTTCATCGTCATTCGTCAAGAAGGGGTATTTGTTTCATACTCTTATAATTTAATTGTTGGTTACCTGTTGATCTAATTTAGTTAGTAGAAATGTCTAGTTTTAAGCCTTTTGTCCATTGTGAATTTTTTACCAACACACACTGGGCATCGACCGCACATGCCAATTCTTCCACACCTACTAGTTCTTCCACACATGTCAGTTTGATTCCCACCACCCCACCTATTATTTCCCCTAGTGTTACACCTCCTCCTCTCCCAACCCTTCTAAATTCAGGAGAACCTAGATCCAAAGGTAGTAAGAAACGGGCCAGAGGTGAATCACATGTTTGGACCCATTTCAAGAAAGTTTTTTATTAGAATGGAAAAAGATGTGTAGCCATATGCGATTATTGCAAGGAATAGTTGGTTGCAGAGGGAGATGATGGCACATCTCATCTTGCAAGGCACCTTGTGAATAATACTTGTAAGAGAGCACCTAATGTGGATCCTAAACAACCACTTCTAACAACTGCTTTTGGTAATGTCTCTACTTTTAAATTTGATCAACAAGTTTCTAGGGAAGTGATTGATTGATTTTTCTACTTTTTTACTCGCAATCGCACGAGACTCAGTATAGTCTAGTGGTAACGAGGTCGAACCCAAAGAACTTGGACTGATTCAACTTAATTCTAATGAAATATTTGATTTTTTATGAAACTAGTTATAACAGAATGAAAAGTTCTAATTAAACAAAGCAATGAAATTTATGTGAAAATAATATGATGAGAAATATACTAAGACTTCGAATCCACCCAAACCAAATAGCTATCCTCTCCGTTAAACCCATACAATTCCAAGTGATCAATTACCCGTGCCCCTCTCGAAGTCACGAATAATCGTAATGTGTGCAGCTCTCTCGAACATGCAACTAAACAATTAAATTTAACTTAATTAATCTCCCTCTCTCGAGCAAAGATCAATCATAAAAATGCAATCTTTATTCAAATAATACCTTGGAATTCGCTAAGATCTCTCAAACATTAACAAACCCTTAACTAACAATTACTCTACCCTCTCTCGAGCAACAGAATAATCATAGCAAAATAATAAGCATATGGAATAAAAATCACAACTTTAGAATTGCAAATAAGTATTGAGAGTCAAACAATCAGCAGGGCTTCATCTAATCTTAGTACAATGAAATTTAGCTAGACATGAAAATAAGGGAAGAAAAAGCCTGATTCGTCGGATTATCGAAAATACTGTTCACCGAAGTACTGTAGCACTGTTCACTATTCATCATCTTCTCCGGCGAACTCGTGTACTGTA
Organism: Houttuynia cordata; assembly: GCA_039654745.1. Taxonomy (NCBI): domain Eukaryota; kingdom Viridiplantae; phylum Streptophyta; class Magnoliopsida; order Piperales; family Saururaceae; genus Houttuynia; species Houttuynia cordata. Next base: position 14,925,515 of record CM077504.1, read on the forward strand.
GCAGTTGCAAATCAGTACTGTAGCAATTCGAAATCCTCCCAAAATCAGTCCTTTTGCTCCCGGCGTTCGACTCCTCTTGCTCCGGCGAAGACCCACCTCTTCTTCCGGCCAAAGACCTGCCGGATTCCGGCCAAAATCCCGACGGAAAAGGCTCTGTTTTTTTCTCTGTCGGCGGCTCTATTTTTGCTCCTTCTGTCCGCTGTTTTGCTCTGTGTTTTCTGTCTCTTCTGTCGGCTGTGTTTTGGCTCTCCAAAGCTCCGTTTTTATAGACTTTCGTCCTTTCCTAATCGAAGAAGCAATCCTAATTGGATCCCAAATCGAAAAGCTTCCAAATCGAGCACGCCGGTTCTTTCTTTTCCGTTTTCATTTCTTTTTGATTTTTCTCAGTCGAAATCTGTTCCTCAGCTCCAGCAGCTCCTCGACTGTCCCCGCCGTTCCTTCTCCGCGATCGTCGTCTCAGCCCAGCCCCACTGGTCTTCTCAGTCACCGCCGGCGAAACTCAGCTTTTCCGATCACAGTCCTCGCCCCACTCGCCGACAGAGCTCGAGCTCTGCAATCTTCTCCGCCTCGCCCAGCTCGCCGCCGTCAACGCATTCCGGCCTCAGCAACATCCGCCGTCAAGACCCAGGCCGCCGTCCGCCGCCCCAGCTCGAGCCTTTCCGGCGATCTCATCCAAAACAGAGCTTCGGCTCTGTTCTGAAACAGACGGGCCCGAGCGCCCGAGCTTCCGCTCGGGCCGGGTTTTTTTATTTTTTTTTCTTTTTTTATTGTAACTGAACCGGCACTGAACCAGCCGGTTCAGCGCTCCTTTTCTTTTCTTTTTTTTTCTTTTTCTTCTTTAAAACTCGTCGTCATAATCTCAGCCGCCGGATATAATCTGAACGGATCTTCTCTTTAATTGTGTCTCTTTCGCGCGCGATATTTCAAATGATCATAACTTTTTGCTCAGAACTCCGAATTGCGAACAGTCAGTGGCGTTGGAAAGTTGACTTCGTATACTTTAACATGAAGCTTAAATCAGTCCCATCAGAGATATGCAATCGAAGTTGTAAATATTCAATCATTAGAGTCGCGTTTTATCCCATTTCTGCGTTTTGCTCTCGTTTCCTACAAAAACCAAAAACTATATTAAAGTAGCAATAATTCTAAACAAACACTAGCAGAAACATAAGTTTAGGAGATAATAAAATGCATATTTCATGTACAGATCAGGAAGCGCTTGCTACAGCAATAACTGTACATGAGTACCCATTTAATATTGTCTCTCACCCAAGATTTATTCAATTTTGTCAAACTCTGCAGCTTTTTTTCAAAATGGTTTCAAGGACCACAATTAGGAAGGATATTTTTAAAATTTACACAAAAGAGAAGGCCGCATTGATGGATGTTTTCAAAAGCTTTCCTCTAGAATTAGCATTACTTCTAATTTATGGACTTCAAATCAAGATTTTCAATACATTTGTGACTGCCCATTTTATTGATTCTGATTGGAATTTACAGAAAAATATTATATGTTTTAATTGAATTTTATCACCTCATACTGGAGTGGCAATATATAATGTTGTTAAAGATACATTAGTGAAGTGGAAAATTAATTCAAAAGTATGTAGCATTACTTTAGACAATGCATCAATTAATGATGTTGCTCAAAGAAATCTTGTTAAGGACCTTAGGGATAAGGGATCTTTTTTGTTAGATGGTACTCTTGTGCATATACGTTGTGCTGCTCATGTTTTAAATCTTATTGTTTATGTAGGACTAAAAGTTATTTAAGATATTATTCATCATGTTCGTGAGTCTGAAATATGTGACAGTTTCTCCTTCTTGGAAACAAAAGTTTGATGAGTTAACAGCTGAATTAGGAATTAATGTGGGGAAGGGTGTGATTTTAGATGTTACCACCCGTTGGAATTCTACTTATGCAATGTTAGATTCAGTTTTGCCATTTCATGATGTTTTAAAAAGATTGGGGGAAGAAGATCCAAACTATAAGCACAACCCTGTAGATGAGGAATTGAGAGAATGCTAAAATAATTTGTAATTTTTTTAAGCGTTTCTATGATGCAACAATATTATTTTGTAGAAGTGGTTATCCTATAACACATTTGTTTGTCAAGGAAATATCTGCAATTAATTAAAAAGTAGCTACTTGGAGGTATGGAGCTACTGATTACTTTCTCAGTTCAATGTCACACAAAATGGTACTCAAATATGAAGAGTATTGGAGTAATCTACCTGCCACATATGACAACTTTGGCCTTGGATCCAAGATACAAAAGAAAGTTACTGAGATTTTATGTAACACCCAGAAAATTGGTACGTTAACTAAAAGTATCTATTTTAGGAAATTGGTCTAAAATAGGAAAGCTTCATTTCCTGATTTGATTTCTGGTTACGTGATGTGCTTTAATGTATTATTTGATTTAATGATGTGATATAACTTGTTAATCACACGGCTAATAGTAGTAGAAAACTAGGACGTGAGGGTTGGTCCTGGCGCTGGGCACAACCTGGCGCTGAGGCCAGCCTGGCGCCAGGGTCTGAGAACACCGGACGCCAGGAGTGGGGTCAGGCGCCAGGGCATGTGTTCAGTAGATTACTCTTAATTAGTAAAGTGATTTTGGTTTTGATGTGTGGTTAGTGATGCACACATGTTAGTATGACGAGTAGTGCAACCGCGGGTCCTCAGAGACCTATGCGCGTAGGACTCAAGCCAAGACGTAGGACCTGGGCACTGAGCCACGTGGCACTGGCCCAGGGGTGATTTATGAACGTGGGTAACCTTGCCATAAGATGATCTTCGGATGGTGGGAGTAAATCTTGGAGCAAAATCTACGATTTGACCTAATAGCGGTAAATATGGTAAGTATCGCGGAGGATCGGGAAGTATCAGTTCGGTTGAGATAATTAGGGAAGATAAATCTTAATTAAAAAGAGATAAATATTTCACTTTTTAATCAACCAATAGGAAGTGGACGTCTAGTTAGATGGCCTAGATATGGCAGTTTCATAGTTTGGAACGAGATATGTAAAGTATGATTAAGATTGTAAGCTCGGCCGGTATTATTTCTGTATCGATAGTCTGTAGTAAATAATTCATAACTAATTCTACTAAAATCAGAAAAATATAAAATCAGTTGGGTTAGAAACTAAACTGATAGGGCTAACTCCAATACAAATTTCAGGGTCTAAGTTCAACTTTACTGACCGTGGGAAGAGTCGGAAGTGGACTATTACGCATATGACAGTGTGCTGTAATTAGGATTAAGATAGTGAACGAATCTTATTAGAGATTTGAAATCTTAATTAAATGAGGAAACCTATGTATTTGAAATCCATACCAAATTGGAGATCAACATCAGCTAATCAAAAGTAGGCAAGCAATTATTTTGGGATGTCCAAGTGAAGCAAGGAAAGAGTTGGCAATTTCCTAGTTATGGTAGGAGATAGACTTGAATATGATTAGTATCTTAATAAAATACCACAAAATCTTAACAACCCAATGGATTAACATGGCTGAACGTCCCTTACTAATGAGGGAGAGCTTTTAATTGGTAGTGAGAGTATGGTTTAGGAAGGAGTCTTGATTTGCAGATATCCTAGTTGTAGTAGGTTTTGGGTCTATATAAGCACAAGAGAGAGGGTTGGCTAGTATTTTTCAAGTCAAATCCTTTGTGAACGTCCCAAGACTTTCTCCTTCTCCTTCTCCTTCTCCTTTGTTCCAGCAAGCTTTACACCTTTTCTTTCATCTCAAGAGTCAACGATCAAAGCGCTAAAGGGCGGCATCATGTAGAGGAATCAAAAGCCTTCGCGAGGAAGTAAGAAGATACTACATTTGGACCAGGTAGGATGATTTTTCCCACACTCTTGGATCTGAATTTCATACCTTGTTCAAGTGCTTCTTGTGTCAATATATTGATTTATGATTGTGAATCTTCATGAGAGTCAATCGCTAAGTACCAATCTTTTGAATTATCCAGTTATTACGTGTTGTTGCTCAATCGTGTAAACCTTGATGTTCCAATTCCTAATTGTTACACATGCTAGCCTTTGAATTATTTGGAGTCCTATTTGAAGCTTCCTTATGTTCTTTTGGTCTCTGACATTGCTGTCCAAATTTTATTGTCCTAGTTCATCATGGAATTATGGCAACTTCATCAATATAAGTTTTTAATAGTTGATGATGTTCATTAATGGGAACTAAAGGGGATTATAACTAGAATATACTTTATAAATTGGTGTCATGAACCTACTGGTTGTTCGATGGAGCATTTGTGTCAAGTCAGTTCTGTGACCTTGTGTGTTGGTACATCCTTAATTAATTGTCTAGTTTGCCTAATTCAACTAGAAAAGGGGGTATGTGTGTGAGATGAATTAAGATAATGAAAGTACACCTCAATCCTTGTAAATATTATGACATATCATACCTAATAAAGTTTTAGAATAAGTAAGATATGAAAGATATTCAAGTATACTATGTATTATTGAATGGATTATGGGGTAAACACACTCACAATTTGATTAGAACTATGATTAAGTGTCTCAGTCAGAACTGTTTCTGTACTAACAACCTTCATTAAAATATTTGTAACTAATTATATTAAAATCATAAAAATATGCCGTTTATTGGGTTGTAAATTAAACACATAGGAGTAATAACAGTAAAATTTTCAAAGTCTAATTCCTTCTGTTTTGATGTTGGTAAGGGTTGGAATTTGACTTATATGTAAAAACAGAACACTATAATTATGATAAAGGTTGGGAAAACTTTATCAAAGCAATAGCCTATGCTATAATAAGTATACTAAGAACTTTATATGTATTATACCAGACTGTAAGTAATATTACAGTAGGATGGACTAAGTATAATACTATAGTATCATGGGCTAATGTTGAGTGGTTTGGCATTCGTCAAGTCTTATGTGTTCCATTGGTGATATTGACTTGATTCGTGTTTCCAATTGGAAACCGAACCATCTATTTCTCTTTGACCAATGTTTTAAACCGTGAAGTCTGGATCAGTATTGTTATGACCAAGTTGAGTTTCAACAAAACCTGTCTAGGTCACAAGTCTTTTCATCAGGTATTTGACCAATGCATTTCTATTCGTTTGAGAAACTTCAGTTGACCTGTTATTGAGCCTGTTTGAGTCAAGTCTTCTTTGAAACCGGAATTTGATATTCTTCATGATATAACTAGAGTTTTCTTAGAGTCTTGAAAGGCAATTCTTGATCAAGTCTTTCTTCATGAGTCTTATCTAGGGCTATGCATGCGTAACATGGTCGTTGTTGAAATCTCTATTGTATTCTTTCCGTGAGTCTCTTGTTCATTGAGATATTAAGATCTCATTGATACTCTTTTACAAGCTGTCTGCTTATCGAGATATGGAAATCTCATTAGTACTCTTTTGGTGAGTCAACCATTGGTAAAAGATACCTTGAATCTCAGAGTATTGTAACCTCTGTCCTGCGAAAGATTTCTCAGATATATATTAGATTATTTCTCCACCAAAGATTTTACAAGGATCTCTCTGAGGTGGAATCATAGTATGCTCACGAGCCATTGCTAGACCTTGCGAGATCTTCTATATTTAGGGAGTTGCAATTCCTTAATGCCCAAAAAGAGGCACATACGTACGTTTAGGCTATATGACATTACGGAAAGTCTGCAGTCTCCGCTCATTGTGCCCGTAAGCAGAAATGGGGCCAGCATCCCTAGACGCATGGCCGGGTTCCGAAGGGAGAACCTCTAGGATGTTCTGGTATATTTTACCTTTTGCGCTCGGTAAATTCAGCGAGCAGAAATTGTAACTCCTTGCACTATAGATGCCTGGAGCCTTTGGTATTTTGACCATTCTCTCCTTACACTGGTATTTGTTTGGAGTCGTATAATTTATTGTCCTTGCTCTATACTTGAGAGTCAAGAAGCGTTGATGTTCGGAGTCTTGGATTATGGTAATTTCTCTCCTTACACTTTGGATGTTTAGGAGTCTTCATTGATGATGTTATTTCCTCTTATAATGGAATTCTTGTTGCTCAGTTCAAATAATCTTAATTATTCAACTGTCTCACATTAAACCCTACTCTTTGTCCTATATTGTATATTCTGTTTTTGTGGGTTTTTGCATTCTACTGGGTATTTCTTCGGAATACTCATGCATCCTATGATGCAGGCATGAGAAAGTATAGCTATGGCAAGTGCAGATAATGGAAGACTCGAAGACAGTCGTGGAAGATAAAGCTATCTTTATTATTTTAAATTTAGTGTTAATATTATTGGCATGTTGGCCAAAGCATCTTAATGATTTTGATTGACTTGTATTATGGATTAATTTTAAGATTGTTAAGTTCTCATTTCATATGTGTTAATGATGTTATTTAAGGACTCAGTTGTGTTATGTCGAGTACACATCTATTCATGGTGATGTATTAGACGGGATGTTCGAGTATTCAGTCATATCTCAGGGTTTCTAGCCTCAAACATACTCATGAAAAAAAAAGTCTTCCGCACTCCGACGAGGCCGGGAATTTTGGGGCGTGACATTTTATTTGATCCAACTACATGGGAAAGAGATGGGGATCATTCGTAGTGATAGGAGTTTGGCTTTGATGCAATTGTTATTTGATCAATACAAAAGTGAAATGCGCCAAGCTGTGGAGAGGGCATTGAGTGACTTAGCAAAACCTTCAAATGAGGAAGAAAGGTATTTATGTTCGATTTTGATCCGAGTGCTCGGTCTCCCTTCAAGCTTGTGTCATATAGGTAGTTAGCAATACAGGATTTAAGCTAGGGAAACATTCTAAGAAAAATATGTGAATGCCTGCACATTTTTCCTGTGCTTATCGACTTCTGCTTAATCCTCAATTCTATAAAGCTATAGGCATTGCTCCTTCAGGTACTGAAGAGTTAGGAAGTGTAGATGATGATTCTGCCGATTCTAGCAGTGACAGTGAGACTGGTGATTCTCAGTTCATTTCTGAGTCAAATGACTTAAAAATGATACGAAATAAAGAACAAGAAAGTTAGAAAAGCAATGGCTTAACTGAACACAATGAGACTGACGAGAGCAACCCAGGAGAGGCTTGGGTCCTTGGATTAATGGAAGGTGAATATTCAGATCTCCGCATTGAAGAGAAGTTGAATGTTCTGGAAGCTCACTGCTGCTGGATCAAGTGAAAGAATGGAGGTGATTCCTTAAGTGCTATGATGGCCTACATATAGCTCAAAACCTTACCTTTTCATTGGGAAAAAAAGATGTATACAACTTTATGTGCTTTTTCCTAAATTTTATTATCTCCATAGTCATTTTCTTCTTTGTTTCCCTTTCCAACAGGGCTTTTTATTCACGTTTGTTTAGAGCTCTGTTGACTAAGTTAATGTCTTTTTGGTTTATAGGATCCGATGAATGTAATAACATAAACTTGGCCTGATGTATGCCATCAGATTGTGGCCAGCTATGCTGAGTGCATGGCATGGGAGTCTGGAACTTCCTCTATTTCGAAAACGCATACAAGGATCCACAAGGCAAGCTTTCTTAGTGTGCTTTTTTAAGTTAATGCAGTTACTCCTGCATCTTCACCTTGATGACTAATTTGAATCTTAAAGCCACGTTGTGCATCTTTAGGTGCTCATTGTTATTCAAGCATGTTAGTTCATTTGAAAATTTTATCTTTTTTATTAGTTGTATGATGTGGATGCATTTCTTATATAGAAAAAGGATAGATCCAATTGAAAGGCATGAAAGCCCATAGCCCGACCCAAAGCCCGCTTAGGGATAGGGCCGGGCTGAATTTTTTAGAATTATCTTAGGGCTAGGGTTGGGCCAGGCCGAGGTTCTAGCTGTTAGGGCTCGGGTAGGGCCAACCTTCGGCCCGCAATAGCCCGACCCGCTTGCACCCCTAGATACGATCGATCGATGAGGTGATGATAGATCGTTTTATGCGTCTGGCAGCATCTTCTGAATTGGGGCGATCGATCGCGTAAGTGACGCGATCGATCGGCTACTATAGAAACAAACATTCCAGTACATACGATCGATCGGAAATAGGATGATCGATCGTTTCCTTCGTTCACGGTGCATCCTGGTTCATGGCGATCGATCGTGTATTGGTGATCGATCGTTTACTATTCATTCGCCAAAATATTTTGCTTCTTTTCTCTTCTTAAGCCAAAATGAATGCAATTCTTCTTTTCCTACAAAAGATCAAAAATTCATTAAAGGATCACTAAATCTAAGCAAACATTAACATAAACATAAGTTTTAGAAGCTAATAAAATGCATAATTCAGGTATAGATCATCCATCCCAGAGTCAAAGCTATCAACTTTTGTTCGTGTCCGTGTTTGTCAGCCTGACTGACACGGACACGGTTAAACTTGTCGCAGAGAATCTTTAACAACCACGAACACAGACGACTTCTGTTCAAGGTTCAATCTGTCCACGAGCAGCCCTAGTTATTGGGGATGGATTAGGTATTCTTACACACACACAAACACAAATAAGAGGAGACACGTAGATTTACATGGTTTGACAATTTACCTACATTTATGGAGCACACACACTTTCATTATTTTGGAGAAAGAATTACAAGAAGAATACAAACTCTCACTCTCGGAGGATGAGCGTAAAGGCTCAAGTCAACTCTCGCTCTACACAGTGTTTTTCACTCTTAGTGCGTTTCTCTCTATGATAAACTCTACTCCACCTGTCTCAGGTTCATCATTTTGCTTCCCATTATATAGAGAAATGGAGAAGGACTTCATCTGGTCATGTGGAGGACTTCACATGGGCAATCCCATGTGAAATCCATGTGTGTCCTTAACTTTGTCTCCACTTTGTTTAACATAGCCTCCCGACGAACATGGATGAATCGAGCTATTTCAAAAACCTCTAAAGCTGCAAAAGCTTCCTTCACTAAGCAACCTACAAGTCCATGATTATCCTCCTTATTGAAAGCATTTATCACTCCTTGACAATCCCCTTTGAAAGCAACAAGTTTGAACCAAGGTTTTAAAAATCGAACCAATCATCGACTCAAAATTCTTGCGATGTACGTCCAACCGGGGATCAACCCGGATTGACCCAGTTGCTGACATCATCAATACAAAAAAATAGAAAAAAAACCCCTTCCTAAGGCGAAAGTGGAGCATGGTGGAGTGTTGTGTACGTCAGCACACAGGACGTCAGCACCCATGACTATCTTTTGATTTGGATTAGTTTCCCTTTCTGAATCCATTAGTGATTGTAATAAAGGCCTGATTATATTGTAATGGGCTGTAATGTCTTAAGCGCGCCCCTTTTGTTTATAAGGAGGTCCTCTTCCTCCTTTAGGGTTAGGTCTTCTTCCTCCTTTAAGGTTATACAATAGAAAAATATTTCCTTTCCTTCGCTCTCTCCATATTCTTCCCTTTCACTGATCTGATACCTTGTGACCCTGCCGGGTCACAAGATCGGGTGGGTTAAACGGGGTCGAATGGGTCAGTGGTGGTGGTGGCGGCAGCAGTGTTGGTGGCGGTGGTGATAGTAGTGACGAGAGGGCAGTGGGAGGTGATGATGAGAAAATTTTCAGCCATTTTACATTTTTCAGGAGTGATTTGATGATTTTTTTTCAGTTTTCAACGTCAGGAGTGAAAATCCCCCATTTCGGTTTCCAAACAAACTCATCTCTGATAGGTAAAAATTTTCACCTTTCTCCATCAGCAACTCCTATTAGCTCAATCAGTATCTAAATACTTTTCAACATTTTCAGCACCTTTCAACCTGAAAATTTTCACTCAATCATTATCCAAACGCACCGTAATTGTTGGCTAGCCGCATGGCTTTTTTGCATGCTAATCATTTGTTTGTTTGCTCATGTTCTAACATTGACCGATGTTGTAGCAAAAACATCGACTGGCGCCAAGTTATACACCGGCTGTCTCATGGAAACCTGTCTGAATTTCAGACATGGGTCCATCAGTACGTGGCCGAGTTTACTCCTGCACAACAAAAAACAGGAGAGGAGGGGGGATTTTATTTATTTGTATGGGCCTTACAGTCCAATTTTTTCATAACAACCTTTGCTCCCTCACGACCAAAGCCACAGGATTTTTTTTAGGGGCGGGCAGGGGGGATTTATATTTTTTGTAGTTTAATAAATTTGATTTATTTTCAAATATAGATAAGTTTTATTGGTCATTATGAGACGGTCTCAATTAAAAATGACCGGAGGGAGTATGACCCACTTGAAGTCTTGAACAAGGCACTCCGAGGCCGTCCATCAAAGCCCTTCGTTTTTCGAAGTTCCATCTGTCTCCAGCCGCAGTACCTTGCAACTCTGGTATGTGATAGCGATTCCATTGCAGAAACTCAAGAGTAATTTATCGTAGTATCTTGGATAGGCTTTTTTGGGTTGTTTTTGAGAAGCTATTTCTCTGCTTTTCTGCTTGTTTCTTTTTTCTTGTTTTGCTAATGCAGTGCTTCTCTGCTTCTCTAAGTTGCAAATGCACGTATATTTGTATCACTTAGTTCTTTATATTTTGGGTCAAAATAACTGGTGGAAAGGCTAATCGTATATGGTTTAGGGTATCTTCTCAAAAAAAAAAAAAGAAGCTAATGGTATGTGGTTCCTGCTCCATATGTTATGCATGTATATTTGTATCACTTGGTTCTTTGTTGTTTGGGTCAAAATAACTGGTGGAAAGGCTAATGGTATAGGGTTTAGGGTATCTTCTCAAAAAAAAAAAAAAAGAAGCTAATGGTATGTGCTTCCTGCTCCATATGTTATGCATGTATATTTGTATCACTTGGTTCTTTGTTGTTTGGGTCAAAATAACTGGTGGAAAGGCTAATGGTATAGGGTTTAGGGTATGTTCTAAAAAAAAAAGCGTGTTTTTTGCTCCATAAGTTATGATTTTATATGTGGCTGCTTTCTGGTGACTTCTCAGAACAATGATAAATATGTGGCTTATAGAGTTTTCTGCTTGTCTTACACCGGTTATTCATGTCAACGTTTATACAAGAAGAAAACTTGAACATGCTTTTTAAAGTTAGAGCCTTCCTGATGCAGATTCTCTTGTCATTTTTTATGAGTTATATCACTATGTTTTGTCATTGGGAGCTTTTAAATGACTATACAAAATATGAGAAATTCTTTGACTTATATTTTACTTTCTGCTAAATTTTGTCTTGTTTGCTCTTTTTCTGTTTGTAGTATTTGCTTTGGCTTGACACTTTCCAAAAACCCTATGGCTTCTAAGGAAATAGCTTAATCTCTTTTTTCTTTTCAGAGAAACGGTTGCTGGACTTAAGTAGGTTCATAATTGGAATAATTCTGTATTGCAAGAAGCATCTTTACATTGCATCTTGTTGTACATGTATAAAAAGCGTGTTTGAGCTTGTACTATTTATGAACATGGAAATCCTTAGCATGAGCTGCAACAAGGAGACCTTGTTCTGGTGGTCTTGCTTCCATTTTGTTGGTCATGTAGCTTGTGATGACTTGGTGAACATGATCTGGTTATGATGAGTTGTAGATACCCTTTCTTTTGTTTTAATGTAGTTTTTAGAAAAGGTCATAATAAGACACCTGCTTAATTGATTTATGTACTCCTTCGTCCCACATAATTGTTTGCATCAGATATTTAAGATGAACCATTTTTAGTTGATTTCAGATTTCCATTCCAGACAATGAATGTCGGATGGAGTATAAATTTTTGTACTTGTATTTTAGTTACATACAAATTTTAAAATTTGACTGCTCAACACATAGAAACGATGAGCAAAGCAGAAGAGGGGAGTGCAATTACAGATGCGGGTAATGGAGGCGGAGCCAATTTTGTCGTATTTCGTAACCCAATTGCTCAACAAAAGGTTTCTCCCTTGAAGCTCGAAGTTGAAAAAGAAGCACCTCAAGGAATGAGCCCCAAGAATATGTGGCAGGTCTTTGTATCTCTTTCTCTTTCAATTTTCTCAGTTCCGTTTTATATTCTCATATTTGGCATCTGGATTAGCAATTTTCATCCACCTTTTCAGATAACTTTACTAAAAGTTAGTTCTTTTTGTGACAATATTTATCAATAATTAGTTATTAGAATTTAGATGATATATATGGATATGTGGTTTAGTTATTTACACTGTGTGATCTTACCTGAAATGCATCCAGATTCCATTCACTGAATTAAGAAATGCATTTGGACAAGAAAAAATCTTCTCACTTTGTAACTTTTGACAAAATAAATTCATCTGATTGAATTAGTCTGGCCATGGAAATTACAATGTGAAGGCACCATCCACTTAAATATTAAATATCTTAAAGGTAATCCACCTTATGGGTTAACATAAATGTATCCTTGAGTGTAAGTTATAGGATATACGACAAAAAAAAGTGTAATTTATTACAACACTGCAGAGTTTATCCTTCCTAATTTTTGTGAAGGAGATGAAGTTAGTGATAGCAAATTCTTAGAATTAATTCTCTAAGGGTTTTAAAAAACTTTCAGAGGTTCTGTGCCTGAAATGGCTGTAGAGAAGTAGGTGAAGTTGATGTGAACATCAGTTGGTAAAAGTTTCATTGTATTGAAATGCTTATGGTGGAAATTTATGACGGATTGGCATGTGGTCTTCTAAGAGCCTGCTAGAGTTGCAAGCCCTCATACTTCACTTATGGATCCTTTGCCTCAACTATCCAGTTATAGCCAACGGTTGGCTGTCATATCTCACCATGAGCGCTCCAGATTTGGCCTTCACCATATTGCCAACTTTAAACTAAGCTCATCTCGAAGACTTTAAGCAGATTTTTCATTATGTCATGGGCACATTTTCTAATTGCTACAGTTCCACCGGTGGCAACCTTTTTTATTGGCCTGCCTTTTTTGATGCTCATGAAGATGGATGTCGAGATTATCATTGCTCCACCATTCGGTATGCAGTAGGCCTAGGCTTATCATGAGGCGCCACGACGTAGCCCACTATTTCTTGCTCTTGACGAAGTTAAATATCATGCTCTTGCTTCCACCACAACTACAGTTTTATGGTTCCTCACTTACTTGGGCGCTTCAGGTTCCCTTACCTACTACTCTTCACTGTGACAAAATTAGTGTCTTACATATGGTTCAAGTATCTGGTCTTTCATTGTCACTCGAAATATATTGAGATCGACATTCATGTAATTCTTGAAAAATATCTCAATGGGACCTTACCTAATTTCACGAAGGCCTTACCTATTTTCTTCATCTACAAGGCATGCTCAATCTTTGGGATTTCCCTCCATTAGCTTGAGGGAGAATACGAGGAGTAGTTGTCAAAATACAAATTCATTGAAACTAGTTTAGAATATTTTGAACTGGTTGAAGCCAACTTTGCCTACTTATATACGTTATTCTACTCCTGTAATTAAGCAACAGATGTTCTTTCTGTACAAATTATCTCCTTGTACGCATGTAAAAGTTTATATATGCAGACAATGACGAAATGGGGGAAGGAAGTTGCCTAGGAGGATGCAATGGCGGAGGGGGAAAAGGAGGAAATTGGGGGAGAGGGAGTGGAGTGGAGTGGCTTTCATTCTTTTTAAAGCTAATTTCATCATGACACCAGCAGCTGCCCCCCTGACCTGCCCCATTTAATCGAACATAGTTCAACCACAAAAGAATTTGGTGTCTGGTTCGTTTTTCAAAACGCTGCCAAAGTTGTATGGAAACGAAGTTTATTTTTATTTGTAAAAGACTCTGAAATTCCTTTGAATGGATGTCTGTCAAATGTATTCTAACATCTAGGGAAACATCTAAGATAGTAAAAATCGTGGTGAAAATTTGGTTACACTTTTTTGGAGAAGCATGAGATATAGGCTGCACTCATGGAATGAATAAAGGAAAATGAATCGGCAATGACATTTAATTGCCAGCTTGGAGTCCTGATGATAATGATTATAAAATTTTATAAATTAAGTTTGATCTTAGATTACCTTGCACAACGTTCATCAACTTCATACTTGATTTTGCTGTACTTGTTGTCAATAGACATTCTGTTGCCTTTATCAATTCATGAACTTCTATAGTTGCTTCTTCCATTGTGATGCTTAGGAATTAGTTGATAATTCTAAAGCTAGAAATGCTGCTTTGGCTGTTCAGGTTTATGCTCTTACTGGATTTATGGTTATGAGGTGGTTATGGGCAAGATGGACAGAAAGGAAGAATGACTCATCTGGAGAAGCGTCTGGTGGAAGACAAGCACCCAACTAAATGTTATAAAACATACCTCTGCTTGTCATATCAAAAAAGAAAGTAAAAACATATTTGTGCATCGGTATTTATTTCTGTTTTCGATTTAGATAAAGAAGTTATTAGTGGATACTGTATGAGTTTATTTGATGAGTTGTAATCTTCGTATTTGAGCTGGTTCTGCAATTATTCAATTCCGGTTCCAGGATGTCAGTTGTTCATGTCTCATTTTCTTTCTTTGGCTCATTGCAGATTATGTAGTTGTTGGAGAAATTTTGCAAATTGAAGGTGAATTAAAGAAGTAATAAAGCTTGAAAAGGTTAAGCCAATTCAATGACGCATGGAAGGGTTCAATCCAGGACCCGGGTATCAAAAGGGCTGGTTAGGGTTTAGTTTCCAAGGTTACGATAGGTGACCTACGGGTGGTGGTTGCCAAAAAAGAAAAAAGTCATTCGGATTACTTCAGCAAAAAAAATCATTTGAAAATGTTAAGAGAAAAGTAGTAATCACCATGGAACGCAGGCTCGCCGATATATTGGTATCGGGCCTCACCTGGTACAACGATATCGATTGGTATTGTTTTTTCATAAAATTTAAAATATCGCCGATATATCGATTTGCTATTATAAAAAAATATTTTTTAAAAAAAATAGAAATTATTTTTTTTTAAAGAAAAAAATAACTTTCTCGTTTGCTTCCCATCCTAATATATATTTTTATGCATATTTTGAAATCTATACTTTGTCTAAATTAGCATAACTCATCTTAGAAGTTAGATTGTGAAGATATGTAGTAAAAACTAGTTTTCGACCACCAATATTTTTTTACACAATATCTCCTATATTTAGTCTCTTTGGTCAACCGATATTTTACCGATATCCGATACGGCATTCCATGGTAATCACCACTTCAGCCTGTGTTTTCATTTTTTGGCAGTTGTGAGTCCCCACCTGGAGGGCTATAGTTCTATCACTAAAGTAGCAAGTATCCAACAGGTATTTACGTATATATGGGGTTCAGTATGAGGAAGGTTGCAGGAAGCCAAACACAACCAGAAAAAAAATATACTCAAAAGGCTAATAATAAAAGAGCACATAGCTCAACCACATAAAGAGGGATTCACCTAACATAGCAACTACCAACTCAACACCCAAGTAGAACAACTTCGCTGAGCCGACAAGAAGGCTAGCAGCATGATCAGACAATTTCAGCGTATACTCTTCAATCATTGTTGGGCATGTACTTCAGTAACTTTCTTTTAGTTGTGGACATGGGAAACCTGATTCAGTCTTTTGATGTAAACCCTAGAGTTTATAGCTATCATTTCTAATTGTAACACATTATTTTCCAATTGCTGAACAAGTGGTTTTGGGACAATGCTATTATTATGAACACTAAGTACAATGATAATAGTTAGGTACTCAGGATAACTACTAGTGCGAGTAGAATAACAGTTTGTACTCTATTATTGTGGGGCAGACTTATGGCAAGGTTTCAGGAACTAAACCGCTTGCAATCCCCTTCCTTTGCACCTCCAATTAGTCGACCATGTTCGGCCACAACAGCGACAATGGTGGCTCATTGGTAACTTTTGCTCCAGCTCCCTTCATCCCTCCGCAGCCTATGCCTTGTGCTTTAAATTTTATGCTCACTGATCGAAGAAAAAAACTTGCTACTACGAATCAGCTGTAATTACTATGCCTCGACCATAATTGCCATCCCTTATTCCTCTAGCAGAATTTGCTCCATTGGCCCTTCCGATTGCTTTCCACTCTAGAAGTTTTGGATGTGACTTTTGTCTAACTAGCAGGCAGCGGGAATAATAACCAAGTAAAAAATTAGTGGTACTGCTAGTACATGGTTCACTTCTCAAAACTGGGAAAATGTGAATCAATAATTTGGATTTAGATTGTAGGTCTAGAAAGAACACACTAAATATTCTCAGATGTGGATGTTTCACACAGAAACCTACTTTCTGTGTGCTTTTTTTTGCATTAAAAAGAAGAATCAATGATTGGAATTGCACATACTATACAATCTGCCTTCCAATTAGTGGATTTAGATTGTAGGTCTAGAAAGAACGCACTAAATATTCTCAGATGTGGATGTTTCACACAGAAATCTACCTTCTGTGTGCTTTTTTTTGCATTAAACAAGAAGAACCAATGATTAGAATTGCACAGGCTATACAATCTCCCTTCCAATTAGTTTCCTTAGTAACGTGATTAATTACATTTTATTGGAACATTGATAGGAGGGATTTAATGCCCTTCAAAGTGACTAATATGCACCATGGGTCCACTGTAAGACTTGTAGCCATCTTTGAGGAGGCTGCCGGCAATTATAGAGTTACCAATATGATAAGAGTTGCTCCCGATGATTTCATGAACAACACAAGCCCTACAAAGACACCATAAAAGAATTGTGGCTTGGCAGTATTATATACTCCCCCCATCCCATATTTATATCTCCTTTTGAAAAAATGGTGAACTTAAGATTATTATTGAATTGTACCTAGCAAAAAAAAAACTACTTTTCTGAAGATACTTAACCACGTAAATTGAACGACAAACTTTTTGTTGTAGACCGTTGTCTACAAGAGAATCCATAGAGGAATACATCTATAACTAAGAAAGTAAAATACATAAAATAAACTAAAGCTTCATTGATTCTTGGATAATGGATTAGGGAAGACCCCTTACATATTTATAGGCTATTAAGCCATAGTCCTAATTGGCATAGGATAGATCCTAAGCTATAGTCCTAATTGATATAGGATCCTAATCTAATATAATCTAATCCTAATCTTAATAGGATCATAACATTCCACCAACGCTTTCGCATCACCTCGTCCTTGAGGTGCTCTTGTCGTTTTTACAGCGAAGGCAGAAATGCAAAAACTCAACTTCATCGAAATGCGTTAGACCCATGAATATACTGGTAGACGAGTTGCAAAGAATCCACTTCTGAAGAAAACTCTGAATCAGGAAACATTGCACACAATATATATGGACATTCGACCTCCTTTTTTTTTTTTTTTTTTGAAAAAAAGACTGACCCAACCCAAAGGGAGATTGAACCAAGCCCGGCCCGGTCCACAGTGGACCAAACCAATAGAAGAAGCCCGAGTCTGGTTTCATCTTCCTCATCCCCAACCCGCAAACCAGAGCCATGAGAGAGGCGGTCAGGAAAGCGGCGACGGTGGTCGGAGAGCTTCGTCGGCCACAGAAGCTCAGGCGATTGGAGCTGTGGCGGAGGCGGCTTCGGATTCGTTGGAGGCGTCTGTGGTGGAGGCAGAGGTCCAGGCGACGGCGGAAGTATCGATTTGGGCATCGCGCAGGAGGCGGCCTCGGCTTCGTCGGGTTCGGCCGCCCTCGTCTCGTTAGCGCCTCGGTTTTCGGCCACTCTTCCGACCACCGACGTCATGGCCGCCTCCTCTTTGCCGGCGCCATCCCCGCAGGGTATGTTGGAGACAGCGGCGGTGTCCGGCCCGTCACTGGCGGCCGTGGACTGGCCTCCCCCTTCGATGGCGCCGGCGATTCCTCCTTCGCTTCTCGCCGCCTCCCTCGATCGGCAGCGCCCCCTCGCCAAAGGAGGCGCCTTTATGCTTCCCGGTGCTTCTCCGCCGTTCTCCATGCCGCCACAGCCTTCCTCCGGCCGGTTCCCTTCCGATGACCCTTCTTCCCCAGCCGTCCCCGCTGTGGCTCTCGACGGGCTTCTCCTACAGCCTCGTCTCGACGCTCCTCCGTCGATCGCCGCCTCTGGGGGGTTTTTGTGGCCACCACCGGACCAGCCGCCACCGCCTTCGACATCGCCGCCTCAGACTTTCGCCGCCGCCCCGGTCGCTACCCCTCCTGCCCTGTGTCTTCCCCACCAGGGCTTGATCCAGGGCTCGATCATGGCTTCCGGGTTTATCCCGGCGGGTCCGGATGGACCCGTTAATACTGGTTCTGGCCCATGCCCGAGAACCGGCTTTCGCTCCTATGCTGCCATGCTGAACCAAACCATTGCCCACTTTCAGCCCGATCATCAATCGAGTGCCCCACTCCATCACGTGGGTCCAGCTGTGGGCCCCCCTTTATATGCTCCGATGCATCCTGGGTTTCAGGCCCCGCAAGCATCTGCTTCTGCTAATGCGGATGATTATTATGCGTCTGAAGATGAGTTTCCTGATCACGTTGACTATCGTGGACGTGGAGGGCGCAATCGTGGTCATGGTCGTGGACGTGTAGACCGTCGCGCCGCGGATGCCCCTATTGATCGGGAGGGCACTATCCAGGCTCGGCCGGTACGTGTCACATTTCCTGTCTTTAATGGACGCGACCCAGATGTGTGGATTTCACGTGCCAAACGTTTCTTCCACTTTCATCGGACCCCCGCTCACGAGCGTTGTGAGTTGGCATCATTTCATATGGAAGGGTATGCTATGCATTGGGTGGACCAGTATTTGGAGCGTCACCCAGCTTCTACATGGGACGAGTTTGAGCAGGCCCTTCGTCTACGCTTTGGCCAAACTGATTATACGAATTATAATAGTCTACTTCCTCAGATTCGTCAGCGTGGGTCAGTTCAGGACTATCAGGATGAATTTGAGCGATTGGTGAACCGTGTTCAGGGATGGCCTGAGCATACACTCATGGGAGTTTTTGAAGCAGGCTTAGGGCGGATATTAAAGCTGAGTTGCAGTCTTTTCCACGCGTCTCCTTAACAGAAACGATGCGTATGGCTCGTGTTTGTGAGGAAAAGCTGACTCAGTTGGGACGTTCTTTCTCTAGGCCTTCCCCTTCTCCTTGCCCCTTGCCTCCGTCATCTAGACAGCCCCGTGCGACTCGACCCCCTGGTAATTCCTCAACTCCTCCTATTACTCGGCTTTCTCTTTCACAGATGGCGGATCGGCGTTCCAAAGGACTCTGTTACAGTTGTGATGAAAAATATGTCCCTGGCCATCGCTGCACTACACGTCGGTTATATATGCTGGATGAGTGCTATGATACAAATTATGAGGATGACACGTGTGCTGATATTGTTGAGGATGATTTGACCCCTATTGAGGCTTGTGAGATGGAGATTACGTTGCAGGCCTTCTCTGGTACCTTTACTCCGCATACTATGCGCGTCAAAGGGTTGATTAAAAAATAACCGGTTTCAGTTTTGATTGATAGTGGTAGTACCCACAATTTTGTTAATGACCGTGTTGCTCGCCGTTTGGGCTACCCTATCCAGGACTCTGCGACTTTTGATGTGCTGATTGGTGATGGAAATCGTCTCAAGAGTTCTGGTGTTTGCTCTAACGTTGCTTTGCAGTTACAGGGCCAATCATATATTATGGACTTATACTTGCTTCCCACCAAGGGGGCTGATGTAGTCCTCGGTGTTCAATGGCTTGAGGCTTTGGGCCCTGTTTCTTGGGATTTTCGACATATGACGATGGATTTTACTTATGAGGGAAATCCGGTCCGTATCACTGCTCAACCACCGGGCCGTCTTCAGTCTGCCGAATCTGCAGCAATACTTTGTCATTATCAATGTTCTGGCTACTTGTTGCAGCACCGCCCGGTAGTTGATATTCCTGACTCCATGACTATTTCACTGGATTTGGCCACCTTACTTGAGGAGCATCATGCTCTTTTTGAGGAGCCTCGTGGACTACCTCCTCCTCGTGCTTATGATCATAGGATTCCTATCCAGCATGGTGCGCCTCCAGCCAATGTGCGGCCTTATCGCTACCCCCATGCTCAGAAGACTGAGATTGAGCGACTTGTTCACGAGATGCTTTCATCTGGCATTATTCGTCCCAGTCAGTCTTCTTATTCCTCTCCAGTCCTCCTTGTTCGCAAGAAGGATGGTTCTTGGCGCTTTTGTGTAGATTATAGGGCACTTAATCTTATTACACTTAAGGATAAGTACCCTATTCCGGTTATTGAGGAGCTACTTGATGAGTTGGCCGGTGCACAGTTCTTTTCGAAGCTGGACCTCCGTTCGGGTTATCATCAGATTCGCATGCACCCTGACGATATTTCCAAGACAGGGTTCCGCACACATGACGGCCATTACAAGTTTCTTGTCATGCCCTTCGGCCTCACTAATGCCCCTTCTACCTTCCAATGTTTGATGAATGATATCTTCAGGGTTTATCTACGGCGCTTCGTGCTGGTATTTTTTGATGATATTCTCATTTATAGCCCTACGTGGGATACCCATTTGGAGCACTTACGGTCCGTCTTCTCTCTCCTTCGTGAGCATAATCTTTTCTTAAAGCGCTCAAAGTGTTCCTTTGGTTGTCGTCAGATTGAGTATTTGGGGCATGTTATTTCTGCCGACGGTGTGGCTACGGATCCCACCAAGATTGTTGCAGTTCGGGATTGGCCTCGACCTTCTACCCCACGGGCATTACGTGGTTTTCTGGGACTTGCAGGTTATTATCGGCGTTTTATCTCCTCTTATGGCACTATTGTTGCTCCCTTGACTGCGTTGTTAAAAAAGGGAGCATTTGGTTGGTCTGACACTGCTGAGCGCGCTTTTGCGGCACTCAAAACAGCGCTTATTTCTGCCCCTGTACTTGCCTTACTGGATTTTGTAAAGACCTTTGTTGTTGAGAGTGATGCATCAGATGTTGGTCTTGGAGCCGTTCTTATGCAGGATGAGCGCCCTATTGCCTTTTTCAGCAAGGCTTTATCGGGACGGTCTTTACTTCTATCTGCTTATGAGCGTGAGATGCTTGCTATCGTCCATGCAGTGACTGAGTGGCGCCCCTACCTCTTAGGTCGTCACTTCATTATTCGGACTGATCACCAACCGCTCAAGTACTTCTTGGATCAGCGAGTGGCTACTCCCGCACAACAACGTTGGGTCTCCAAATTGCTGGGATATGATTATGAGATGGTCTATAAGCGGGGTTCTGAGAACCGCGCTACAGATGCATTATCCCGACAGTTTGAGGATTCTTCCCTCCTTGCCCTTTCCACTCCTGTTTTTCCTTTTCTGGACGAGTTGCGGGCTGCTTATTTGGTGGACTCTGATATGGGTGATCTTATTTTCTGCCTGCAGGCCAACCCTTCTTCTTCTCCCGGATATCTTTTGCAGGATGGTCTTGTGTTCCGGCATGGGCGGCTATGGGTGCCTAACTCTGAGAAGCTACGCACAGATATTCTTCATCTTTTCCATTCTACTCCACCAGCTGGCCATGAAGGGGTTTTTCGTACTTATAAACGGGTCTCTCAAAGTTTTGCCTGGCGTGGTCTCAAACGATCCGTACAACTTTTTGTGGCCCAGTGCGATGTATGTCAGCGTGCTAAGAATGACTCTACCACTCCCTCTGGCCTTCTCCAGCCATTGCCTATTCCTGAACGGGTGTGGGAGGATATTAGTATGGATTTTATAGAGGGTTTGCCTACAGTTCAAAGTAAATCAGTTGTGCTTGTGGTGGTTGATCGGCTATCCAAGTACGCACATTTTTCTACTCTTTCCCATCCCTATACGGCTAAGAGTGTTGCTGAACTTTTTGTCTGTGATATCGCTCGTCTCCATGGGATGCCAAAGTCTATTGTTTGTGAGTGACAGGGTATTTATCTATTCCTTTTGGCAAGAGTACTTCCGTTTACAGGGCACTACGTTTCGAATGAGTTCTTCTTATCACCCTCAAACGGATGGACAAACTGAGGTGGTTAACCGTTGCCTTGAGCAGTATTTACGGTGTTTCGCCGGAGATCGGCCTCGCACTTGGTTATCTTTTCTTCCTTGGGCGGAGTGGTCTTATAACACAGCGTTCCATACATCAGCAGGTTATACACCGTTCCAAATTGTTTATGGTAGACCGCCCCCTACAGTGCTTCACTATGCGCGTCTTCGCTCTTCTATCGCTGAGGTAGACACTACACTTCAGACTCGCGATGAGGTGTTGCGCCAACTTTGTCTTAACTTGGTAGCCTCCCAAAACCGCATGCGCCAAGTTTATGATAAGCACCATGTCGATCGTACATTTGAGGTTGGCGATCTTGTCTATCTTCGCCACCAGCCTTATCGGCAAACTTCGATACATAAACCGTGCAATGAGAATCTTTCTCATTGCTTCCATGGCCCATATCCTATTGTTGAGCGTATTGGTCCAGTCGTATATCGCTTACAGTTACCTCCTAAGGCTCAGGTTCATCCAGTGTTTCATGTTTCTCGCCTCAGGAAGTTTATGAGTGATCCTTCTGCTCTTCCGCAGCCTGTTCCACCACCGTTGCCGTTTGATAAGTCTCGCCCAGTGCCTCATGCTATCCTTGAGCGTCGCCGTATTCGTCGTCGTGGGCGTGTTATTACTGAAGTTCTTGTTGCATGGTTACTCCGTGCTCCTGAAGATGCTGCTTGGATGCGCGAGGATGATTTTTTGGAGCAGTATCCGAGTTGGTCGTCTTGAGGACAAGACGATGCGGAGCGTGGTGGAATGTTATGCACTCAATTAGCCTTTCTTACTTCTATTAAGACTAGGACTCCTTCTTTAATATGATTTCCTAGTTAGGATTTACTACTTCTATTAGGATTAGGCTATTTTTACTCTATATATATGTAAGGCCTATGGCCAAAACGGGATTATCAATGAGAATCACAGATTAGTTTATGCTTATTTCTTTTGTTCTATTTTAGTCTCGTTCTTCTCCGCTGTAGACACCTGTCTACATCACTTTTTTTTGTCAAATAGGAAGATGGGAGTATTATTCTTCCTACTTATTTAAAAGCTAGGCACCAGATGGATCATTAGCTTGTTAGGCTTTTGTTTGGAATAAAAAAAAGGTTGGCACCAGCAATAGACGTCAAATATTTTAGTAGGTTCTTAGTAACATGCAAAATAGTTAATTAATTAATAAAGTTAGTTGTCTAAAGTTTAGATTAATTACAGCTTAGTATTAACATATTTATTAGAGTACTAATGAACGAGTTTAATTGGAGTTTTCCATCACACTACAACCGTTATATTACAAGTTCATCTATAGCATTGGTCCTATACGATTTCCTTTTGGTCTTTTTGCCTTGAAGGAGCAAACACAGTCATTTAATGATGGACCCATATTTTTCCACATCCAGGCGAGCTTCAACTCCTTGTTTCTAAAGATTAGAGAAGATTGGAGAATTAGAAGATTAGACAAATTTAGAGAATTAGAATATTAGTATAGTCGCCCCAACTCCTTGTTTCTAAATCCTAATCATTAATTCTTCTCCCCTTCCAAAACCATCCATCTCTGTAAATTCTGTCAGTGCTATAATTGCGAATTGAATGATCTACATCATTTGTCATCTCTACTCAGCGGCCAATAAGGCAGCAGTACCATCGAGGGCAATTGACAAACCTCACTTGTGGTCGACCAGCCCATATTCTGTAGTACTCAAAAGAGAAAAGTTTATATGAGATCGCTCTCATATTGCTTATATGAGGCCACTTTGAATCTTAGCCGTTGGATCTTGATCTGACGACTACAAATATCCATAATGATCTCACCCACTCCTTGATGTGACACACTCACCTACCCACTGATTTGATATCCACCCTCCGATCGAAATCTAACGGTAATAAAAATTGGCCTCATGCTCCTTATATGAGAACGATCTCATGTAAACTCATCTCTACTCAAAATTACAAATGGGTTAGCAAACTCCGGTCCGATAAGATATAAGGCCCAAGTTCTACTATTTTTCTACTTTGGAAGCCCTAGAGATGGCATAAAGGAGGCTTGGAGGAGCCTTTCAACGAGAATTGGACCAAACTTCGTGTTAAAACTCTAATCGCTATTGGAGTCGTATATATGTATAGGAGACATGGAGTATATAGCTTCGGAGATGAAAGTTTGGGATATTAGCTATGCAGTTAAGTCGTCTATTGGTGATGTAAGTAATCGGTCATAGGGCAAGGTTTTCAAAACCAGACCGGCCTTCGACCCGGAAATCAGGCCGGTCTGGTTCAACTGGTTTGACCCACTTTGACACACAATTTTTTTTTAAAAAAAACCCTCCCCTACATAAAAAATAACACTTTATCCTGTAAAAAAACACTCTATAGAGCTTTAACCTAGATCAATTGCTTTCCCATATTTGTAATTGGCTAACCTAATAACTATTCAAAATTTCAAACACATACCAACAAAATAAGTGAACATATGAACTAATGAAAGTTACAAATTTAAAACCATAAATAAATTAAATTTCAACACTCTGAAAGTGTTATTCATCCATTGTCAATTTGTTAGTCACAAACAAGTAGCTATTCTTAATTCACATTTCAAAGTTCAAACTTTAACGTTCGAAGTCCAAATCCAAAAATATAACTGAAGTAAATCTAAAGTTCAA
This sequence comes from Houttuynia cordata, assembly GCA_039654745.1. Taxonomy (NCBI): domain Eukaryota; kingdom Viridiplantae; phylum Streptophyta; class Magnoliopsida; order Piperales; family Saururaceae; genus Houttuynia; species Houttuynia cordata. The sequence continues at coordinate 14,950,033 of CM077504.1, forward strand.
ACTTCAAATATCCTAAACATAATACTAGTCTTTTAACCATCTAACCCAACTCCATCATTAGCTATAGGTGGCTCTTCCCCATTTCCTACAAAAACAAAAGTTTTACTAACACAAGAGACAAACTAAGTAATGAAAGGAAATAAAATTAAGAACTAATAAAAAAATTTAATAACCTTCTCTGACTCTACCACCCAATCGTTCATCTCATCCCTTAACTCTTCATCATCAATTTCATCTGCATTGAGGCTTCTATCCACTATCCATTCTTCAACCAAGTGAAATTTATCCAAAGAAGTAGGATCAACCATCTCATCTACCCAGCTCCCTTCTTACCATTCTTAATCATATGCCTTCATTCACAAAAGAAATCAAAGTCGAAGTATATGAATTAAGAAGATATAAGATAACACAAAGTGAAAAAAGTAACCTATAACTACCAAATAACTTTTCTAACATCATATGTAGATTGTGTTGCACAAAAACAAGGTCATTAAGTGTTTTGTTTGATAATCTATTTCGCCTCTTTGTATGAATTCTTTCAAAAGCACTCCAATTCCTCTCGCAATCCGAAGATGCACATGTTTGGCTTAAGATCCTTATCGCCATAGTCGTCAACGCCGGAGTGGATCCTCCAAATTCATGCCACCAATTAACTACAAAGAAAAGAATTTATAATAATCAATTAAGGAATTAACTACAAACTTGTCAAACAATAAATAATAAAAAATTAATTGGTGGCATTTTACCACATGAAGGTGCTGCCACTTTAACTTTGAAGTCTCCTTCTACTTTTCGGAACTTCTTCTTCTCCCTTGCAATGGTAGTTTGAAGTTCAACATCATCATAGTAACGTTTCTCAACCACATCATGAAAATCTCTTGTCACAATATTAGATGATACCTCAGTGTTTGGATCATATTGATACAAGGGGTTCAACCAATAAGCCACCGAGTGAATAGGTTGACGAAGTTGTTCCTTCCAACGTTTCTCAATAGTACTTAAATAAGGGTTATATGCATCAAAATTCTCATTGCATGCAACTTTCACCTTGTGCATTGCTTGTCTCATTTCCTATACAAAAAACCCATGTATGGACCACTATCCCCATCAACCGATCTCAATAATTGCACAAGTGGCTCACTTATGACAATGATATGAGTACATTTTTCCCAAAATACCGCACTCAAAACTACACATTCAAATTGTTCGCTTTGATAGATTTTGCTAACTTTGTTACCTTGTTACTATGCATCCACTCTTTCAGCAAATACCATTTGTCTCAAAGGATCCTTGTTATTGTAAAAACTTTGTAATGTCAAGAAATTGGTAGCAAATCTAGTGGCATCCGGTCTAATGATCTCCCTATTTTTGTTGAACTTCTTTAAGAGTTGCAAAATGACAAGATGGTTGTACACAAACTTGGTAATCAGTTTAACTTCACTATCAACTTCCTTCACATCATCCACATACTTACTAACATCTTCCAACATTAAATCTATGCAATGTGCAGCACAGGGAGTCCAAAATATCTTTGGGTACTTCTTAACTATTGCTCTCCCTGCAACAACGTAGTTAATTGCATTATCGGTAACAATCTGGACCACATTGGATGGCCCAACAAACTCTATAACCTTTGAAATTTTACGACATAACATATCAGCCATTTTGGACTGATCTGATGCATCAATGGACTTTATAAAAGTTGTTTCCTCAAGGCAATAAACCAGAAAGTTAATCAAAGTCCTATGTCTATTATCCGTTCAACTATTTGTCATAAGTGTGCAACCACTTTCTTTCCAATATTTTTTTTGTGCTTCCACTTCACTTGAAACCTCTGACACTATGTCATTCAAATCAAAACCTTCCCTCTCAATTCATGGTAAGAAGGTGCCCTATACCTAGAGCCAATCGAGGCAGTAGCATCAAGCATCTCTTGAAAAAACACAAATTTAATAGCATGAAAGGGAATGCATGCTTGAAAAAAAAAAAACCCTACCAATTGCCTTATGTGCCTTTTCCATAGCCAATTTCCCTGCCATTGCACTTTGTATACCAGGTTGTGCTCATGAAGTAATTCGTGTAGGAAAGTAACTTCCTAGGGTATTTTTCCCCTTTGACTCACTTCCTATTGGCTGATTTGGTTGTGTAACATGAGTCTGCTCAGTGAAGTCTTCAAAATCTTCACCTTCATCTATAGAAGTCTCTACACTCATAGCTTTTCTCTTCTTAGTCTTTTCCTTCTCCAAATTACTCGCATTCAAGGAGGTTTCTATTTCATGTTGCACATGAATTAGAACATGCTTACAAGGAGCAACATCCCCTCTCTTTTTACTCAAATGCAGCTTCATTCTATATATCCCTCCACCATTAAAAATTCTTGAAAAATATATGCACTTCATGGACCTCTTTCCATCTATCAACTAAACATGTGCCCATCCAGGGTCCAATTTCCCTCTAGCTGTGGATGGATTGACACTTTCACCCCAATTGATGCACTACAACTAAGTGTTACCCCTGTAGATGCACTAGGGGTTGTTTCCATAGACGCACTTGCACAAGAAGACTTAGGCGTTGAACCTGTCCCTGATGCCATATAGATCTCTATAATGAATGAAATACAACAAACATGATCCACCAACTTAATGAGTTCAATGAAATGCATACTTAAATGCATGCAACATAAATCCAACACTCACATATTCATGCAAAGTATAAACATATAAATCCAACACTCCGCATATTCAATTCATAAAAAAAAACTCACATATTCATGCCACTATTGTAATCATAAAATCAAAGCATAAATTTCAGCAACAAATCTTCCATACATACATGATACAACACACAATCAGTCAATCAGAACTTGCCATTTTTAAGACCAAATAGACAAATACCCAAAATTAAAAATTTCCACAATAATACCAAAAGAATGATTCAACATTTTCAATACAAAACACAAATGAGATGAATTTTACATAACACAAAACATTTTCAATACAGGACCAAAATCCAGAAACGAAAATGAAATGAGACAAAAGATTTGAGATGAGAGATTTACAGCGAGGAGGCGGGAGGTCAGAGGGCGACAACGGAGTCGGAATCAGAGTTGGAGAGCTGCAGGCTAAGGAGTGAGCAAGCAGGGAGTCGGAGGCGAAGTGGAGGGATGTAATGGAGCGATGCTGCAGAGCACTACAGCAGAGGCGAAGCGGAGGAATGCGATGGAGCACTACGATGGAGGGATGCAGTGGAGCACTGTGACAGAGGCCAAGAGGGCAGAGGACGATGTGAGGAGGTGGAGTCGACACCCGTCTCTCCTCTCTCCCGTTGGGCAAGGGTTGGATCAAGCGGGAAATGGAACAGAGAATGGGTTTAGGGAATGGTTTTTTTTCCTTTATATATGGCCTGTTGAATCGCTACGGTCCGAGCCAACAGTTCAACCGGCCGGGCCGCATGTAAACCGGCCGATTCCTGCAATCGGGCCATAATTTTTACTGGCTCCAATCGTATGGGGTGGGACCGGCCGGTCCAGCTCGGTTTTGAAAACCATGATAGGGCTCCACTGAAATGTGTTCTAAAAACTGCTTCACTAATGGCAGTATGTCCAATTTATCTTTCCTCTTTAGCGAACAAAAGAAACGTCTCTTTTATTTTTCTTTAACCGTAAATTCTGTTATTAAGAAAAATCTGCTTTATAAGCATTCCATATTACTAGTCCTAAATCAACTTATTATGAAAAACAAAATAGGAAAACAAATGGACGGAGTATGACCTAATTGGATCATCAGCAAGTGAAACGTAACTACTACCTTGAGAGTCCGCACAAAATATTTTTCTGTGAATATAATACCTATTATCTGGATCAGATTTTGGTGATCTAAAGGCTCAGCATTACTTCACTGAATTGGGTTAACTATGTTCAACAAAATTGCTTAACCATCGCCTTATGTTCAATAATGCAATTAGTGTTACCAAAAAAACAAAAAAAAAAGATAATGCAATAAGTGCACGTGGTGCCCTATTTTGGCGTTTTATGTTTATTGGCTTTCTATCCAGTTTTGAATAAATAATCGTCCGAGGAAGTTTGTCTAGGGGCACTTGGAAACTGACATGCCAGGGTCCATTTTAAGCCTCCGCCAAGAAATTTTTCTTTTTTCCTTCGCTTTATTTGCGTGTTGCATGATGCCCACATTAACAGGACCATTTAAATTACAATGCACAAATCGGCCTTGTCTATGTACTGCCTAGGTGTCTGATCTTTTTTTTGGCTGCATTCCCAGGTGTCTGATTGTCACGAGATTTCTTGATAAGTTGCTTGTCATACTAAACTAGCGCGGCTCCTAAAAAATACCCAAATCCAAAGTATAAAATTCTTGGTTAACTAAAATCATTTATGCTATACACATGAATCAGAAACATTACAAGTTACGAACATAGTCATGATTGCATCCTGCTCTTGTGTGATTCTATCTTCAAAGAAAGGTGAGAATATTTCCGCTTAGCTTCCTTTAACTCTATTTCCAACTTCTCAACCTGGCCGATCATCCCCTCAGCAAGGGATAAAACAGTTTAGTAAACATGCAACTGCAGATAAGAAATAAAACAAGGCACTCAATAAATTATTCACATACTGTCTCTTTTAACTTCGCCTCCTCCTGCCTGTACATATCACACCTGCTAACAAAATTAAAGAAAGCTTAAACAATAATGCTTAATGGAGTGCCAGATAAAAAGCTATATATATTGCCAAAAGATATAAAAGACTATGCATATCCTACGAAATGATAGTAAATATTTTTATTCTGCAATACGTAATTAGAAATTCAGCAATGTTTTGATTTCCAAAGATGAATATCAATTCACAAGAAGGAATTAGTTACTAGCGCTGGATCACATATTCGAAAATATGTGCCCGACGCATTGCCATGGCATTGTCCTGAAGGCGGACTGATAACAGCCATCCGTGTGGCCTTGCAAGGCATGTCAGCAAAGTAAGTCAGCTTAACTCGTTATGGTCTTGGCTTTGTGCCATTTCGACCACTTGTCTAGCCAGAAAGCCCAAGCCATGAACTTGCCCGGGCATATGGTCATGTGAAGACCTTTCCAAGAAAGCCAGCCAGAGGAGAGTGTGGCCTTGCAATGCACGAGACACCAACAAAATTGCCAACACGCTCCTCGGGACAATCGTCCCATCATTGTGTCAGCAACAGAAGGCTCCATGTTAATGTTCTTACTTGGTAACAGAAGGCTGTCTTAGATCAAATTGAGTTCAACACAATATGCATGGGGCCACTTTCTTTACAGAGGAAGAAAAACCTTTGGTAAGAACTACCATGTTAGAACGAGCTTATCCCTGTGAAATTCCATGGGAATTACATGGAGCTTTATAAACACATCCCAAGCTCAGGATTTTTGGATACTAACAGCATGGTAAGCCGTGCTATTCATAAGATGAGAAGAATTAGCCTTCCTGTGTATTATGGATATGGCGATAAGGTACTTACAATATAGATGATAGAACCAACTTATTTACAAAATTGACCAGTTTCAATCCTAATTTAGATCTATACCTTCGCTCAAACGTACCTCATGAATAATTGCAAATTCTCTTCACATATCTTATCAATGACAATGACTGCATTGTCTGACCTGTCTGCTTCTGAATCAGAGGAGGCCTGTGAAAATTTGAAAGTGCTCAACTATCAGCAGACACAAGTGCTCAAACGTTAATACTATAGGACTAAAAGAAGATGGCAAGGAGAGCTGCAATGAAGGCACTCTGTAATTTGTTACTTTATTTAAAAATCAGTAAACTCAGCAGTGGAACATCAGGCCATAGTCAGTGAAGGCTACAATAAATGAGAAGACAACTAAAGCAGTCACACATCAACCTTTTTTTTGGTATAGTTGGTATCATGCTGAGATATATATTGTGACAAAAAGAACTGTTTGTTTAATAAGACAAGATACCACAGAATACATCTACATGAGCTGCTGAAGAAACTTGGCAAGAAAATAATGCTTTACAAAACAGGTGCCACATCACAGCAATATGTTTAGACAAATAGTCGTATAAGACATCACATATATCAATTTTGTGTAGCATTGCTACCCTCAGCACATGTAAATTTAATTCTGGATCCTTGAGTACAAATCATATATTGTCAACTTACACATAGTTTTTGAACAGGATTCTGACTTTGATGTGAGACATCAGCATCTAAAAGTAAACATGTAGACAAAAACACAGTTAATAGAGAACCAATTTTAACTCTAAAAAGAAAAGAGGTAAAACTTTACTGTAGTTTGTTAATTAAAAACATAAAGTGATTGTGCTAAAAAGAAATGCTATAACAGTACATTTCAGCAATAAAATTTTATTTAGTTCCAAACTCTTCTATTCACAGCAACCAAAAGTAGAAAAAAACAAAGAACAGCGGCACCAACAGCAGAAACCATAACCACAATATTACAAGAAAAGGAGATATGCACGTGCATGCACATGACTTGCAATATACTTCATAAAGTACTGCATGGACCTATTATTTTGCCATGTAGGTAAGCGGATATAAGAGAACATCAACCCGGTAGCATATTTCTCTGTTGTAGCCTTTCGCATGAAACAGCTGAAAGTTGTATTAAATTAACCCACTTAAGTAAATAACTTCTAGTTTTTAGCTGCCTAACAATGAGGCTGTCTCCATATGCAATATATGTTTCGGACTTAAAAGTGGCTAATGTAATACACCAGCTCTATACTCACAGCAAACAGCTATAAGTGCAGATGATTCGAACAAAGAAACATCTTAAACAGTTTAACATATGTGAAAAACATGGTATTGAAATAGTTACGTGCAATATTTGGAGGGTTATACCAAACAGCGAAAAATATTTGGACAGTGTCGGAACTTTAAATCACATCCGGGGACAAACTGGTCTGAAAAGGAGGACAACAAGGGACACTAAGAAAGAACATGATGGTGGAGCAAGAAGGCCAAAAAGCCAACATAGAAAAGAAGTACTTTTCCCTCCATGATATAAACTTAAAAGTAGGGCATAATATTTCTTACTAAGAAGTACCATCCCTTGATTTTCTTCCTCGGTTCCTCCCACACCTTGCGGTTTCTGGTTTAAGTTTAGGCCTAGTTTAGGGATAGTTCTAGGGTTTAGTTTTAGGTTAACTTAGGTTAAGGCTTAGTCAGAGAAAAGAGAGGAGCGGCCAGCCTCGCAGCTCCAGGCTGGTTGCAGCCACCACGACCAGCCGCAGCCAGGCCATAGCCACAGCCTTCGGTCTGCCTGGTCACCTGGAGAGGGGACAGCGGAGGCGGATCCAGCTGCAGTGATGACAGCAGCAGAGAGAAGAAGGAAGAAAAAGAGAACTGAAAAATCATAAAGGATGGAATGCTGATGATCTTGAAGTGTAAAAATTCCATATGGCTAGTAGAAGTTCCAGAGAAACGGCTGTAATTGGGTTTGTGAGCTTTTTCACAAAGTCATGATTCGGTTTAAATTTGGTGGGTGATGTAGTTATCCAGAAAATTGGACCCACAGATCAACAGATTGCAAGAAGAAGAACTGCCACTACGTACCACAACTCCAAACTCCAGAACAGAGAAACATAAAGCATTTGACAATGGAAAGACTAGGACCGAAGGAAGTGATTATTTCATAAAAAGGGCATTTTTACACATAAATTGGCATTTTGGCGAATTGAGAGATCAACTAGCAGATTAATTTGCCAATTATAAGGCAATTTTAAGCGACTCTTTTAACAAGAGGACTCCTCAAAAGTCCTCAAAAGAGAAAGTACAACTTCAAATGCATAAATTAAGAGCTAACACAAATCCCTAATAACCCAATAATGAAGCCTAATGACCAGTTCAAGACTAATTAGTATAGATCAGGTACTCTAGTCAAAACTGGTCAATTAATGAGGAAAAGTTGGGCCTTCATAAAAACCCATTACTCTAACGTTAGGACTTAGGCCTTATGGACCTTGATCCACCCAATGGCCTTTTGGCCCATATGAGAGTCAGGTTCATTACCAATTCCACGCCCACATGATGAGCAACAAGAAAGTTAGGGTTATCAGAGAGGGACTTTTTGATGCCCTCATCAACATTTCAATTTATCAGTATTCAACTCAAACAACCCGATTTCTGTTAGGACTTACAGATTTACTCAATTTGTTCTCAGCTTCCAAAATACTCATTCTATCTAACAATCCTTTATTTTCACCGTTTATGGTTTCAACCCCCCCCCCCCCCCCCCCAGCTCATTTCTTATTAGTCATTGATCATCTCCTTGATTTTTACAACTACCCTTGATGAGTATCTAGGATATCATTTCCTCAAAATATTAGAATCATTCAAATCGGATCTTTATCATATTCTCATATTACCAACAAAACTATAAAGATAAATGGAGAATTGCAAATTTTTCGGTAGTAACTATACAGGTGCATGAGATTTCCAATTAATCATAAGGATCTCAATAACTATTCAATGTTCCTAATTTGCCCACTCAAGAGGCAAAATAAAGAGTGAAGCAAACAGGAAAAGAGATGACTTCTTTACCATTACATACCCATGGCATGAAAATCCATGGGACAAGCTCAGTCACTGGGTCGAAACAGCGCACTAACCAGGAATTCATCAGACTAACATGGTCCACTACCAGCTAGTATCTCAAATACAATACATTGTTCATATTCTCTGTCTTCTTATCACTACATTTTACTAGTTTCAAGAAAAAGTTGGAAATTGCTAGCCACTTACAACAATTATGATAAGAGTCCTGTTTATACGACCAAGCGTTTCGGCCGTTGAATTCCAACAGTGCTCCTTAATATAGGGGGCAGACATATGCTTATTTGGAGCGCCGTCAGATCAACGGCTATGACTTAAACTGGGCTCATAGCCTCATATAAGCAGCATGAGACCGGTGTAATTTAAACTTTTCCCTTGTGACAATGCCTAAGTTCTGTCTGTAACAACAATTATCGTTATGTATCTTTGGGTTCAGACACATTTTAACAACTTCACAGTGATTAGATCAAGAGAATATGGTAATTTTTCTTTCACTCATCCACACCAGGTCATAGTTTTGATTTTGTCATATCTAAAAGCATTCTTAAAATATGCCCTACTCCAACCATGCAACCCTCCCAGGCATGAGAAAAATCTGAAAGGTACTTTCTCCATTCAGCTTGTCCACAAAGCTCTTGCAACACAAAATGCAAGTACATTCTCTTGCGTGTCAGCAATCTTACCTCTTGTATAAGTTTGCATTGCTTCATGTTGATCACCATCTCCCAAGGGGGGTGCATTAGCTGCAAGTGCAACTAAAGAATCTTCTTGTCTTGAAGGCATAGGGTTTGAAGCTGACTGATCTATGAGGTGAAGATGAGATCTCCTGCAAAATATTAAAACTGCTTGCATGTTATCAAAAGTTTTAATATTCCACACTATAAACATAAGCTCAGTCCCAACTCTACCAAAGAACAAGCATTTTCACAATAACTATATCATAAGGACATGCAGCAGTAGGAAAGAAGGGCAAGGCCAAACCCATCATATGCTGGTGCATGTGCTTTTCAGCCTCGCAGTGATGCAGAGTGTTGAGCATTGGAAATTTTTAATGATATTCCAAATTTGTGCCACTAGTGTGCAGGGCTTAGATGAGTACAGACAGTCCTATTAGGCCATTACTAGTTCACTAAAGCTTATAAATAATTTGTCAGGGGCAATGTTGTATTTTGAATACATTGTACATTATTGTTAATAATGGTCCTCATCTGTCTGCCAAAAGAAAAAATATGAACTCTAGTCTGCATGTAGCCACACGCACAATAGTTCTTTCTCCTCTTCCTCTCTTCCATTTACTATTAACACATTCTACATGTTAGAAAGCCTCATATCAAACCAATAATCCTAACATGCATGCAGCTACTGTGCAACATAGCAGTTTTGGCATCATCCTCCCTATCTTGAACTCACCATTCCAAAGCATACATCACACATAGCACTCCATCTCAATTGGTGAAGTGTGTTTACCTTGCCTACTTGCTCATATGCAGAATACTGACATTGACCTTGTTGACACTTCGGCTCTTTATTTAAACCTATATGAATTCTATGGCCTTGATTTGCACATGCGTGCCAATGTCATTTGGAGTTCTCCAGTACTCGCATTCAGCCTGTCATATAAGGCTGACATCTGCCCCTCAGCCTTGCTTCTCTCTCTTGATGATTTCTTACTTTTTTATCAGCCTTGCTTCTCTTGTGTGCGTTGGCGATAGACTGCTGGTTTGGTTGCTTGAACCGACTCTAGAGCATTATCAGGACTCCTTAAATGGACATATATTCTGCTCATAAAAATGTTAATCGGATTTGCTAGTTGCTGAAGAACAACTTTTGGACACACTGTCAAGTCCTTGCTGAAGAACATCTGATCATCCTCTCCTTGTTGAGGACCATCAGTTGTTAAATTTGTATCGGCCCTATCTAGCCACTCTACATGTCCAGACGAAGCAACCTGAAGATTCCAAGGTTGTTACTTTTCTGTCTAACTAGGATGTGAATATGCCTATGTGGAGGGACTCAGATGTTAACTAGATCTGCTTTGTTTTCACCTGATGTGGCATTTTCTTGTTTGTCTCATCTTGACCATATAAATGTCTGCTGTCCCTACTGAGCAGTCTTCATTGCTTATTGATTGTCAGGGATTTTCTGTGGCACCTCCTAGTCAGGGGCAAGGGGAGACCAAGTGACGTTTAGAACAAGTGGGTGTTGATTTCCTGGAGCAACTGGAATGCTAAAAGCCGAAACTGTTTGGACCTTGGAAGCCTAAAAGCCAAGTCAGTTCATGAATTGGAAGGTCATGGGTTGTGGTTTAACAATCTAGGAATTATATGTCAAGTCTATCAAGTTGGTGTGTTAGTGGAGCCTTCATTGTTAAGTACTTTACTGTGTCCTATTATATAGCCTTGTGTCCTTCCATGTCTTAGTCAGGAAACACTATAAATAAGGGGCCTGTCTTGGCCGGCTTCTCAGGGGCAGCCAAAAATCCAAGGTCTTGGCAAAATTAGGAAGGCAGAAAAAAGGAGGAAGAGGAAAAATAGAGTATGAGGAAGAAGAAGATGAGCCCATCATTGTGAAAGACGATGGTGTCCTCATACTCCCTAGCGAGCAGTGTTGATCGACTTGGTCACCCATAAAGTTGATTTTCCCAAATGTTAGGGCCTCAAGGTGGTCATGTTTCTGCTTTAAAGGCCTGAACCGTTTTTTAATTAAAGGTCCAGACTGAGAAGGAACTGAACCAAACGAATATTGGTCCTTTTATACCCTCCTTTTAAGGGCTGAACATCTTATAAGAAACAGTCTAAAGCAGAACAAAGTGAACTTGACCAACTTAAAAATGGCTGGGTCACTTGTTCATCTTTATGTGAAAGAATTGTATACTTTGAAATAATTGAACACTCCACACTATTCCAAGTGGGAGTGGCTAGTATCTATCTATAAGAGACAATACAATAAGTGAAAAGGCAAATGAGTAATAAATAGAGAGATGATATAATAAATGCAAAGGCACGTGAGTAACATATGGAGTGGCCACATAACTCTTGGCAGCATGTTTGGCAGCTGTGGGTTGCGGCTTGTTAGAATGTTGTGGGCTACTCTAGAATCTGCCATTAGTGCCAGCGCAATCTAAGCATGGCACAATTAGACTTGTACTTTCTCGACATATCTCTCAGCAGGCCGCTATAGTTAGATGTCACTAGCGCATTCTTACATGGGGATCTATTTGAAGAAGCCTTTATGACTCAGTTTGTTGGTTTTATAGACAAAGATCGCCCTCACTAAGAGTGTCGGCTCCACAAATCTTTATATGGCTGCAAATAGGCCCCTCATGCATGGTTTAATGCATTCATCTGTTAGTTGCGGGTCGTTGGGCTGCTGTGGGCTACTCTACAATCTGCCATTAGTGCCAGCACAATCTTTCTAATATTTTGGGCTACACTAGTCTTATGTCTCATTTAACACCCTGCCACAAGCTGAAGGGGGGACAAGTTCTGCATGAACCATGAACCTGAGCAACCAAAATCTAGAATGTGGAAGTGCCGTAGTAAAGAAATCAGCAGGTTGATGAGTTCTTGGAATGTGTTGAATGGCAAGATCACCCAATGTAACCTTTTCTCGAACAAAGTGCACATCAATTTCACATGTTATGTGCGAGCATGGAAGATGGGATTGTTGGCCATATTTGTGGCGCTAGCATTGTCACAGAGAATTATAGGCTTGGTGGGTGGTGAGAGCTTGAGAGATTGGAAAATATGTAGAAGCCATTAGAGCTTAACACCTGCAACGGCAAGTACTCAACTTCAGAGCTAGACAGAGAAACAGTGGCTTGTTTCTTGGAGCCCCATGTGATAAGGTTAGGCCCGTGGAAGATGCAAAACCCGGTGATGGAGCGACGATCATCGGGGTCACTGGCCTAATCAGCATCGGAGTACCCTTGAAGAAGATTGTTGGAGACAAAGAAACACAATCCAAGTTCAAGGGTACCTTTTGCGTATCGAACAATACGCTTGGCAGCAATCATGTGTGCCACACAGAGCATGCATGAATTGGCAAACATTGCAGCAAAGGAGATGTCCGGTCTTGTGAGCATGAGATATTGTAACACGCCAATGAGCTGGTGATAGGCAGTGACATCGATAAGAGGCTCACCTTTGGTGAGAGACAATTTGGAGGAGGATGCCATGGGTGTGGCCACTGGCTTTGCTCTGTCCATGACAAATTGTTGAAGAAGCTCAACTGCATATCTCGTTTGAGTATGATACAATTCACTGGACGTAAGGTGGACCTGAGGACCAAGGAAGTAATGCAAATCCCCAATTGGCTTCATCTCAAAATGACTGCCAAGATCACGCACAAGTTGATGAATGTGAGAAGAGCAGTTGCCTGTTAAAATAATGCCATCCACATATGAGTTGGAGAAAACTTCAGAACCATAAGCATAAACAAACAAGGAGGCATCATATGGGCTGCTACACGCATCCCTTTTCATTTATTGCATCATCTATCCATTTATTACTCGAGTGCCTCTGCACTTATTATATCGTCTCTATTAAATTGATACGAGTCACCCCCACTTGAAATTGTGAGGGGTGTTTTATCATTTCAACATATTCAATTCTTTCACAAACTGCATTCTAAGTCAGTCCAGTCAATACACAAGATATAAAAAGAATGGAGGGATAAAACGAAGTAATAAAGGGTTTTTCAACTCGCATAACGAGCAAAAGAATACATATATATAGTTGGAGAGACTCTTCCAAAAGTTCCTGAGAAAGCAAATTCCAATCTAAAGTTCCTAAATTAACACTAATGTCTAATGATGGTAAATTAGGTCCCCAATCATCTTCGTGAAGAAAGCTTCTTTTTCGTCCCATACCATTATGACGCCCTGCATTAGGCTCACCATCTTGAAAGGAACTCGCCCTCGAGTTCCAAACTAATTAAGTAACGAAGAGATGCTAGCCAAATAACAAATATGGATCAACCCTCATAGAGAGAGATATGGGCTCATTTGGAGCATATCCGAATAGATAATCAAAGGGATCCGGCTTGATCCATGTTAATCCGGATAGGACCTCCCCTACTACACAGAATTCCTAATTCCAGAAGACCGGTTTGGTCACAAAATAAAAGTCCAACATAAATATGCTACATATGCGGCTGCAAGTTTTGTTGGATAGGTCACCAACATCAAAAAGTACCATAAATATTCAAGTCATCCAGTAAATAGAGAATGGTTCATCTCCAACTCAAAATCCTAGCATGGCAAGCATGTACAATAATATTTATCGGACATCGGACATGAGGTTAAGTTATATTAGGCATTAAAATGTAAATTACTGAAAAGGACTATATTGTTCATCACTTAAAGATGAACAATCCGATAGAAAAAGAAGAAATAAATGGAAATGACTAAATTACCCTGTATATTGTAAAGCATAAAACAAAGGACTTGACCAAATAATACACGAGAAAATACTCCTATATATGATATATACATATGCATCCATATATATATATTTATATTTACATATTTATATTTATATAGTTATATAACTTATCTCATGGAAGACAAAACAGAAGTCACCAAAGTTGAATGGTATTCAACCACTTCCATAGCAATGTTTAGATTCTAGTTGCTTATTGCAAAGAGAATTTATCACTATCCTATGGCTATGTATTGTGACAAAAAGAAAGCACTCTAGCTCACCCCTACGTGATTAATCGCCAAACAAAGCATATTTTTGAGCCATCATCATCTCCACTTTCACATTCTCTTTTTATCATAAGTTCAGTCCTCCCTGCAACTGGCGGACTCGGTTCCTTATGTTCATCAGTAGCTCATTTCCAGTTTCGGTTGAGCAATCTCTCGACTCATTGGGTTCAAGGACTGGCCGTAATCAAAATAAAAATTATTCTTTATGCTCAGTGTAGGATATTTTTTAATTCATATTAATTTTCATTGCATTCACTTAAGTGAGGAGCAAATTAGTTTTCCTTGAACTTTGTTTAGTGTGTTGATCCTATGCCAACAGCTTCTAATACGGCTGTAATTGTGTCTTACAAAAGTATACAATTTTACTTCCCTCACATATTTGAAATTGACAGATATAATCAACAAGAGCAAGGAATGCTATGTCTACTAATCAGGTGAAGGTCAAAAGTTCAATAAATCATGATTGATCTGATCATTACTGGTTGATACCTCTTGTAGGAAAATGATAAGACACATAATAAATCGTTAAAAACTATAACAGTTGAGATCTAACTTCCTTAGGACACTTTGGTAGCTTACAATCCGATAAGGTATCGTTCTAAGCGTTAATATGATATAATTTGTCATATGAGCGTTTAATCTTTAGACTATATGGCATACAGATCATATGCAAATACAATTTTTACCATCGGTCTCAACCTTAAAATGACTAGCTTCTCATTCTACTGCATATATATGAAAAGACAATTTGAAAAGACAGTAGTATATATAGTAGCAATACAAAGAATACAGCAAGACCTCATCAACAAAATAAAAGCGAAGAGGTAACAAACCGATAGTCAGTTATCAGTTGTCTAAGCTTGGTTTCCAATCGAGTGAATAAGGATGTTCTCTCAAAATCTTGTTTGTCATGTGCAGGTTCAATAAAATTTGCCTCAAGAACACCTAGAAAACAAATAGTGCCACAGAAAGATGTAAATGCATGTTACAGTACAGTAGAAATGCATGAAAGTCACAACTAAAAATAAATAGTTGTACACCAGTCCCTAGGTATGAGATATGACGATGATGATGAAGAGAGGTAAGAAGCAAAATTACAATGACAACAATGAAATTGCTTGTTAAAGTATGCATGTCTCCAACTCAAGGTATGCAGTCTCGGTCTCAATCTCAATCTCGGTCAGCCACAAATAAGAAATCTCGAAGAGATCTAGAAGACACTGTGAAAATGATCATGATAAGTATTCCCACAGGAAGCTCAGGAGATGTGGACAGGTAGCAAGTACTGATTCTCATATGATTCTAATGTCAGAAGAGCCACTTATCTTCTAATAAAAGCTCAAGAAAGGCACTATGGACTGATTCTGATGCAGGCTGCTAGTAACCAGCAAGATAGATAATGCATTACAGAAGGGTAGAAATGTCATACAACTAATAGTTAGTTATAACTGTTTAGAGAATAAGGGTAGTTAGGACTTTTTACTTTGTAATGAGCCTATAAATAGGCCCACGAATCTGTTAGGATAGTCAGTTGTTTGTATTTTCAGAAAAAAAATTTTAGTTCTCTGTAACATAGGCTCTAAGCTTGTAGAACTGTGGATTCAGTCTGTTTTCCTATTGTAATTCCTTCGTGGATTCGAAGAGGCCTGAGGATTCAGGCATTGTAACCCTTTCTCTCTCTCAATTCAATACAAGTTCTTCCTATTCTGTTTTCCCATTTAGTTTGCTGCATCAATTTTGGTATCAGAGCATGGCTGAGCAGTCTTCAAAGGCTGCCAACGATCCGGTCAACTTGCAGACATTGGTGTGGGTGATTCAGCAGCAACAAGAGGTTCAGCAACATACCAATGCTCAGATTCAGCAACTGGTTCAATAAATGCAAAAACTGACTTCAAATCTGCCCCTTCGCAAAATCAGGAGCAGATCCGAAAATTCAGGAAAAGGTCAATTTGAGCTCAGACTTCGAGGATCAATTCCAGAGGCAAAACCTAGCCTTCGATGAAGAAAATCAGGGTCAGATTCCCACATTTGCTCAAAGAAACCAGCCTTCTATTGAAAGAAGAAATGGAAGGTATGGACAAGTTTATTCGAGAAGAGGAATGCATGTGGGAGGATTAGACAGAACTAGAGCAACTAATGTTTTAGGAATAGCTGAAATTGACAGCTCTAGTGAGGAAGAAGTAACAGGTCGATTCCAAAATAAGTTGAACTCTCAGTGTAATCCCGAGAGAGATCTGCCAAGACATCAAAGAGGTATGAGCTATCAACCTATTCATCAGTTCAAACCAAAATTGGAATTGCCATCTTTTAATGGACAAATGATAATTGATGATTTCCTAGACTGGATATATGATGTTGAAAACTATTTTGATGTGATGGAAGTCCCTGATGAAATGAAGGTGAAGCTTGTATCCTGTAAACAAAAGAAAGGGCCTGCAGCTTGGTGGAACTAGGTACAAGTAAGCAGGGTACAAAAGGAAAAGCATCCAGTTAGGTCTTGGCCACGCATGAAACAAATGCTCATAGATCAGTTTTTGCCTGTTCATTATGAACAGATGTTGTTCCAGCAATATCAGAATTGCAAGCAGGGCAACAGGACAATTTCAGAGTATCTAGAGGATTTTCAAAGATTGTCAGCCAGGAACAACATAATTGAGAAAGAATCACACAAAATCATCAGATTTAAGTTCAGTTTACAAGAGAAATTGGCTTCTCAGCCTTTAGCTACTTTATCGGAAGCTACACAAGCTGCTTTCCTACATGAAGCCTTGATGAATAGTGGGAATGGAAGAATTGGTTATTCAAGGGGCTACAGTACCAGTTCTAACAGGGGTGTATCTAAGATAGCTACGGTGGAACTACCTATCTCTAAATTTGAAAAGGGGGAATCCTCAAAGACTCAGCCTAAAACTATTACAGTTCCTAATAAGGGCAATAGTTATGTACCAGGTAATCCTAAAACCTGCTACAAGTGTAGGCAAGAGGGTCACATTTCAAGTGATTGCCCTCTAAGGAAAGGGGATCAGGCTAGAAGAGGAGGTACTATTGCTGTTGCTACTAACCAGGAAACACAAAATACAATTCTCAGTCAAGAAGAAGAGGATGCCTACTTAGAGGTATACGGTGATGAACAATTTGAAGGAGAAGATCAACCTGCCAATTATGCGGTAAGAAGAATCCTATCGTCTTCTAAACAGCTTGATGACACTCAAAGACATCAACTGTTTATGACTTCAGCCACAGTTCAAGATAAAGTGTGTAAGGTTATCATTGATGAAGGAAGTACAGAGAACATTATTTCTAAATCAGTGATGAACACACTTAAACTACCTACACAGAAGCATCCTAAACCCTATGCCTTGGGGTGGATTGCAGAAGTTGGTGATTTCAAGGTAACTGAGTAGTGTACAGTACCTTTTCACTATAGGAGGAGTGTATTTAGCTGAAGTGTTATGTGATGTCATAGATATGGATGCTTGCCATATTCTCCTTGGAAGACCTTGGCAGTTTGATGCACAAACAGTTCATGAGGGAAAATCCAATACTTATAAATTGGAACACAAAGGGAAGCTGATTAAATTGATGCCACAGTCCACTACCAAAACAATCAACCAGCAAGAAATCAAAGATAAACCTATGCATACGGTCAAAGGAAAGAAACAACAGGCTGAGTTGTGCCCTAGACAATTTATCAACAGTGACTCAAACAAAGTGTTGCTGTTTACCAACATGCAGTTGCCTCCTATGCGTGATATCCAGCACCAAATCGATCTTATTCCTGGATCTAACCTTCCTCATTTGGCACATTACCGAACAAGCCCAGCAGAGCATCAAGAGCTTCAAAGACAAGTTGAAGACTTGTTGGCTAGAGGATTGATCCGAGAAAGTCTCAGCCCTTGTGCAATACCTACTTTGTTAGTGCCAAAGAAAGATGGAAGCTGGAGAATGTGTGTGGACAGCAGGGCCATTAATAAGATCACCATTAAATATAGATTTCCCATTCCTAGGTTGGATGACATGTTGGTTGGTTCTTAAGTCTTCTCTAAGCTGAATTTAAGGAGTGGTTATCATCAGATTAGGATCAAGCCTGGGGATGAATGGAAAACTGCTTTTAAGACAAAAGAAGGGTTGTATGAGTGGTTGGTGATGCCCTTTGGGTTATTAAATACACCTAGTACCTTTATGCGACTCATGACGCAAGTGCTTAAACCAATTTTGGACAGGTTTGTGGTAGTGTATTTTGATGATATCCTTATTTTTAGTAAGGATGAAACTATTCATTTACAGCGGCTAGCAGAAGTGTTTGAGGTGCTACAACAATATTCTTTGTTCATTAATCTCAAGAAATGTACCTTTCTGACCAGCAAACTTACATTTTTGGGATATATTGTTAGTGCTCAAGGGTTACAGGTGGATCCTTCTAAAACCAAAGCTATTCAAGATTGGCCAGTACCTAAGAATACTAGTGAAGTTAGAAGTTTTCATGGGTTGGCTACCTTCTACAGGAGATTCATTCATGGTTTTAGTACCATTGCAAGTCCTCTAACTTAGTGTTTAAAAAAGGACAGATTCAAATGGACTCTTGAAGCTCAAAATAGTTTTGATCATTTGAAATACAAACTGAGTCATGCCCCTATATTAACTCTACTTGACTTTTCTAAAGTCTTTGAGGTGGAGTGTGATGCCTCAGGGGTGGGTATTGGTGCTGTCTTGACTCGAGAGGGAAAACCTGTAGCATATTTCAGTGCCAAACTGAATGAAGCCAGGAGAAAATGGTCAGCTTACAAATTAGAGCTGTTTGCTTTGGTACAAGCTCTAAAGCATTGGAGACACTACTTGGTTTTAAGGAATTCATCCTTCATATTGATCATGACTCCTTAAGACATCTACAAAGCCAAACTAAACTAGACAAATTACATGCCCGATGGATGTCAGAGTTACAAGACTACTCTTTTGTCATTAAATACAGATCTGGACAATTGAATAAGGCAGCAGATGCTTTGAGTAGAAAGGCTCTTTTGCTAACTACACTACGTACTGACTTGTTTGGGTTTGACTGCTTGAAAGAATTATATGCTGAAGATAAAGATTTCAAGGATATCTGGTTAAAATGCCAAAATGGTACTCCCTCCGTTCCAAAATACTATGTACATTTGAGAAAATTCTTATTTTTATTGGACCATGAAGCCCGCAAAGAAATCACATGACTTTTTCTCCCTCATATCCCGTCCAACTCATATGCACGTTCATGAACTAAATTCAAGTCAATCCTTCCAAGTTTCCTTCAATTTTGAAAAGAGGAAGTCACAAAATTTGGTAAAATATATAAATATTTAAGAAAATAAATATTTTCAAATGTACATAGTATTTTGGAACGGAGGGAGTATTACTTTTTCTTCTGATTTTCACCTAACAAATGGGTTTTTATACAAAGGAAATCAGCTGTGCATACCATCCGATTCTATTTGACAACAGTTGATACATGAGCTACATTTGGTAGGCTTAGCCGGGCATTTTGGCAGAGATAAAACTGAAGCCTTAGTCAAAGAACGGTATTATTGGCCTTACATTAAAAGAGATGTGAGCAAATTCATCATGCATTGTGGGATTTGTCGAAGATCTACGGGCCATGTTCAAAATACAGGCCTTTACTATCCTTTACCTGTTCCTCATCAGCCCTGGAAGACCTTTCTATGAATTTTGTCTTAGGGCTACCAAAAACTAAGAAGGGAATGGACTCTATCTTTGTGGTAGTTGACAGATTTTCGAAGATGGCACATTTCTTACCCTGCAAAAGAACTTCTGATGCTTCTTATGTGGCTCTTCTATTCTTCAACTTTATTGTAAGACTCCATGGATTACCTAGATCAATCACCTCTGATAGGGACAGCAGGTTCTTGGGCCATTTTTGGAGAACCATTTGGAGAAGATTGGACACTACATTGCAATTCAATAGCACCTGCCATCCACAAACTGATGAATAGACAGAGGTGGTGAATCGAACGTTGGGTAATCTCTACAAATTTATTCCAGTGCTACACCTAAACAGTGGGATGTATTTTTATCCCAATCTGAGTTTGCTTATAACTCTACGCCTAATAGATCCACTAGTTTTGCTCCCTTTTTCATTGTTTATGGCTTCCTTCCCAAGCATCCAGTAGATCTGTCTTCATTGCCTAAGCAGGTTGGGGACAATACTCAAGCTATGGACACAGTTTCTAAATTGGTTTCTATTCATCAACAAGTCCGAGAGGCTTTACAAAAGTCTAATTCAGCCTACAAAGCTAAAGCTGATTGTAAAAGAAGGGAACAAATTTTTCAACCAGGAGATTTTGTCATGGTTTACCTCATGAAGGATAGGTTACCAGTTGGCCATTATAGCAAGTTAATTTGAAAAAGGTGGGGCCTTATCAGATTCTCAAATGTATCAGCAACAATGCCTATGTAGTGGATTTACCTGCACACATGTCTATCTCCAAGACCTTCAATGTATCTGATCTCTCACCTTATTATGGGTCCTAAGGAGTTTCCATCTCTTTAGTTCGAGGTCAAGATTTTCTTCAGTAGGAGAGTCTGATGCAGGCTGCTAGTAACCAGCAAGATAGATAACACATTACAGAAGGGTAGAAATGTCATACAACTAGCAGTTAATTATAACTGTTTAGAGAATAAGGGTAGTTAGGACTTTTTACTTTGTAATGTGCCTATAAATAGGCCCACGAGTCTGTTAGGATAGTCAGTTGTTTGTATTTTCAGAAATTTCTTTTAGTTCCCTGTAACAGAGGCTCTAAGCTTGTGGATTCAAGCTCCAAACTGTGGATTCAGTCTGTTTTCCTATTGTAATTCCTTCGTGGATTCGAAGAGGCTTGAGGATTCAGGCATTGTAACCATTTCTCTCTCTCAATTCAATACAAGTTCTTCCTATTCTGTTTTCCCATTTAGTTTGCTGCATCAGATTCTCACATGAATATATTCTCACAGGAGTATGTTCTAACAATTTTTATTTGGAGATCAATAATAAAGGAAAAGCATGATCAAAGCAAAGGTATTATATTCTAATAATCGGTGTTAGGAGTCTAATAATAAGGTGAAAACGTGGCCAAAGCAAAACGATTTTACTAAACTTTTCTTGAAACAGAACCGAGATTAGGCGAGAGTGATCTATATCTCTTTGAGATCTAAAATTTTAATATGCTTACAATCCTATTTTATCGAGATTTTCCATATATATGCCCAGATTTCAGCAAGATTTGGAAATTGCCTCTCACGAGACAGGTTTTGTGCCTTAATTTCTCAGACACCCATTGAAAGAGAGATCTCAGCGAGAGATTGCGAAATCTCGCTGAGATTCAAAACCATGGTCCAACTTGGGGTAACAAGCAAGGTGGAGTACGCAATCATCACATCAACATTCTACACCTAATGTCGTAAATAATTAGGATGTGTGTGTGTGTCTGTTTCTGCGTGTGTGTGCACGTGCACATTTGTCTTACTTACTAGCAAGCAAGCACAAATCAACTCTTGAAGGAAAGTGCTTGCATTTAGACTTGGGAGAGCTGACTGTAGTGAAGGATTGCAAGATCAACATGCTGTCACCAGGATTTCACATCCTCTCAACATGCCCAGATATATATTTAAACATGACAAGATAAGTTTTTAAAAAAAATGATTTTAATGGAGAAACATTTCTGAAGGTATAAAATAAATTCTTGTAGAGGAATATTGGAGAGAATCTTGGCTGATTTCTCTTATGTAAAGTGTTTTTGCAGAAGAAAGATCTACACGTAAGTTTTTTTATGGTCATTTTTCTGATGGGAACTTGATTGGCTAATATTAATTTGAATTGAAGGAAAATTTACCAAGGGAAACTGTTTCTTCTTAACAAACCCTTATTTTATCCTAGCGAGATCATGGAATTTCAGGCCACTGAAATAGGTATTGCAAACCTTGGCTGTAGTATTTTTATTTCTATTATGAGCTCTGATCCCACCATTTGTGGATTGTGAGATTCTATATCAGTTAGCAGAGTGCACGAGACAACCTATCTTTCAGCACTCGGTGGAAATTATACACCTTTACACTGGTAACAGCATGTCCTTTTTTCTTTTTTTTGGTACAAGTCCTGGTTTCTGTATAAGACTATGCTATGATCAGCATCATAATATATTGACAATTATTCCCTTCCCTCTCTCTTCTGTCTCTTCATCACTCTTGATACCTACTCTCACACTCTCTACCTCGTATATCACACTTAATGTAATAGCTAACAGTTCAACAACATTACACTAGAAATAAGGATGACAAAATCTACATTGTGCTGGTGATTTGAGTAACCTTTATTTTTATATAAAAAGGTGTTTTTATAGCACTTCAATCCTGAATGTGTGTCATGTGAAGTTAGATATAAATTGATCACCTCACTGTTAAGTAATATTAGTTGGTGTAAAAAGTGAAAGTTCCATATGAATATACATCATAAAGATGCATGGTAGCCCCTACAGTTGCTTATCCCTTCTCATCACCCCGTTCTAGCCCGGCCTTCGACCTGCTTTGCCCAGCTTTCAGAGTGCTTGCATATTCCCAAAAACTACAGAGGGTAGCAGATGACTGTACAAACTGACGCTACCGCCCCCCTGGCTCCGGCGTGGTCATCTAATGTAACCACAAAATCACGGGCTTCTACAGGATGTCTGCCCAGACCCCCATCCAAAAACAAAAAAACCGCCCCCACCCTTTACTCTTTTTTTGTTATGGCCACTTGTCACTGACTTGAAAGAATGTGACCAAATTGTCACTAGTTACCATGGACGAAATTGCACCCCTTCCTTCTTCCTCCTCTCTTTCTTCTTCCTTTATCTCCTCTCTCTTCCACATCCAGCAGCCGCCACCTCCTCCGCCCATCGCCACATCTTCCTCCACTTGCTGCATTCTCCAGCCATTGCCTCCTACCCATCTCCGCCTTCTGTCTTGTATCTCCCTCCGCCTCTCCCTTCGCCTCCCCCCTTTCACTCCGCCAGCACCTCTGGCCACAGCTCGCCCAGTGTATTTTTGCCCAGAAACACAGTAAACATGTCCTTATTGTGTTATTTAAAAATACTGTGGACCTAATTTCAGAAAAGTTTCCTTCCCTATTCCTATTGCCAGCTTCCTCTTTTTTGCTTTTGCTATGACTTAAAAACACACCCACAGGAAAGGGAGGAGGGTATATGAAAATACTATGGGTATTTTTCTATTGCTTTTGTTATATCCAACCTCCCAGAGGCAACCTTTCCACGAATCACAACAATAAATAGCAACATCAATAATTATACAAGAAGCAACAGAAAAAAAAATTATTAACATAATGAAAAACAATAGCGCATCTACGCATACAATACTCTATAAATCTTAGTTAAGGGAAGAAAAGAAATACCTACTACTCCCCTCCCAAAGGCTCCAGAAGAAATAACTGTAAGGAAGGGCTAAAATAACAAAAAATTTGGCATCAGGCGATTTACAGACGCAGCAGAAATTACACCCACATACAGAAAAGAAATTGCTATGTGGGTACCATAACGAGACGGTTTTTATGATAGATATTGACCCCATGAGCTTTCAGCATTGGTGCTTCTTTTACAAAACCAACAGTTATCTCCACCACGATCTAGGATCACAAAATGCCAAATTGATGTCAAACTAAGCATAAGACTAAATTTGCACCTTTTTAACAATAAAAATATGTAGGGCTGCCAACTGTAAACATTTGACTGCCCTGCCTAGGCTGACGATAAAAGGTTATGGTCTGGATAAGACTTCTTTAATCACCATAACCATCTCCCCACATCATATGCATAACCATTTCGTTACCAGATGATATATAGCTTATTCCATGATCATCACATTAACTATTAACCATCCAGTTAAATGGTTAACCATTACCAATATTGTCACTTGTTAATTGATAACAATTATATAATTAACATCTTAGTTGTGTGCTGATGCTCTCATCCTCTTTCCTTATACAATTTATACCCCCTTGCAATAAAATTTAGCCAAAATGCTTTAAAAGCTGCCCTACAGCCATTTCAAAAAAGGGCCCACATGTAACTACGAAGTAGAGAGCTGGAGTCACATAGAAGTTACACAAATTTAAAGTAATCACATTATCTAGTAAACTGGAAGTCTACCTAAATAAAATAAAATAAAAACAAAAGTCTACCTTCTAAGGTTAGTCATAATGTACTAGTAAACTAAAACTCCATGTCTTATTGAAAATAAAAGTCCTTTCTTCATTGTACTCTGTGTATACCTTTGAACCTGCACATACAGGAAGACAGTTTTACTCGCTTCTCTCCTCTAATGGTTAAACGGTTAAGCAGTTATGGCAATCAGTTTTTGTAACCAATCCAGTTAGGAAACCATTGGATGAACCCGTTTTCTTAACCTAGATGCAATTTTAACCTATTCATTTGATTTTGTAGTGGTACAGACAGTTAATTAGTCAACCAGTTACCGTTGGGAACCCTAGTTCTAACATCAATCAATAACCAGTAAAAGACTAAATCCATTGGTTAAAATTGTTCCTTCCATAAGGAAATGGGTAAATTTATCCAACCATTTCATAATTGGAATGATTAAGAAAAAATCATTTCCAAAACCACTAACCGTTATCCGTTTGGTAAAGATATAAATGCTATAAATTTTATGTCATCTATTATACCACTATGTATACCCCACTTCCTAAAGCACTGAATCCCAAAATTTTTCCACATAAATGAATGTCTAGTGAATCCATTAGCTTAATGTACTATTTAAAGGACAGATTCCAGTTATATGCAATGTAAGAAGATTCAAGCAAGAACTAATAAGTATAATTTTGCATCTTCCAGTTTGTTGCAGGTTCAAAAAAAATAATGAATGCAAGGAAGAAAAAAATGTTATTTTCTAGCATTTGCGTTCTAAAATTTGTGCACAACTTTTAACTGTTGTGTTGTACCATATGGGTACACGGATTAAATCCATAGAGAAGTGGGATGAAGGAGGCGATAGACTGTCAGGCGAGCACATGGCGTGCAAAGTCGTCAGGGGAGAGAAAAGGGAGAAGTAAGACGACAAGGGAGAGAGAAGTAGATTAGACTTAATATTTTATTCCTCACCAAATTAGAACATAGCTCTTACATTAGATAGATTTGCTAACAGGCTCATTAACAAAGTACCTAGGCCCAATAACTGCTAATAAACATGATGACTAATAAGCAACTACCTTTTTTTATAATCTAATAAACAAACACCTAATAACCCAAATGCCTGTATTCAAGAAGGAACCCTAGTTACTAGCATGAAGACCCTAGGGGCGTCACAACATTCCACCTCGCTTCTGCACCACCTCGTCCTCGAAGTTGCATTACGCTTATTTGCATTGGGCCCATGATAGCTCCGCTTAGGAGAGGGCCAAGGCAGGTGCCATCAACAAAAGCTATAATATGCAGAAGGTGTAGCCTTCGATGGCAATCAGAAAGGTGGCTAGTGGCTCAAGCAACCGTGTCTCAAATGGAAGAGCCGTCAATGGAAGCTGGAGTGAGGCAAGGATAATTTGGGACGGTGATGGCAAATCAGCACGGAGAGGCAGCAACGCTTGTTGGTTTAGGGCAGCGGTAGGCTATCTGCAAAGGACCCTAAGAATTGAGATGTCATTGGTGGCAGCAACAGTAGTGGAGTCAGACACGGACCACAAAAGTCTGTCTACAGTAGGCACCAGCCGCGAAGGCTCAGCATATACCAAGTGCGATGATTAGTGAAGGACCATGGGTGGTCTGGACAGATGATGAACCACAAAGGGCCCAGACAGAAGACCATCTGGTGGAGGTGGGAGATAGGACCGTCAGGCGAGCACATTGCATGCAAGCCATCAGGGGAGAGAAAAGGGAGAAATAAGACGACAAGGGAGAGAGAAGTAGATTAGACTTAATTGTTCATTCCATAACCAAATTAGAGCATAGCTCTCACATTACATAGATTTTCTAACGAGCTCACTAACAAAGTACCCAAGGCCTATTAACTCTTAATTAACCATAATGACTAATAAACTAGCACCTAAATAACCTAAATCCTCTCATTCAAGAAGGAACCTTAGTTATCTAGCATTCGGGCCCTAGAGGCAGACAAAACCCTATGGACGGATCACAACACTAACCCTTTTTTTGTCATTATATATGAGCCGTTTTCCTAAAAATAA
This sequence comes from Houttuynia cordata, assembly GCA_039654745.1. Taxonomy (NCBI): domain Eukaryota; kingdom Viridiplantae; phylum Streptophyta; class Magnoliopsida; order Piperales; family Saururaceae; genus Houttuynia; species Houttuynia cordata. The sequence continues at coordinate 14,976,542 of CM077504.1, forward strand.
CTCAATGGTCTCTTTCCAAGTATTTTTACAGCAAGGGAAGATTAAATTGTGTTAGAAAAAGAGGAGAATTACGAATAAACAGCCAACTGAAGATTATGATTGTTATTTTTCCGATGAATGAGATTTTACAGTTATGTGAATAAAAGGTAAAAATGCCAATTAGCAGTAACGAAACAAGTAATGATTAATCGGTTAACTGGATGGGTAATCATCGTTTAAAATGGTTGCAAAACAGGTTCTAGCATTTGGGCGAAGGAATGTGATGTGGACATCTAAGAGATTAACCTTTATTTAGTAGTTTCCTATTTTAGCAGAATTCTATTTTGATAAGAATTGTTCTTTTAATTGAGTCCTTGTTTAAGCATGTGACTTTATTTAGGAGAGAAGATTTGTATCCCGTTTTTAATTAGGACAGGTCCTTGATTGGCTTGTAGCTTTCCTTTTCACACACATACAGTAAGCCAATTTAAAGGCATGATCATCAATGAAAAGGCAGTCGATGCTCTAGCATATTTCTGAGAGTTTGAGGTCTCTTTGTTGGTGGATTCCAACTCTTTTCTCCGGTGGATTCCAGAACCCTGCTGGTAAACTCCAGCAGCCTGACCATCTGGCGGATTCCGGCGGAACCTTGGTGGATTCCAAGGTTTCAACCTTTAATTTTTTTAATTCCTCTTTTTATCCCTTGCACCTTTCAATTTCTCATCTTTTCCTTCTAAAAACTTGTTGTCTGATGGCTATGATTATTGATGGAAGAAGTCTTAATCACACCATAACCTGTCAATTGGTAGACCTAATGATATGAATGAAACACAGATGATGAATTCCAAAAGGACGTCAAAGAGTCACTTCCATAGTCAATTCATTCCACAAGTAGTTCTAATTATCCTTAGTGTTCCTCTAGATAAGAATAGGAAACTTACATCTTTTGCATTGGCCCCAACTTGTGGCCTGTATGATACAACTTTTGGAAACTTTAAGTTGTCAACAATAGACAGTTGTTCCACTGCTTTCCCTCTCAACATTATTTGAAAGTTTGATAACTTCCGAAAATATAGTATGGAAGTGTATGCCTGTGAAAGATATATATAAAGTTTCAGATGTATCACTTCTCATTGCTATAAATTACTATACACAATATCAAAGATGCAAAATGCACATGAAGATAAGTTTGAAACAATAGATATAGAACATACCCTCAGTGAGTAGCGATAGCAGTAAGAAACATGAGATTCAGCTAATTCTTTGTGATACTTCTGACTAGTGCTCCCATCATCACTCAGTCGTATATCCTATGGATAGAGAAAACAGTAAGTACAAGTGTACTATATTATTTATTGTTTGTTAATATGAATTAGTTTAGTATGCGTCCAATGTTCTCCTTGGCATCCTCAGCCTCTCATTGATTATTGCTAAGCCAAATTAAGCCACTTACTATATTTTGAACATAATCCGCCACTTGTACTTGAAGAGTAGATTCAATCACATAGCTAATAATCAAATCAAAATGCTTTCTAGGTTATATCTATCTGCACTGAACTTCTCAGTTTTTGCAACAATAACACTAAGACATCCAAGGATCACAACTTAATCCAGAACCTGAGAACCTGAAAGAATTACCGTTTGACTCATGGATGGGGCTTAGTTTTGTGCTTGAATTAAAAAACAATAACAAAGGTCAAAAATAATTCCATGTATTCCCATATATTCCGATCATGACCTCTCTTTATGGGCCAGTCGTGTAACCCATCATGTTTAGAGCTTTTCTTAGTAATGATGTGTCCTACAGCTTCTGTTCCTAAAGCTTATGGTTTTCTAAGTTATATTTTTGCTTAGTGGTTTCCATCAAGTTTATTTGTGGATCCACTAGGGGCCAGTATTATGTGTAAAGGGGTCACACCATCTCTTCTCACTTTGGACATGATGAAGTTATTTGCAATTAATCATCTTTCCTCTCAGGCTGTCTTACTGGCCCTGGCCATTCGTTCCCGTCTCTCCATAACATTTTCCTACTTCTTTTCCCCAAATCCAACTCTACTTCAGCCTTATTTTACTTAGTCTGTATCTATTTGTCCATAACTTTCTTTCACGAAAATCTGCTCTTATGACCATTTCCGAGCCCTAACTAAAGCATAAATCTCAGGTTCACACCACAAAGTGTCCAAGGATCAGAATCTTTGATCTCGGTTTTGTCTGCGTTGGTATAGGGTTGCGCAAAGAGATCACAAAATAATCTTGGTGATGCTAAAAAAGATTGGAAAATTCTCCTTTCTTATTGGGGCTGAGTTAGACAATTAATTGACTGAACACGCATTGTGGTCACCTAGCTGCATTGCACAATTGCCGATTGATTATGATGCATATGACTAAAGTTCATCTTGTTGTAGCAGTCTTGTGACTCATCAACGACCAAACTCAATATTGAAAGATGTACTTTAATAGCAATGATTACAGTTATTTACAACTACGAGCTATAAAGAAAGAACTTCAAGGCAATTTTTCCTATAAGTTAGGAATTAAATGCTCAACATTTAAGATTTTGTATATTACGTATCCAATAACTCCGCCGTTGTGTCCCACAATGTGTAACAACCCACGATTTTTTACCTTTCAAAAAGGCAAGGGTCCAAAAAATATCTACTAATATAAAACTGTGAAGTCGCTAAGTACAACTACCCGTCACAATGAGGTGGTAATACTAATACAATTCCCAGGGATCCACAAATTGAGTACAAGCACAAAATAAAGATTACAAATCCAACTCTGTGGCATTTAAATTCATACAAACCAAAATCAGAGTTAAAGTCTAAAGCCTATGAGTATAAATGTTGATCTTCAAATTTCCACTTGTACTACAAAAGTCCTTCATGAGAACTTACAAAGTAGCCTTACTAGAACCTGCAATATCTATGGGGTGAGTATACAAGGGAGAGTTATACTAATAAGCGTAAATGTGCACAAATAGGGAATTAACAACTGATTAGATATTTAAGTCAATAAAACATAATTATCAATTCGGATTGTGTAACTAAGGCGTCATTACGCCAAACAACAACAAAGTATATCTTAACTTTGAAACATCGTGACTTCATTAAGCCAAATTCATAGAAAGTATTCTCTCTTAGTTTCAAATCAGTTTGGACCTCAATAGACCAAATCAACCACATAAGCATCAATATGCCACATCAAATGAAAGCACATAATTACTACTTTCAAACTAGTATCCTAGACACCTACTCCAACCTAAGGAGTCTAGCTGCATGTACTTAGCAGAAACCCTCTTACTCCCCCACATATCATGAAATCCAAAGCATGTGAAGAGAAAGAGTTGCCCAATGCCCATGGGGCAGCCCGGCGTCCTAAGTGGAAGGTCTTCCCATGACAATATCCACCGTTGCATGCGTTACCTCCTTAAGCATATGCCTTTACTCCATAGAGCGACCCTTCGTTAGGGGCGAAAGACATCAACCTTACTCCTTAGAGTTGCCCTTTATTAAAGGCAAAAGGCAGATCCGGTAGTAGTTGCCCTTCGTTAGGGGCGGAGCAACCGTTGGTACATAGATGACCTTGCATCTTGTTGTACACTTGCCCATCCTTAGATAACAACGCCTACTTGCATACTAGGATGACATTTGCATCCTTTCTGGAATTTGCCCTTTCGCAAAACTCCGTTGTGTACCTGATATCAGACCTTCACCAAAAAAAGTCCCCCAACTCATGAAAAAGGTAGTTTTCTTTCAAAATAGGCTATTTCCCAAAGGTGAATCAAATCAATGATCAAATCCATTTAAATCACAATATTTTAACATAGAAAGATCTTTACTTGAAACCATTTTATCAAGACAGAATATTATTCGTAATACATATAAGTAAAGCATGCATTTTGACAACCATCAATGCTAATCCACAATATAATATGTAGAAACACAACATATACTTTAGAAATAACTTTCTAACAGAACCATATTTACAAGCAATCATGCTATAAGAAAGGATAAAACCCCCTACCCTAGTCCTTTAGCAAGCAAGACTCTAATTTTTCTACTTTTAGCACTTGAATCTCCTTGACCGTGGTGATCTCAGCTCCGATCGACTAACTCCAGCTCAAAATCTCATTAGCCTTGATCACGTTCATCCATACCTCCCTTGAAGATTTCATTGAAGTTCTTAGAGGAGACGTGCAGAAATCAAAAATCAGAGGAAGGGTTGGGGTTGAGCTTACTATGGATTAGATGATAGAGGAGAGGTTAGCAGCACTAGGTCCATCTCCCCTTGAGGTTTCCTCCTTAGATCAAGCTCCTAGAAGCTCCCCCCAAAAGGCTTCCTTGCTCTGGACGCAGCTTTAGAGGAAAAAGGAAGTGAAGGGAAGAAGATGGGCTAGGGCTTTCATTCCATACCCAGGTACCCGGATCCACTTTAGACCCAATTATTGCATAGGCCATAATTTAGGCTCCTGAACTCCGAATTTCCACAACTTGGTACTGTTTCGAAGATATATTTGCTGTCTATCTGATCCTAAAATATTAGCCTTATATTCCCTCTAGATCAAGAGATAAACCATAAGTAAACTATATGGGCCACTTACTACACTAGAAACCAAGTTAGTTTATTTACAACTGAACTAATTTTTGGTATAAGTTGCATCTCAAAAAGGTTTACTACTAAAATGATACTCAACATCTACTTACCAACTAAACAATGCTAAGAGCATGAACATGATATCATCATATATCAAATTATACAATGATATCATGAAACCAAGGGGATAACAACATTAGATCAAAGTCACAAAATGTTATACAAAACCGGATGCTACAACCTTCCCCCCGTATTGGAATTTCGTCCTTGAAATTTACAAATCATTCAATAAACAACTCGGGGTATTTTCCTCTCATATCAGCCTCGACCTCCCATGTAGCCTCCTCTATGGGGTGATTCGCCACAAGACCTACACAAGCAAGATTCTCTTTCCTCTCAGCACTTGCTCCTTCCGGTCTAAAATCTGAATCAGCCTCTCCTCGAAGGTCAGGTCTGGCCTCACCTCAAGTGGGACCTGGTCAAACAATGAGAAGGATCTGACACATACTTGCGAAGCATGGAGACATGGAAAACATTGTGGACACTCGCAAGTTGAGGGGGTATAGCCAATTGAGGACCAATCCTCTCTAGGATCTCAAAGGGACCAACAAATCGAGGACTCAACTTGCCTCTAACGCCGAACCTCATAACACCTTTGATTTGCGATATCCTCAAGAACACATAGTCACCCGCCTCAAATTCGAGTTCTCTACGCCTCCTATCAGCATAGCGCTTTTGCCGACTTTGTGCCGTCAATAACCTTTGCTTAATCAGCTTCACTTTATCAGTACACTGCTGCACCAACTCAAATTTGATCACTTTGCGCTCTCCAGCCTCCTCCCAACAGGTTGGTGATCTACAAGGCCGCCCATATAGCGCCTCATATGGTGCCATGCCGTACTAGAGTGAAAGCTATTATTGTAAGCAAAATCCACCATGGGTAAATGCTCATCCCAATTGCCCTTCTAATCCAAGGCACAAGCTCGCAACATATCTTTGCAAACTCCGCCAAAACTGAGATGTAAACCGACTATCTCTATATGAGATAATGGATAGCGGCACACCATGCAAGCTCACGATCTCCTTGATGTACAAGCGTGCCAGAATATCAACGGTTGCTTCTTTCGAAGTGGCAAGAAATGCACAGACTTTGTGAGTCGATCGATGATCACCCAAATTGATTCATGCCCGAGTCTCGTCCTCGGCATGCCTGACACAAAATCCATTGTAATGTGCTCCCACTTCCATTTCGGAAGTTCTATGGGCTATAACGCCCGAGGAGGCCTCTAGTGCTCTGCCTTCACTTGTTGGCAAGCCAGACATATGGAAACACACTCACCCACATCCCATTTCATCCCATTCCACCAGAAATTCCTTTTCAAGTTTGGTACATCTTCGTCCCTCCCGGGTGAACGGTGTACCTGGAGTGATGCGCCTCATGCAATAGGTCCCGCCTCAACTCTAGAAGAGTAGGGACTACTAGCCTCCCATTGAAACGTACACTCCCATCAGTCCCTCTGGTGAAACCAAGCTTCTTGAGCAGGGCTTGTGTCTCCTCATCCACCTTCTTAGCTTCTAAAACTTGCTCAACAATTGCTGATTGTACCACTAGATTAGCCACCAAGGATTTCCCATGCCCACCTCGAAGCTGTGGTCGAAACTCCACGATCTCTTCGAGCAATACTTTGCCGTATTGCATTAGCACACAACCAAGTCCTCGACCTGAGGCATCGCTGTACAAGACAAATTCGCCACTACAGGATGGTAAGGTTAACACTGGGGCAGCGGTGAGCCTCCTCCTTAGCTCTTAAAAGTTGTCCTCACATGCATCGCTCCACGCAAAACTTCACATCTTTGCGTGTCAACTTGGTTAGTGGCAAGGTTATCTTCGAGACGGAACAAAGTTTTGGAAATTCAGAGTTCAAGAGCCTAAGTTATGGCCTATGCAATAATCAAATCTGAAGTAGATCCGGGTACCCGGGTATGGAATGAAAGCCATTAAAGCCCTAGTCCATCTTCTTTTCTTCACTTCCTTTTTCCTCTAAAGTTGCATCTAGAGCAAGGAAGCCTTTTGGGGGGAGCTTCTATGAGCTGGATCTAAGGAGGAAACCTCAAGGGGAGCTAGACCTAGTGTTGTCAACCTCTCCTCCGTCATCTAATCCATAGTAAGCTCAACCCCAACCCTTCCTCTGATTTCTGATTTTTTCACTTCTCCTCTAATAACCTCCATGAAATCTTAAAGGGAGGCATGGATGAACGTGATCAAGGCTAATGGGATTTTGAGCTGGAGTTAGTCGATCGGAGCTGAGATCACCACGGTCAAGGCGATTCAAGTGCTAAAAGTAGGAAAATTAGAGTCTTGCTTGCTAAAGGACTAGGGTAGGGGGTTTTATCCTTTCTTATAGCATGATTGCTTGTAAAGATGGTTCTATTAGAAGGTTATTTCTAAAGTATATGTTGTGTTTCTACAAATTATATTGTGGATTAGTATTGATGGTTGTCAAAATGCATGCTTTACTTATATGTATTACGAATAATATTCTGTTTTGATAAAATGGTTTCAAGTAAAGATCTTTCTATGTTAAAATATTGTGATTTAAATGGATTTGAGCATTGATTTGATTCACCTTTGGGAAAGGGCCTGTTTTGAAAGAAAACTACATTTTTCATGAGTCGGGAGACTTTTCTGGTGAAGGTCCGATATCAGGTGCACAACAAAGTTTTTTGCCAAAGGGTAAATTCCAGAAAGGATGCAAGAGACATCCTGGTACGCAAGAGGGTTTTGCCTCTAAGGAAGGGCATGTGTCCAGCAAGATGCAAGGGTTATCTATGTACCAACGGTAGCTCCACCCCTAACGAAGGGCAACTACTACCGGATCAACTTTTCGCCCCTAATAAAAGGCCGCTCTAAGAAGTAAGGTTGATGCCTTTCTCCCCTAACGAAGGGCCGCTCTACAGAGTAAATGCAACTGCCCCAAGAGAGGACAAGATAGGCCTCGAAGAACGTAACGCATGCAAGTGTGGATTGTATCATGGGAAGACCTTCCACTTAGCGCGCAGGGCTGCTCCATGAGCACCAGGCAACTCTTTCTCTTCACATGCTTTGGATTTCATGATCTGTAGGGGAGTAAGATGGTTGCTGCCAAGTACATACAGCTAGACTCCTTAGGTTGGAACAGGTGTCTAGGATGCTAGTTTGAAAGTAATAATTATGTGCTTTCATTTGATGTGGCAAATTGATGCTTATGTGGTTGATTTAGTCTATTGAGGTCCAAACTGATTTGAAAGTAACAGAGAATACTTTCTATGAATTTGGCTTAGTGAAGTCACGATGTTTCAAAGTTAAGATATACTTCGTTGTTGTTTAGCGTAATGAGGCCTTAGTTACATAATCCGAATTAATAATTATGTTTTATTGACTCAAATATCTAATCAATTGTTAATTCCCTATTTGTGCACATTTATACTTGTTAGTATAGCTCTCCCTACTGAGTATATTTATACTCATAGGCTTTAAACTTTAACTCTGATTTTGGTTTGTATGAATTTAAATGCCACACATTTGGATTTGTAATCTTTATTATGTGCTTGTACTCAATTTGTGGATCCCGGGGAATTGTATTAGTATTACCACCTCATTGTGACCGGTAGTTGTACTTAGCGACTTCACAGTTTTATATTGGTATATATTTTTTGGACCCTAGCAATTTTGAAGGGTATAAAATATTGCCCGTTCCCAAGTCCAGGGAAAAGGAGTTCTATGGATCTTACACCACACATACTAGCTAGAGCTAGGGCATTCTCTGGAAGCAACGCGTTGTGCAAAAACCTGGGTGCAATGATAAGTGAGCAAGGGTTGGCTAAGTCGTTCCTTAGAAGCGGCGTGTTGCAACAACGCTCAATTGTAATAAAAAGTGAGCAACGGTTCTCGTGTTGGTATGGACGGGAGCAAGTAAAGAAGCTAGTCCAAAAGCGTAGGATTAGACTGGCAACGTGGAATATTAGGACCTTAAAGAGCAAGGGTATGGAGTTAATACAAACACTTAAAGAAGGATGATTAACATAGCCTTGCAGGAAACTAAGTTTGTAGGAGAGAAGGCTAGGAACTGCAGGAGAGCTTTAAGCTAGTTTATATAGGTAAGGATTCAAATAGGAATGGGGTTGGTATAGTGGTTGATAAGGACTTAGAGAGAAAATCTTGTAGGTGTCAAGACATTTAGTGAGTTATATTAGTAAGCCTGGCGTTAGGGGAATTTATAGTTTATGTTATTAGTGCTTTTGCACCTCAAGTAGGATTAGGAGAGAACCTTAAGAAACAATTATGGGAGGAAATGGACTTAATAATGCAAGGGATACCTAACAGGGAAAAGCTATTATAAGGGGCGACTTAAATGGGCATGTTGGGGAGACGAACATAAGATACGAGAGGGTGTATAGAGGGGAATGAGATGGGATAAGCTATTATTGAGTTCGCAATAACAAACAATCTAGGTATAGAAAATACCTATTTCAAGAAGAGAAGAGCACTAATAAGTTTCAAGAGTTGACCTCACAAGAGCCAAATAGACTTTTTCTTAGTTAAAAGCAATGATAGAACTAAATGTAAGGATTATAGGATTAGAAATGAATACATTCGCGAGTTTAGGAGTAGGGGTAGCTCCTTTAGGGAGAAGTTGAGGGAATGTAGGTTGCATTGGTATGGGCATATGCAAAGAAGATCAATAGATGCCCTGTGAGAAGATTAGAAGGGATGCATGTAAATGATGCCAAAAGAGGGGGAAGGAGACCTAACAAAACTTGGATGGAGTTAATAAAAAAGGACATGACTTTACTATCTCTTATAAAACAGACCTGAATGGAGGCGTAAGATCCATGTCGCCGACCCCAAATAGTTGGGAAAAGGCGCTACTTGATTATGATTATGATATTACCTATCAAATGAAATCAACATCATTGCATTCACATTGAACTTTTAAGGGCTTTTTATTCTCTCTATAATTTGTATTTGGCATAGAAATTGTTTTACTAATACTTCACGAAACTCCAAAACAAAATCTAAGTTAGGATTATTGTTAGTTTAGAATTATTGGTTGAGCTTTTAATGTGTTAACATTACTAGTAATAGTTAAAGCGCTTAAAAGAAGGGGTGACTAACATGGTGCTAGAGAAAAGGTTCTTGGTTTAATTCCTGCACGACGTAGTGTTACCTTTTGTGTGTCCAACCCTGGGACAATGTGTGAGTGGTGACAATAGACTCAAAATGTCTTTGCAGACATGGACGCATGTACTGTATTGATAATGATACACTAATACTATTTTATCTCTAACGGGCTAAACTTCATGTATGATGAAGTAGTGGAGTACTAAAAGAATTTGTTCTCAAATTGAGAGCACATCATAAATGATTAGCAAGTAATTTAGACCAACCATTAAATGAGAAATATAATAAAAAGAAAGACTCAAAACGCTATTTCAAACAAGCTTTTATTTTATTTTAAAGTACTTGACATTACTTAACACACACAAATTAAATGAAAGATAAATTTAGAGTTCCACTTTTCATTGTACTTACTGTGGGACTTTTTTTCCCATGCTATGTAACAAATTTTAGTAAATATCAGAAAACTTTAAGGGGTGTAATCCCTAGCATCCCTAAGTGCTTCTATGTGTACCCCAAAGTGGGCTGAACCTCAATATATGTCATCCATATTGACACAATCAACGTTTTCCAATTACAGTTGCAGTCCTTACCCAAGAATAAGAAAAAAATTAATGTCACAATAGCAACTTAATATATATCAGCCAAATTTAAAGGGTTTATTTCCTAGCACACCCAAAAGCACTTTTAGGTGTACTGATAAGTGAGCTTAACCTCAATAGATATTGTTTGCCTACTAATATCACACTTTCCTGTTAGTGTGGGACTCCTTCCTACTCTTACACTTACCAAATAACTTTTGTCTACTATGGGCTTGAAGCTGACAAAATGAAACAAGTCATTCATTGTACGTGCACCTCAGGTGGTATTTATTTGTTTTTGTTTGTTGTTCTCAATTGTAATATATCCCTAAGTGTGATATATCCTCTTAGAATATGAATCCAACTGTTATTGTTCATAGTACTATGGAATCTGACTCATAAGGTTCTTTCTTGAGGTGGTTTCTTGCAGGACTACTGTTTAATGTGCCACTAAAGGCGGTATTAAATTACCCAAACTTCCATCTATGAGTGTCACACAAATAAAAACTGATTGGCAATGAGTTCACAAAAATTTTCTACTTGTAAAAATGTTCTAGGTCTCCTCCAATTTGGAGTTACCTGAATTGTTTAGCTAGTCAAACAACCGCTCAATTTCACAAAAAAATTAATAGTTTAAGCACTTGGTTTTCTTGTTACTTAGAAAATACCTCCCTGCCGTTGTTCTACTTATATCAGGGGTTTTACTGTTAAGTCGATTATTTTCTTCACTGAAGCACTGTGGTAGTTCACGAAACATTATGCAGCTTTTCTTCTCCCTGAATATTTTCAGACAAATTCATACTTAAGCTATATGTTACGCACATTATGCTACATATAAACTGCAAATTGTGATACATCTTTGTGGTTACAATACAAAGCCATTTTATATTACGTGAAAATTTCAAACTCCATTGGCATATTGAGTTAATTGCTCAGACAGCCAGGAGAATATGCATAGATTAAGCCATGTCCATAATCAACCGGTCATATTAAATGCACTTGAGCAGTTAGCAAAACTTACCAGTTGATAAAGGGCATCACGTCACTCATTCTAATTGTGGCAGGTTAGGCTAGTTTATTATTGCAGAACAAATGATAAATAAAGTCCATTGCATGACCAGCACATCCTTCAATTATTCCATCCCTCCATTATGGTCCCTTGGCAGGAAATGCATTTGACACTAACAGTTAATTTACACCCAAGAATTCCATTATCGTTCTTTATTCTATCCAATCATCCCACTTTTCCATCTCGTTATACCTTTCCTTTCAGGTACTGATCTAAAATAGAAAACTTTTCTTTCAGATGGTATTATACGGCTAGAAAAATTGACCTTTTATGGACAGTTCCTCAATATGACAATCATCAATAAAATCATGGCGCAATCTTGACGACTACTATCCACAACATATAAGTAGCTATTCTAAATAACAACATATAAGTAGCTATTCTAAATAAAATGAACACCCAAAAAATAATCTAAGATAATATGGAAAACAAATTATTTGTTTATTAAACATAAGCACAAGAAGTATCACACTTGCAGTTATCTATTTTGCCTCATGAACGTTAAAAAATCAGGCATCAAACCAACAAAATACCTCATCATCATAATCAAAATTCAACTCCAAAACTCCTTCATCGTTCAGCCACAAGTTGTATATTATAACCTTTGTTCCATGTGAACCAATATCTTCAAACTGGAGTGCACACAACAGAAAGGGAACAAGAAAAAAAAACTACATATATTAGCAAAAAGAAAATACTTCGTTCACCTTATCTTTTTTTTAATAACATAGAGAACATAAAATATTGGAGTCCTACTACGAAGAAACCTGTAGCATAAGCTCCTCCTCCACAGAGAAGGGAGACCAACTCAAAATTGTTTTCAAGTTATTATTCCAGTCATCATGAGTACTATAAACAAGTGGGTGGGGGCACTTCTCAAACATTTGAAAATCAACCTGAAAGAAACAGAAAGAACTGGTTGAGTCTATAGAGTTCAAAAAATACTGAAGCAGTTAAAACAGTAATGTGCATGTCTGGGGAAAAAGAGTTTACCATTGGAACAATTATATCATCCTGCCCTGTTTTCCTTAAAAAGGTGTAGGAGAGAAGCCCAACTGTTTGTGTAGCATGGCTTGTAGAAACACAGAATTTACAGAAAACAGAAATAAGTTCTCCGGACTAACAAAATACTTTATCACATTATCTAGAAACATGTATATAAAACAACTTAGGACATGAGTCATAATCATAATCATAATCAAGTAGCGCCTTTACCCAACAATTTAGGGTTCGCGACATGGATCTTAAGCATCCATTTCAGGGGCCGTTTGGCGGGTGAAAAATCAGTTTCATCCACTCCCAAAAATCCACCTGATTATCCCAAAAATCCTAACCAGCTGGATTTTTTTCAGCTGGATAGTGCTGATTTTTCACGCCCAAACGGCCCTTAGCCTGTTTTGTGTCATCTATTTTGTAAGAGAAAGCAAAGACATCTTTCCTTATTAATTCCATCCAAGTTCTCCTAGGTCTCCCTCTCTCTCTCTCTTAGCATCATTTACATGCATCCTTTCTAATCTTCTCACCGGAGTATGTATTGCTTGTGCCCGTACCAACGTAACCTACACTCCCTAAGCTTCTACCCTAAAGGTGCTACCTCTAAGTTCTCATGAATATACTCATTCTTAATCCTATGTCTCCTAGTTATCCCACACATCCACCTTAGCATTCTCATTTCGGCTACATACAAGTTATCTATATGACTTCTTTTTGGAGCCCAACAATTTATCTATATGCATCCCTTCTAAACTCCTCTGTTGTGTCTCACAATGCCGGTCCCAAGCCCGGACCAAGAGGGTTGGCATCAAGTTGACAGCCGGCTATAAAAACTCCGTCAATCTTTATGGAACTTAGGACATGAATACTTAAGAAAATAAAGCTACATATTTCCTGAGTTCAAACATGGTTTGCAATATCATTTAGCAGACACATAGCGGTGACCTAAAGATAAGTTATATCATAGATATATCCAAGATATTGGGGAAAAATATATGTGCCCTAAAAATGATATTTGGACATGTATTTTGTTAATTTAGGCATACGCTAACATCTAAAAGCCCTAATACTCACCTTAAACAATCATAACACTATGTCAATAAAGTTATACTAACACAAATTACACTCATAAAGCAGAAAACATAATTTACACATGGAAAAGTGTGAAAATGGCTAACTTGATGGTGTACATCCACATAAAACTTAGAGCCGATACTAGAAGATAATATCAATGATAGCAGGAGTGATGTGGAGGTTAGAAAGCTCCCAGACCTCTAGGACACACTTCATATATAGAATCCAAGTAGGCATAGTATTGCTCCTATGTCGTCATCATCTGGTACGTACTTCCCCCCATTATCTACTTCTCCCCTCTTGCAATCTTCCCAAAGTCAATTTAGTCTATTTCTCTCGATATTCCACAACCCAAAGCCCATGAACCCCAGATATCATATCACCCCGTAATAGAGCATCCTGACCGATCCCCAATAGTGGTAAAGCCAACTACTAGTTTGTCAACTCAATTAATTTAACAGCTGATAAATAAAGAGACATACTTACTTCATAGCATAACCAAAGTATGACCTGGTATCGAGATCTAATAAGTCTTAATCCCTGCCCATCCACTATCAGCTAGCATCACCTATTTGAGATAGGGAATATCTAGCTTTATCGTCTTACCTTGCTGACAATTACCATCCTCAACCATTTTAATGATCAGAACCTTACTTATCTTTCATAGCTCACTTAGGAATTCCTTAAGGTATTCCTAAAACTACACAACTCCTAGGGTCAAATGGTAACCCCGATGACCTATCTAGGAGTATCTCACCAATCTGTCATCCATTGATCCTTCTTGACATATGCACATTGGTGCGTGCCTCAATTAGGAACTAGATTCCCAAACACCTCTCCATACATTGTCGGCTCAGCCTTCGGCTAGCTGACAGACTACAAATTCTACACTTCAGTTTGTTCATTAGTTGAGTACCTACCACCTGGACTAGGTACCCAATTAAGTCCCTTAATCTCATAATCCTGAAATTGGCCCAAGCGTATTCATCCTTAGAATACCCCCAATTACGACTCAACACTTTATGCTTACATAGATCCCTCTATGATCAGCCACTACTAAAACTCTACTCTCTTATTCACCATTGTCTTGCAAGAGACCACCTTTTTCGTTGATGCTGACACCATTGAAAACTTGATTTAAACGCCTCCAGAAAAGCCACCGCCTGAAAGTAGATAACTACATCAGTTGCACCTCTGCTTCAGCAACAAACACTGATGGCCCCTTTCCTTGGACAACAATTCTGGAGGCGCAACTAGAGCAGCCGCCATCACTAAGACCTCCTTGAGGGCAGGGTGGGCACAAAGGCATGGTGGGGTGCAGTGACAAAACCAGCCACACCCACTAATATGGACCAAGCCCAGACTCTAAGTGGGTTGGCTGGCCAGCCCATGCATTGGGAGTCTATTTGCTTCGTGTAATGACAATTGGTAATCACCAGTGTAGTTGGAAAGTCTAAGAGACATTGGACTTCGAATCCAAATGGTTGGATGAGACATAATATTAAGATTATATGGATTAATGAAAAAATATAAATTTGTCAGAATAGCCAGCCACTCCACTCTGCCTTCCCCTGCTTCTCAAAATTTGTACTATGACTGTCTCTTTTCATCCATTGATTTCCTTATTTCATCCACTTTCTTTCCTTGATGAACTTATATTCTTCACATTATTTCCCCCTCCATTTCATTTGTGACCCTCAAATCCTCTACTACATTCTCCCTTTGCAATTCCCTTCAACATCCTCACAATCATCTCACTTCTCTCCTTTTGTCATCTTCCCAACCTCAATCTCTCCCTAAGGCCTAAACTCTGCCACCCATTAGTTCATATCAGAGAGAAGAAAATATAAGTGTGCCCTAGTGTTTAATGTATTGACTTATACTGACACATATAGTCTATTTAAGCTAGTGCATAACCTTCCATGCCTCTCCAAGATCTCTCATGTTCAACCGACCAAGATCAGTACCAAGACTAAGATGGCAAACCATAATCCTGCTTCCCACCCGCTAGCCTCTCATCATTAGCCCAGTGATTTCCTACAATGCAAAGCTACAACGCAAGCCTACCAATTATCGGTGTTTAATTGATTAAACAAACAAAATGGTGTAGATCATATAGAAATTGCTATAAATATATGAATCAGTAATAAAACAAACGATACAGGACAATAATGCAACTCGCTCTATATTTCTCCCCGAGTAATACTTACTTTCCACATATATTACGAGTGAAAACAATAGCATCAGCCCCTAATCGCATGGTACTTGTCTTGAAGCCATTCCCATCTGCATATCAAATTCCCGATAAAAATAAAGATAAAACTAAAAAAATTAAGACAAAATAAGAGGTCATATATGAATTCTATAAATGGCAATTCTATAGCTTATTATTATTTTGTAAATTTATTTGACTTTGGTGTTGGTATTTAAATGGTAGTTTAGTCAAGTCTTTATTTGTTTCTTGAGTGATTTTCTGTTCTAGTTCATGCCCTGTATTAGTAGGAGATCTGATCCCTACATAAGGATTGATCCTCCTCTATGTAATCAAACGTATCTTTCCATAGCACAAGTCTATTCAGGGGATTCTAATACTCCCTCCATTCAAAAAATTGAGGCTTCATTGCAAAATGAGGAAAAATTTATTGGTATGTGGGGCCCACAAAATTTCAAGCCTCCCCTTACCTACCACATGCACATGACATCATCCCACCTTCTAATATTTCTCCATTTTACCATTGTGCCCACTCACTTTTTACTAGACTCCAAGCAAGAATGAGGTATAGTGGTTTAAAATACCACATGAGGTCATCCTAAAATTTTCAAATGTGGCCTGAATTTTTGGATGGAGGGAACATTAATCAAGCAGGCTTCATCTTAATCAAATCTCAGTCAAACACAGGAGAGAGAGAAAGAGAGAGAGAGAGAGATTGGGAGTCAAACATTTCCATTGAGAAAAACTAAGACATATAAACCCTAAATTTAGCTAGTGGACGCCAAGAATCAAATGTAAAGACATGTATACCAACATAAGTGTGTACATATGAACATCTATGTAATTATCCAAACTTATAATTTCATGCCCAAAATAGGGTCATTTGTTGGAAATGGCAGTAAGAGTTTGAAATGTATTCTCACAAATGAAATATTCTCGATCATACTTCTTATATTTATAACTAAATAGAAC
This sequence comes from Houttuynia cordata, assembly GCA_039654745.1. Taxonomy (NCBI): domain Eukaryota; kingdom Viridiplantae; phylum Streptophyta; class Magnoliopsida; order Piperales; family Saururaceae; genus Houttuynia; species Houttuynia cordata. Next base: position 14,993,176 of record CM077504.1, read on the forward strand.
AACATTACACAAAAATATATGAAAACAAACTCGAAATAAATTATATAACCATTGGTAATAACAAAGGTAAAGAAAGATCCAATGTCAACAATACATTTTCCGTACTCTATAATAGAATAGATCATTAGTTCAAAGTATGTCTTAGGCAAATTCACCTGTATTATTTGCTCTAACTGGAATTTGTGTTGTGGAATAAATAAGGATTGACAAGGATATTCTTGCCTGTTGTCAGCCAGATGCAACCCTCTATTTACCCGGGCTTGGGACGGCAATGTCAAACACACTGGACGAGTTTTAGTGGATAACACTAAAGTAGGGTGAAATGCAAAACTAGAGCTATGGAGAGGAGGCTTGAAATGATAAGATATTATAATAAATTCAAATAAAATGAAGTACTTGGATTAAACTTTATGGGAGGTAGAACTATATATGTGCAAGAAGTGGCAAGGTCTGAGCAATCCCACTATTTAGGCTCTCTATACAAAGGAGGAGATATAGTAATGTGGAATGTAAGATAAATGCAAGGTGCACAGATAGGAGTATTCTATGATAGTTGTGTGTCACTTAGGTAAATGCGTAGGATAATGGGGAACTCCACTAAAAATGAGCATAACAAAGAACATGGAAGCATTCTCTTAGGGAGAGTAGGTTTCTTTGGTATGGGCAGATACAAAGAAAAGCAAAGGGGGGTTCCAGTAAGAAGGTTGGGAAGAATGTAAGTTGAAGATGCTAAAAGAGGAAAGGGAAGAGGAAGATCTAAGAGGACATGATGGAGTTAATAATAACAGATATAGTTATTATGTTTCTGACAGAATAGTTGGCATAAAATAAGGCATAAAAAAAGCTAGAGTGAAGGCACATGATTTGTGATATAAACTGAAAGAGAAAAAGTGCTTCATGATTACTGATTACGATTGTCAAAATTTATTTGCCAGCTAAGTAATAAATGATCGGGAAGAAAAAATTGCAAGATGTGGCGGAAATAGATAAACACAAACAATAAACCAAAGTAACAAATGTACAATTTCACAATCAACAGAAATTACACTGTCCAATAGTGGTGCCTGTCTTCTTCATAGAGTAACCCAAGCTCATACATCTCCGCATCCCCTCAGGATCCATCCCCCCACCATCATCTGCAAGTAATATCAAGTATCAACCGGTAAAACATAGCCAACACATTACGCTGATTTAAAATGCAAACCTTTTATTGATACCTTGGAACAGCAAAGCTGGACTATTGTCTTTGCACTGGAACTTGTCCACCTTCACGTAAGTGGCCCCATTGTGAATCTACAATGAACTTGTTTATCAGGCAATTGAAAACCATAGACATTTGGTCGACTCGCATTGAAACTAGATGCCCTTCCTAGCAAAAATTTCTTCTTTTTTAAGGAGATGAAAAGATTTAAAATATTATGACAAGATAATTTACACAAGGCCTAGAAACCAAATCCAATCATAACCAAAATCATAGTCAAGTAGCGCCTTTTCCCAACAATTTGGGGTAGGCGACAGATCTACGCCTCCATTCTAGCCTGTCTTGTGTCATCTCTTTTGTAAGAGAAAGCAAAGACATATCTTTTCTTATTAATTCCATCCAAGTTCTCTTAGGTCTCTCTCTCCCTCTCTTGGCATTATTTACATGCATCCCTTCTAATATTCTCACCGGAGCATCTGTTGGTCTTCTTTGCATGTGTCCATACCAATGCAACCTATAGACCCTAAGCTTCTCCCCTAAAGATGCAATCCCTAAGTTCTCACACGAATATACTCATTCCCAATCATATCTCTCCTAGTTATCCCATGCATCCACCTTAGCATTCTCATTCCGGCTACATTCAATTTATCTATATGACTATTCTTTAGAACCAAACACTCTGCTCTATAGAGTATTGCAGGTCTAATAATTGTCCTATAAAACTTGCCTTTAAGCCTATTTGGAACACGCTTATCACATAGAACTCTTGAGGCTGTTCTCAACTTTCCCCCACCCCGCACTTATCTTATGCACCACATCACTATCAATATCTCCCTCTCTATAGATAATGGATCATAAATAACTACACTTTGGCACCTCATGCCCATCTATTTCAACTAAAGTTTAGCGTATAATGCTAACTTCCTTAAAATTAAATTCCTTAAACTTTGTCTTAGTTCTACTTATTTAAAAACATTTTGATTCTAGAGCTTCCCCTCATGATTCTAGTTTCGCATTCAAACATAGGTTAGTCTCGTCAACTAAACTACGTCATCTGCAAAAAGCATGCACTAAGGGACACTGTCTTGTATATTTCTAGTTAGCTCATCCATAACTAAGGCAAAAAGATAAGGACTTAAGGCGGGTCCGACAAGGGAACTCCTTGGGTTTCCCCCCAATTTTTCAAACACTAGACACTACCTCATCATACATATCTTTTATTTTATCTATGTATTCTCTTATAACTCTCCTTCTTCACGACTCTAAATGAGCTCTCTAGGCACTCTATCATAAGCTTTTACCAAATATATAAAGGTCATATGGAGGTGTTTTCACCTATCCCTATATCTCTCTACTAGTTGTTGTCATAAAAATATGACTTCAGTGGTTGACCTCTTTGGCATGAAACCAAACTGGTTCTCTATACCTTAGTTACTTTCCGCAAACGACCTTCTATCAAGCTCTCCCACAAATAGTACAACCCATAAGTTTTATGCCCCTGTAGTTTGTACAACTTTGGATATTCCTTTTATTTTTATATAAGAGTATAAAAGTACTTCTCCTACACTCCTCTGGAGTCCTCTTTGACTTCCAAATATTGTTAAACAACCTAATCAACCAATTTAAGCTGACACCCCCAAAAGCCTTCCATATTTCAATGTGGATTCCATCTAGTCCTAGAGCTTTACCTTTCCTCATCTTCCTTAAGGCAAATCTCACCTCCTCTACGGCGAATCTCCTAAAATAGGTTACATCTTTAATAGGACTAGACCCAATACCCATGCCACTACCATAATCTTCATTCAATAAATGCTCAAAATACCCTTGCCATCTTTCCTTAACTTCCTCATCTTTCACTAAAACCCTTTTGATCTTCAATCTTAACGCACCTAACTTATTCTAACTCCCTACTTCTCTTATCTCTTACTTTGGCTATCTTATATATGTCCCTCTCCCCCTCCTTTCCTAACCTATTATACAAGTCATCAAACGTCTTATATCTAGCTTCACTCACTAGTTTTTTAGCCTCTCTTCTAACCTTAGTATATCATTCTCAATTCTCTCGACTTTTACATTTTTGCCTCTCCCTGAAGGATTACATTTCCTTGATGACTCTTTCAACTTCCTCACTCCACCACCATGTTTCCTTCTTGAAGCCCCCTCTCCTCCTCACTTCACCAATTACCTTTTTTCACAACTTTTTAATACAATTAGCCATGTTAACCCACATAGTTGTTAGTTTATTATCTAAGTTCCAATTTCCTTCAACCCTCAACCTCTCCAAAAGTGCTGAGCATATCACCCTTCAAATTCCACCTCTTCATACTAACCTATGTAGTAGTGCTAGGAGTTCTCCAGCTATAACCTTACAAATTCCACTATCGAAAGTTACTAAATGCTCAACCCTCTTCTTAAAATAAGCATTTGCTATAGCCAAATCATTCGTTATTTAAAACTCAAGAATAGCTTCTCCATCTCATTCCTCTCCCCAAAACCAAAGCCTCCATGCACCCACTCATATCCTATATTCTTCTCCCCCTACATGCCTATTTAAGTCTCCCCAAATGATTACCTTTTCCCCATTAGGTATCTCTTGCATTAATAGGTTCATTCCATCCCATAATCATAATCATAATCATAATCATAATCATAATCAAGTAGCGCCTTTTCCCAACTATTTGGGGTCAGCGACATAGATTTTACGCCTCCATTCAAGCCTGTTTTATGTCAACTTTTTTGTAAGACATAGTAAAGTCGTATCCATTTTTATTAACTCCATCTAAGTTCTCTTAGGTCTCCCTCTCCCTCTTTTGGCATCATTTACATACATCCCTTCTAATCTTCCCACAGGGCATCTATTGGTCTTCTTTGCATATGCCCCATACCAACGTAATCTACATTCCCTCAGCTTCTCCCCTAAAGGAGCTACCCCTAAACTCTCACGAATGTATTCATTTCTAATCCTATCTCTCCCAGTTATCCCACTCATCCACCTTAGCATTCTCATTTCAGCTACATTCAACTTATTTATATGATTTCTCTTTGGTGTCAAACACTCCACTCCATAGAGTATTGCAAGCCCAATGGTTGTCCTATAGAACTTGCCTTTAAGCCTTTTTGGAACACACCTATCATACAAAACTCTCGAGGTTGCTCTCCACTTTCCCCACCCCGCATTTATCCTATGCACCACATCACTATCAATATCCCCTTCTTTATGGATAATGGATCCTAAGTAACGGAATTGATCTAGGTCCATTCCATCCCAAAACTGTTTTTTAAGATTCTCACCCACAATTATTTTTGTAAGGTTGCCTGAATGGATCCTAAGTAACGGAATTGATCTAGGTCCATTCCATCCCAAAACTGTTTTTTAAGATTCTCACCCACAATTGTTTTTGTAAGGCTGCCTCCTGAGAAACCAAATCAAATATAAAGGTAAAAGTCAAACAAGACCAAAAAAGAAAACAAAAAGTAAAAAATTGTTCCTAGAAGAATCAAGGACTAAGAAGCAAGAGCAAGCTTTAATTAATTTGTGATTTCTATGCCTCTCATGTGGCTTTTTTTCTTTTTGTGCAGTCATCAGATATCTCAGGAGAAACTATGATAAGAGGCATCATCGACCAGGATAGACAACTATTCAAGGAATAAGAAATCACTGAAGAAATAATAGTTAAGGAGCAATCATAACAAGTATGAAAAAATCAATAAAACTCAGGAGTCTACCAAAAGTTCTAGTGCTACTTAGGAATCATTTCCTTGTAATTCAACTTGAATTCATTTCACATCATCCAATGTGCTTCTTATTCATGACATCTCAAAGAAAAAAAAAAGAAGAAAAAAAGCATGTAACTGTAACAAGAAACACTACTAAATTAATGGCAATCTTAACTGACAAACCTCATCAACCGCATTGTCCCAGAAGTTCCGCTATTGCTGCATTAACACTGAAATCTCATCAGGTTGCAAATGACAGGTCGAATAAGAATAACATAAGAAAATAACTACAGCAGTTAGATGGATTCACAATTGAAGCTTCTTGGAAATTTACCCCCTACCCCTATACACAAATCTAGCTTGCCTCCAATTTTCGATCTCAGACTTGGATTTGGAAGAGTTTTAGAAGTAAATCATGAATGGTCAGGACTAAACAATATTTCAAATGGTTGACTAACGAAATATCAACTAATGGTGTGGGATATGAATATAAACCTGTATGACGAACTATATGCTCTCCACCATTTACTTCCTGAAGCTAACCCCACCAGATAGAAAGCCCCAAATAAATGAGCAGACATATTTTGACAAACAAAATATCTAGAAAGCAAAATAACTAGCAACTATCAAATTCACTGATGAATGAACCACATGACGACATAAGATGGTAGCCGCTCCAACCATTCTTTACATTAATCCATCACAAAATCAAGAAGCCATATTACATGAGTTTAAGAGCGCATTTGAGCAAGAGAAGAGCTTCTCTTGCAGCTACTTTCCGCCAGAATCTCTTCAGGAGGAGGGTTAGGCGGAAAGCGAAAAATGCCTGCAAGAGATGCAATAAAAGCCACTCCAAGAGTCAAATGGCACAAAGATTAAGAGGACAGATCATTCCCGCGACTGTCGAAAAAGATTATATTACAATGCATTACATGCAAATTTGCCAAAACAAAACACACACCTCCAAAAGCCCATTTATGCGAGGTCGCATTGGAGTGTAAGAACTTGGGGTGAATCCTTGCATGCTCCAACTGCCCTGCTTACAACCATAGTACAACAATACCAGGAAAAAAACATAAACAAACAACATGTTGTACCAAGAACAAGTAGGAAAATCCCAAAACAAGAATCAAAATAGAAGAGCGACCTTGTAAACAAGGCTGAGGGGTGGAGGCGGGGGCGCTGTAGGACCCAGCTTTCCAAAAGCTGCAGAACTCCTTCCATGACGGAGGGAGGGGCACCGCTGTATCCGGTCCGGCGCATTCGCCTTCCGTCGGAGAGTGGTCCGTATTCTGTGAGATTTTTGGGTCTTCGACGCCGGGGGGATCATCGATTGAACCCCTTCCGGAGTTGGGCGAGGACATTGTTTGCTTGATTCCAATGGAGGAAATGCTGTATTGGAGAACCGGAAAAGACGCACATGAGGCAGAGGAAAGATCGGGACGATTCCGGAGGGAGTGCCGGATGTTTTGCTTTATTCTGACATGTTGCTGCTGTTGCACTTGCACACAATAATTTTTTATGCATAGGACCCACCAAAACGTGGTCTCGCCCACGAGATTAACCCATGGACTGTTGTATCGGGGACCGGTAGATACATAATTTTTAGTATATCATCGATTTTGATTTTTTTAGTACATCATTGATGTTTTGGTTCGATATATTAATATTTAAAAAAAAATAAAAAAAAATAAAAATCGATTTTCTTGTTTGTTTTCCATCATATGCTAAAGGAAAAGATACAGGTTTAAAACACAATCACATATTTTGAATTATATATATATTTAATGTAAATTTTAAAATTTATGCTTGTCTAAATGAGTATCACTCATTTTAGAAGTTATATTGTAAAAATATATGATAAAAACTAGTTTTAGACCACCGATATTTTTTTATACAATATCTCCGATATTTTATCTCTTTGGTCGACTAATATTTTACCGATATCTGATACAACATTCCTTGAATTAACCATCCTTTCCTAATTCCAACACTTCACCTCCTTCAATGGCAAAAGTGCAATACCCACCCCCATGGAAACTGACTTATTTCACTTTTTCTATTTTAAAACTAACTTTTTTTTATTTTACTAAATAATATATTCACAAACTAATTTTTTTGAATTTTATTAAATATATATATTAAAATAAAACATAACAGATCAAAAAACTAAATAATATATCAATAAACCATATTTTACTAAATATTATATATTAAAATAAATAAAGACCGATAAAAAAGAATCAAACTTTTCCCAATCCAATTATCTGGCATGCCACGTAGGCGGCAGTATGGTGGTGGCCCTTTCATAGTTTTTTTTTCACTTTGACGCAAAATGTGTCACTAGAAGAGATGTCTTCTTCTAGTAATAAGGAAAATAACTTTTTTATTAATATTTTCTATTTTATTACATTTCTAATGAAGGTGTGACTAGAAGAGACGCATTCCTCTAATAATATGAAAACCGTCTCTTTTACTGACGTTTCTATTTTGTTACCTTTTACTGAAAATATAACAAAATAAAAAACGTGAGTAGAAAATGTACTTTCCTTATTATTAGAGGAATGTGTCTTTTCCAATGATGCCTTAGTTGAAAATTTAACAAAATAAAAAGCGTCAAAAGAAGATACGTTTTCCTTATCATTAGAGAAAGGCATCTCTGTTAGTCACGGCTGTCATAAAGTGAAAAAAAAAACCGCACAGGGGCTAGCGCCACATTGATGCCTGTGTAGCATGTCAGATAACCGGATCATGAATTTAATTTGTCTCTTTTTCGGTCAATTATTATTTATTTTAATATATATTATTTGGTAAAATCCTTTTTATAGGGAACAGTGATTATGATTACAAGGTTAATAGTCCTAATAATGTTGCAATAACTATATCAAGGTCTTTCTTAACCAATAAATATCTCAAGCTTTCTTTTAGGTACCCTTTCCTTTTTTTTACTACTACCACCTCATGGGCACTCCCTGTGTCTTTGTCATTAGTTGGTTTTCTAATGAGGACAAATATTTTTAGATTGAGGGAGTGTATAGATGGCAAGGAGAATATGTGAGTACTTTCAAAAATATTGGAGGACTATTAATTTGGTTATGCCTATTGCATCAATATTTGATCCTCGAATGAGTAGACATTGGTTGAGTATTATTTTCAAATTATTCATTGTATTGTTTGATCTACACATGAAATATACATTTTATTAGCTCCTAAACTTATGATTATGCTAGTGTTTGATTAGAATAACTACTACTTTAATATAAATTTTATTTTTTATATTAAATAAGAGTAATACACAAAAATAAGGTAAAAAGTAAGTCAAATGGTTAAATCATCATAACTTCGTCTACAAATCTCGGATTGGACTGATTCAAGCTTCATGTTAAAATTGAAGAAGTCGGCTTTCCAATGCCACTAACTACGCATAATTCGGAGTTTGGAGTGAAAAGTTATAGCCATTTGAAATTCATAAACAGTAACCACGATCGATCGGCCATTCAACGCGATCGATCGCCTCAGCCGCAAAAACAGTGTATTGAAGGAAATGATCGATCGAACCTCAAAACGATCGATCGTATCTATTGGAATTTTTGATCCGCACAAGACAGTAACTACGATCGATCAGTATCATACGGCGTCGATCGCCAAAGCAATCGATCAGCAGAAAATAACGAAGGAATGGTGATCGATCGGTAGGCGAACGATCGACAATATGGAGCGATTGATCGCCGTGTGCGGTAAACCGAAATAAGACCTATTTCGACTCAGATTTGGAAGGGGACTTCGTGGTTTCTCTTCAAACTTATAAATAGGCCTTATGAGAGAACGTTTTGGGCTAACCCTTAGAGAATCTAGAGACAACCTTGGAGGGTAGAGCAAAGGAGAGAAGAAGATGAAAAATATATTGGTGATTTCTCTTCCAATGCGAGGCTAAACACTTTTCAAAAGTGTAGATGAAGCCTAATAATCTGGTTGTGTAGTTTCTTTTCTCTCATCTTATGTTTTTACTCTAGTTGGTGTATGGATTTTATTGTGTAATCACCGTTAATTCAATAAAGATTTATTCTTTATACTCGAGAGAAATAAGAGTGAATTCTTTTGAGTTTCAATCCGAAGAATACTTGCGTATTCGAGATGAACGTGAGTAGACTGAGATGTTATATATCAATAAAATTTCATTGGTTTATACTCGAGAGAGATAGATCACAATTCCATGTTTTAACCGTTTTATGTGTCACATCCGAGAGGAGAGCACTATATTTTGAGTTGACAAGTGTATGTCCGAGAGGAATATGCTAGCCAATTGGAAATCTTTATTCAAAAGAGAGAGAGAAACGATACTCTAGTTATTGTGGTGGATTCGAAGCCTTGGTCTTCTCCATATTGATTAAATTTTACTTAGTTTAGTTAAAGTTCATTGCTTTCTTAGTCTAGAATCAACATTGCTACTTTCTTTTGAATTTGGTAAAGTATTCACCATCCTTGAGGTTCGACAACCCTTATTAATACTCGCCGTAGTGCAATTGCCTTGTGCACTTGAAAGGGTTTAATTTTAAATGATCATTGTTGCCTATAAGAAAAATGTGGTATAATCATAACCAAGATCGTCTTTCTAGTGATTATAAATTATGGTAGAAACTACATTGAATTAATCTCATTCTGTTCACCTTCTAGTCCGATAATCATAAGTTGGGGTGGAGTTTTGTGATGGGGAATTTATTAAATAAATCATAAAAAAGTTATTGTTCGGGAACACTGTGCCAAATAATTCCCGAATAGGTAATCTGATGAACCACGCAGGTGCCAGCCTACATGACTTTTTTTAAAAAAACTGACCTAAAAGGCATTGATTGAACCTAGGGCTGGAAATTTCGTACCCGACCTGACTCGACCCTTTTACAAAATAGGGTCGGGTTGTGAGTTCAGTATTATTACCCGTTCGAAATGCGGGTCGGGTCGGGTAATTACCCATAGGTTATGCACAACCCGACCCATATCAAACCGCTAAAAGTTTGCCTCCACCCGCCGCCCTCCACTTCCCTCTCCTCTACCTCGCATGCTCGGCAGTCGGCCCTCCTCTTCCTCGCCCTCTCCGCCGCCGCCGCCACCCTCTCCCATCCGCTCCGTCCGCCTCCCTCAGACCCTTCCTCGCCCACTCCGCCGCCGCCGCCACCACCCTCTCCCATCCGCTCCGTCCGCCTCCCTCAGACCCCTCCCTTCCCTCCTCCTCGGCCTGGCCACCACCCTCGCCTTTGTCGCAATCCCCACCTTGCTCCTCTCCGGCTTTGCTGCTCCTCCTCCTTCCGATTTTTAGGTTTTCCCCTCAAGGTACTCTCCTCAATCCTCATCTCCTTCTCCACTTTTTAGCCTTGTTTACTGATGCTACTTTGACTACTACTTTGCATCATCTTTTTGTTTTTATAATCAGCGCATTCCAGTTGATTTTCTCCAAGGTGAAAAATTTTAAGAAGCAACGGACAGCTATATAAGATAATTCCATGAAAACTACCTGTTCATACACTTCAGCCGGATATTTCTATAAAAACTACCTGTTCGACAAAATACTTCAATGAAAATCAGCCTCGCCTGGATCTGCACTAGACCACAGATACTTATAGAGTTATAATTTCCTAAGATACTAAATACGCCCAACTTCAATATATTACTGTTCTAATTTCCAAGCAGCATATAAAAAACAAATATTCCTACTAAATTAACACATCTGTCTGTAGTTTCCTTCCTATGTCATGTTCTTTCAGAAAGATTATTCTTTTCTTTGTCATATTGTTTTGAATGTCCTTAATTATGGAATTAGCTAGCTTGTGGGTTAAATTAGTTTAGTTTAGCTACTGCTCTTGGATAATTCTTGTTCGCATTGGTTTTGTTGTAATTTGAATTCTAGAAGCTCATGGTGGTGGTGAAGCTGATGGAGAAGCCAAGACCGGTGCTGAAATTCCAGAAGCTCGTGATGGTGGGTTAGTGATTGCTTATCAAATTGCACATTATAGTTATGGTACTTGAGATGCTGTTTATTCAAGTGAAATTGCAAGCTGGAGTGATGGATTGATGGAGATTTGCTGAACCATCAATGCTTATGACTGGCCCTAGAACACAACACACTAGTTTGGCCATATATATCCTGATGCGTGTTGCAGTCTTGGCCTCTCGGTGTGGGATAGAGAGTAAACGCTTTGGTTCGGTTTGCAAACCTTTGACTTGGTCCCATGGTGATATATTCCTAATGTGTCTTTCCTCTTCACAAATATTGTATGTATGCATTCTATGCTAAACGGTTTACATGGAACTGATAAATGTTGGGAATTTTTGTGAAACACTTAAGGCTAGTCATAATACTGCATGTAATATGTACTGAATACAAGCCTTTTTTCTCTAGGTCTCAATGAGAGAATGCTCTGTTTATAGAATTAGCATCATCTCGCCATACTCATTTCTAATTTCAGATTCAAGAGATAAACATTATGGATGCTGATGAATTGTGCATGATGTGTAGGTCTGCTTATATTTTGAAGCAAGATAGGTTACCTTCATCATAAAAACTTTTCTTAACAAACATGGTGGAAAGGATCCTGTCATTCTACCGGGTGTTAAAGAAATTTGTACCGGCAGGCCTTTTTCTAATTTGGAAGGGATAGAAAAGCTATACGCTTCATATAATGAAGACGTAAAGCTAGATCCAAGCATGAAAGTCCCATGTTCAGTATGTATAGTTTCTTTATACAATTTCTGATTGATCTTTGTCAAAAAATAACCATCTTCCAATGATCAACACTACTAGATTTGGTTCCTTAAAAAAAAAAACAATCTCCTTTTTCAAAATGTTAATGGGATGGTTGGACAGTAGGAAGTAAAATAAATATTAAAATTTTTTTTTAAAAAAAGTAGGGTCGGGTCATTACCTGACCCGACCCGAGCCAAGTAGGGTTAGGGTCGGCCATTCTCGACCCTACTCATGAATAAGGTCGGGTAATTACCCGACCCTATTTGCGTAGGGTAATGGCCGACCCGACCCAATTCCCAGCCCTAGTTGAACCAACCCCTCTCGTTTAAATTGAACCGACGCCTTTCAACCACTTATGTTTTTTTCCCTTTTTCCCAAAACCCTCCTACAGAAACCGGTGCCTCTCTACTCTCTCATAACTTTATACAACTTCTTCCCATGCTACGAAATACAACTTTTTGTAACACCTGATAACACAATATACATAACATAAGCATTACATAAAACACCTAATTAAACTTACACAAACAAATTAATGCATCTATTACAAAGTTAAAATATAATATATAATATTATATACATTTACTCATAAAATTACAAGTGTTCAATCAACTCTCCTTAATCTATTCCTACCCCGTCCTCGTGCTCAAACTAGAATATGCTCAGGCTCAATGTCAATTATAGCATCTGAAGACGAAGGTGCCTGACGTAGTGCACGAAGAGCATGCTGTCGCCTAGCATATACTTTCGAAGAAAGAGGCCTCTCAACTTGATCGAGCGGGACATCTGGAACAACTGGTGATGGGGTAAAAGTTGACCGTTTAAAATTAAAACCCTTGCAAGTGCACAAGGCAATTATACTGCGGCGAGTATTAATAAGGGTTGTCGAACCTCAGGGACGGTGGATACTTTACCAAATTCAAAAGAAAGTAGCAATGTTGATTCTAGACTAAGAAAGCAATGAACTTTAACTAAACTAAGTGAAATTTAATCAATATGGAGAAGACCAAGGCTTCGAATCCACCACAATAAACTAGTGTATCGTCTCTCTCTCTCTCTCTTTTGAATAAAGATTCCCAATTGGCTAGCATATTCCTCTCGGATATACACTTGTCAACTCAAAATATAGTGCTCTCCTCTTGGATGTAACACATAAAACGGTTAAAACATGGAATTGTCATCTATCTCTCTCGAGTATAAACCAATGAAATTTTATTGATATATAACACCTCAGTCTACTCACGTTCCTCTCGGATACGCAAGTATTCTTCGGATTGAAACTCAAAAGAATTTACTCTTGTTTCTCTCGAGTATAAAGAATAAATCTTTATTGAATTAACGGTGATTACACAATAAAATCCATACACCAACTAGAGTAAAAACATAAGATGAGAGAAAAGAAACTACACAACCAGATTATTGGGCTTCATCTACGCCTTGAAAAAGTGTTTAGCCTCGCATTGGAAGAGAAATCACCATCGTGTTCTTTATGTTTTTCATCTCCTTCTCTCCTTTGCTCTAGCCTCTAATTTAACTCTAAATTCTCCAAGGGTTGAATGCCCAAAACGTTCTCCCATAAGGCCTATTTATAAAAGTGAAGAGAAACCACGCCTATTTATAAGAGTGAAGAGAAACCACGAAGTTCCCTTCCAAATCCGAGTTGAAATAGGTCTTATTTCGATTTTTCGCAAATGGCGATCGATCGCTCCGTATTGCCGATCGTTCGCCTACCGATCGATCGCAATTCCTTCGTTATTTTCCTCCGATCGATCGCTTTGCCGATCGACGCCGTATGATACCGATCAATCGTAGTTACTGTCTTCGGCGATTGAAAAATTCCAGTAGATACGATCGATCATTTTGGGGTCCGATCGATTGTTTCTTTTAATACACTGCTTTTACTGCTCTGGCGATCGATTGCATTGATAGCCGATCGATCGTAGTTACTGTTCATAAACTTCGAATGGCTATAACTTTCTGTCCTGAACTCCGAATTGCGCTTGATTGGTGGCGTTGGAAAGCTGACTTCTTGACATTAACATGAAGTTTGAATCAGTCCAATCCGATATTTGTACACAAAGTTATGATGATTTAACTATTTGACTTACTTTTCACCTCATTTCTGTGTATTACTCTCGTTTCCTACAAAAACCAAAAACTATATTAAAGTAGTAGTTATTCTAATCAAACACCAGCATAAATATAAGTTTAGGAGATAGTAAAATGCATATTTCATGTATAGATCACACCCCCAAGCCTACATTTTGCTAGTCCCTAGCAAAACAAAATAAATCAAAATCAAACAATCAACTAAATAAACTAATGCATAAAAGTAAACACCACTTTCGTAGGGAACACGATTGCATTGAGCATATGCAACAAGCCGTTAAACCTCTAGGTGTTCCTAGTAGGACGAGTTTTGTCTTGTGAGGGTTTGCAGCCATGCTGCCCACAAACATGTATTTATTAATCTAATTAACATAAGTGCAAAAACAAAGCAAAAATTAAAACATTGCAAAACACACAACCTATTATCCCGACAAATGCAAAATACAATACTTGAGAATTAACCACATGTACTTGGTTCATAATCAACAGGAATATAGAAGCCCTCAAGTAAGTGGTTTTATTCCACACTTTCATCTTGGAAATTTCTGCTCAATATGATATAGCGTGATAATGTAAATAGTAAAAGTGTAGAACATTGTAGCAATACACTCTAAATTTCTGTTTTAGACAAATCCAGTGTTACCCATTAACCAAAGAACATCAGAATCTACATAGTCACCGTAATCTTTAGGTTCATGATAGCACAGATCTGCGTTCCTCCTTCGGATCCAACATTCTAGATTTGAGAGGATAATACACCATAGACTTTTTTTTCCCCGCTAGGACTGTGTAAGGCCTGACTTCAAGATGCTTAGGTTTAGCAATGACTCAGGCCAATGACTCCCAACCAATTTGGCTTAGGGCATTAGGTTTTAAGAGACCGCTTCGGGCCCGAGCATTAGCCTAAGTTAATCCTATAAAGACAAGCAGACCCTTTCTTTCATTTTGTTTTCATTTTTTCGCATTTTCATTTTCAGCACATATTTTTCAGCACATCTTTATTTTGTCCAGGCTATATTATACTTTCAACCTATTTCCGGTTCCAATCCCTTGCCATAACTAAGTAAATGGTCTATCATGATCTTTTAAGTTCAATAGATAACTACACATCATCCAATGACTCTGACTAAAGACATCCCACTGTAAATTAGCATTCAACAAATCTCTAGATGGTATTACTTTATGTACTAGTGTGTGTGTGTGAGTTTTCTTAGTTCAAGCACCTGTTCCAAGAGGACTGTAACAGAAAGATATGCTCAGTTAAGTATATCTATCCTCCAGTATACTTACTCACACTTCCAATGTTAATTAATCTCCTAAGAATTGTAACATGCATTATTACGGGATAAACTATGAAAACCTAAGAAAAAGTACTAACAAATAACTTAAAACTACTCAAACAAATTTAACTTTTTTTTTATTTTCCTTTTTTGATTTTATAATGAAGCACATCCTCTCCCCCAAACCTAATATAAGCATTGTCCTCAATGCACAATAAAGACAAAATACGATGATCACAAAAGGTAAAAAGAGAAAGAGGAAGGAAAACACCGGAGGAAGTGGACTAGAAATCCCGATCATCGCCATCACCATCGCCTAGAGGAAAATACCATGCATGAAGAAAATCGACTATGGAGTCGAGACGTTCCGTAATAGCATGCTGGGAGTCCATAAGCACATGCTGTGACTGGCGAATCTCTTGCTGTGATTGGCGAATCTCCTGCTGTAACTGGTGAATCTCTTGCACATGGCCAGTGAGATCGCTGATCTGCTGCTGCATCGTCGCCCATGGTGATTGAGCGGGCTCACCCTCAGGTATCTCAGTGTGTTCCTCAAGACGGGGAGCTCATGGCCACCCGCGTCGTGTATGGTCCATCATACGGTTATACGCATCCACTCCAATGGGCCCTAGTCCATGAGATACTCGAGAATGTTCAGGAAAATACACCCCATGGGTCAAAAATACCTGCTCTAAAATATATGGATATGGTAACCTCTCATCTTTTCGGCCCACCATCCTTTGCTTCATCCGGCCAAAGACGAATGAAGGCAAGTCAAGATCACGGCGCCGAGTATTGTCGCCGAATACATAGAGTAAATCAGTCATGGTTCGGTCGACTTTCTCTTTCCGAGCCGACCATACATCATGCTGTAGAATTAAAAAGGCAAAGCGGAACTCAGCTCTCATGCTGATGGCGGCCAGGTAGGTAGAGGTCCCAGGTCCTACTGCAGATCCCATCAATCGCCATGTGATATTCCGGTACAGAGGAAACTGATATCCATCGAAATCAGGGTAATGAATCGTACCTCTGTCACACCCCATGGCGCTAGCAACATCAGCGACCCGGACCTGGATAGGGATACCACATACAACGCTCTGAATGGTCACCCGCTCTGGATTATCATTGTCTTCAATGGTGCCATTTGCATAGAATTCCCGAACCGGATCCTCGTGGACCATTGCAAATGCATTCTGCCTTTTTGCAGCGATATGGGTGAAATAGTTCACCTAATCCGGCCGGTCCTCGATCCATCTCTGAGTCGAAAGATCGGGAATAGACGGGTTCAAGATCGCCTGCGTCTCATATTGTATGGGTCGAGGCTGTGTAACAGGTTCAGGTGGAGGGGTGGAAGGAACAGGGCGTGATGAAGAAGCTTCACCCCTTGAGCGTTTGTGAGTGACTGATTTCTGAGGCATTGTACCTGAAAACCAAAGATAATAGTGAAAATCCAATCAAGGTACAAGAATATGTAGCATGTAATTGCAAACTTAAATAGCACACAGCAAGCATGTAATAGCAGATCCACTTCACAATTTTGGGTTTTCTTTTTTTTTAAAAAAAATAATAATAAATTTCATAAAAAAATTTTTTTATGAAAACTTAGGAAATCGAAAGGAATCATCATGCATAACAAAAATCACAATCATCAATATAGAAGTATGCATGAGAGGGATATATGTTAAGCATGAAAAATACACATTTTTATATGCCTTTTTACCTATTTGTTAGTTGTGTTTTCTAATTAAAATAAGAATAAAGTGAATTTTAGTCATTTGTTTTGTAATTAGGAATTAAACAAATAAGGCTCTCTAAATTGCTCAATTTAACACTGTTCCGTAATTTTATAAATATTTGGTACGTCTAATTTGAGACATGTTTTATTTTGTATAGGTTCGCATGCTCGTACTGCAGAACAGCCAAAATTGATGCCAATAGACTGGTTTTGAAGTGCCAAAGCGACCCAAGAGCTGAGATCATGCGTATCGAAGATCTGAACCGTTGATGAGTCACTTAAGAGAAGACGGGCATTGAGTTAAGATAAAAAAGCCATTCCGATTCGATCTAGCGGATAAGGATGATACAACGGGTTTTAAGAGAGTAAAAGAAAAAAAAAAGAGAAAGAAAGGGCCGAACCGTTCGGCCGGTTCACTGAATAATAATAAAAAAAAAGACCCACCCCGAGCCGATGCTCGGGTGTTTCAGCCAAAGCGGAAGAACAGAGCTTCGAGCTTTTGCTCGAGGCGGTGAATCGGTGGCTATGGCCCTGGGTTCCGGCGACGGCAACACGGAAAGGTCGGCGGCTGGAGCTTCTGCTCGAGGCGATGGGCGGCGGCATAGCATGACGGCGAGATTCCGACTGTGCAGAAGGATGGCGAATGGTGGAGCGATGACGGCGGAGCTCGAGCTGGCGGAAGGCAGTGGATGGGTTCCGGTGAATCGGCGGCCATGAGGAGCAACATCAGAACCTCGACTGTGAAGGGGGGGGGTCAGCTCGATTTGGTTGCGATTTGGAAAGTCTTGATTCCAGCTCGATTTAGGACTTCGAAAGAGGCGTGAATGACTGGGGATTGGCCGGATTTGGAGTCCAAAACAGTTGCGATTCCGGATTTGGAAGGCGTCCTCAATTTGGAGATTTTGGTTTCGTCCTCAATCTGGGGTCTTTATAAACAAAGCACTGGTAGAAGAGAGAAGGGGCCGACAGAGAGAGACGACCGAAAGAAAGTCTTTTTGATTTACAGTTCTTATTTTTCATCTTTTTCTCAGTTCAAAAAGTTTGTTTTTTTTCTTCATTCTGCTTTCTTTTCATCTCGGCTGAATTTGTAATAAGTTGTACCAGAAAGATTAGAAGGAAGACATTTCAGAAATTCTAGTTTTCTTTCTTTTCTCCTTGTGTTTTTATTTTTGATTATTACTGTGTTACGTGGAATTGTCGCGAAAGCTGTGCTGCTTGGAGTTGTTTCGAACAGTTCTCGCTAGGAACAGTCAACCGGGAAGAACATTACTCCTTTCTTTGCATTTAATCCCACATTTTCTGTAAGTCAAGTTTATTTCTTTTAATTGAGATGGATTTAATTACAAATTATGCATATGTTTTAGTTACTATGCTTGGCTAGACCTGTAACATCCAAAAAATTAGTAAGTATCTTAAAACTGAAATTTGACCCTCTTAATGATTGATTTGACCGTGTGGTGCTTTGTTTAAATTAAAGTTGGTGAGAAGAGCTTTCCAACGACACCAATTTTGTGTGATTTGGAGTTCGGAGTAAAAAGATATGGGAAATTGAATAAACACGATCGATCGCGCTGAAAACGATCGATCGGCTTATGGAACACGATCGATCGGCTACGATCGGCGCCATCACGCAGTTTGTAAACAGTGCAGGACGATCGATCGCCGTATTGCACGATCGATCGCCAGTTGCGGTTTGGCGAATTCTAACCTAATTTTGAGGCGGATTTGATTGGGAAAGATGCCATATCCTAACTAGACTTGTATTGCACGTTCCTAGGGTGATTTAGGGACTCTCCCATTGGTGGAAAGTGCCCAAGATATGGTAGAATTGATTGGGCAAAGATCTTCTAAAAACTCTATATAAACCCATAGAGTCTAGGCTTGTGCTTTTGAAAACTAAACCCTAGAACGTCCAGAGGCTTTCCCCTCTCCTTCCCACGTTCATCCCTCTCTTAGAAGACCTCTTCTAGTGGGAATTGCTCAAGAGCTTGGATCGGGAAGCTTTGAAGGAAGCGGAGGAGACGAACATCGCGTAGAAAGGCGACGTCTTTTGGTGATAAAGAGTAGGATGGTTTTTCCCTCTCTTCTTATTCTTTTCTCACATTATATGATGAGTGTTCTTACTGATTTCCTTGGAGTATTGCTTTGAATCTTGCGGGATTAATGATTTATGTCTTGTTTTCCATGTGTATTGCGATACATGCATATATGCCTTCATGCTTCATGTCTAGATGGTAAATCAGATCAAAGTTGGATGCTTTATTAATTTTACAGAAGATAAAAGTTCTGATATTGCTTTGATTATGATGTCTAATGATTGAGTCTTATGCCTTAATGATCGTTTTGCTTAAATCGACTTAATTGAAAGATATTTGGTCTAAGATTGTGTTATATGGGGAGAAACATGATAAAAAGGGAATCTTTTGGTAATTCTAGTTAATTCCAAGATCTGTAATTAATCTAGGAGGGGAGTACTATCATCTATCATGAGTAAATTATCATCTATAAGTGGTTCGGAATAAGAATATTAAAGTTTAATCATGTGTTTCACTTTCGGTCAGAACTGTTTCTGCACGGACAGTCGACAGTAAATAATTCATAACTAATTCATATGATATCAGAAAAATAAAAAACCGGTGGGGTTAGAAACTAGACCCACAAGGGTATTCTCAGTAAAAATTTCAGAAGATAACCTTAACGGTACAGTGTCTGGGAGCCGCCGGAAGGGGACTGTTGTGCATAAGACAGTGAGCAGAATCTAAGTGAAAATACTATGTACTTAAGTAAAACCACTTAATAAGATGTGAAGATGGTATGACGTGCTAGTAACTAATACTAAACTATATCCTTATGATTATCACAGTAAGGTTGGGTTATGGTTAATATGATAGATGGGTAATACCTATGTTAAGAAAACCGTAATCGCGTATTTGAAGATAAAGCGCTTGTGTCGGTTTGAGGTTCCATTTGGAATCCAAATCATCTAGGACTCATTAATACCTTGTCTCTGATTTATATATTTCAATAAGACCTATATGAATTTCCATCTAGGGCTGAGCATGAACGTATGTATGGATTGTGTTATTCTCTTTGTGTGACATTCCTACTTATACTCTGTATGTGAGTCTGTTCCGGTGATTGATACCTTATGTGGTTAGAGCGTTGCGGCCTCTATTTCTTTGAATTATTATTCATCATGATTATTTGATTGATTCCTCCACTAGAGGTCTTGCGGGACTCTCTCCGGAAGTGGATTCATAGTATGCTCACATTATGCCATTGCTTGATCTTGCGGGGTCACTAATATTTGTGGTACTGCGGTTCCATACTGCCCAAAAAGAGGCAACATACGTACGTTAGATTGTTGACATTACGGAAGGTCTTCAGTCTCCGCCCATCGTGTCCGTAAGCACTGGTGGGGCCAGCATCCTAGACGCATGGCAGGGTTCCAAAAAGAGGACCCCTAGGGTGGTTCTGGTATAGTCACTTGCGGGTGATCGGTTCAGCGAGCAGAAATTGTACTCCTTTCACTTTTAATGTCTGGAGCTTTTTAATATGATTATCATTCCCTCCTTACTCATATGTGTAGTAGGAGCCTTATTGTTGTTTTCCCTACTTGCGGGTTGGAATTATTATCGACTAACCTTTCAGGTGTATAAATCCTTGGTTTAGTCCAGATGTTGCGGCATCTTCATAAACCTTTGTTATTCTTATCCTATTCACATTGTTTGCCCTAATTCAGTGGGTTTTTACATCCTACTGAGTGTTTCTATGAAATACTCATGCATCCTCTGATGCAAGCGCAAATGGAATTTGAGATCAGGAAGTTGCAGTAGTGAAGCGGTCGCAGGAGCCGTGAAGACTTAGAGCTTATATTATTTGCTTTGCTTATTTGATGCTTATGACATTTAATGGCAATTGTGTGTCATAGATTTATAGGTTTATTTGATTTGACTTTCTTAAATGGATTATTATCAGTATTATTAAGTAAATTTCCATTCCATAGTATTCATTAATGTTTGTATTTGTATTGCACTGATTATGGGCATGACCGATTACACATCCTTTTGAGATGATCGTAATTGGTGGTGAAATCGACTGTTCGGTCTCGCGCCCGAGATTCTCTACCTCCAAATGTATATCATTGATTGGCTTCCGCACTCCGATCGAGGTATGGGATTTCGGGGCGTGACAAGACCAGTTGCTAAGGCTAGGATGAGGCTGTAGTAATTGTAGAGAATCCGTACATGTGAAAGTTGATATTTTTCCTAGAATTGTGCGTTAATTGTTTATGCGTTCTTGTGTTAATTGCGTAGTTAGTTTCGGATATAGCATTAATCATGTTTTTGCTATGATTTGGAATTACTATTGTCAATGCATGCTTGTTTTAATTGTTTAAATAACAAATTGGATACTAGTTGTGATTTACTCGTAAATGGATACATCTAGTGATTTGAGTTGTTAATTTAAATAGCATGAAGGACGTGATTTTTGTATGAGTAATTGTGCATTAAAGTAAAATCTTCCGTAACAACGTGAGTAGGATTCTAGATTGTTATGAGTATTTGGAGAATGATAAATAATTGAAGGGTTAGGGTTCTCTATAATTTATTGCATGCCGATTCCAAAGCCTTAGTATTTTGTTAATTTGATAAAGTTTAGATTTTTATTCCGTTAATTGATTTTAATTAGTCGTTAGTTAGTTAATCAATTTCTACAAGTTTCATAGTTTAGTCAAGGGTTTAGTTAGGGTTTGATTAGATTTCCGCTACACAAGTCCATGTGGGTTCGACCTCGTAAGAATTGTGCGACTATACTCCAAACACGATTCGTACACTTGCGAGTAAAATTAAGAGATTAATTAAAACAACAACAATATATATCCCCGAAATCAGATTTCGAAATTTTTTTTTTAAATATAGCAAAACACTGTTCACCGCAAGAACACAAATCCTAAAAATTGAATAAAACATCTAAAATCGAAGAATTAGAAGCTGAAAGTCATGCATAAGCATCGCAATAATCAATATAAGGGAATGCATGAGAATAATCGCAACAATATCTACCGAAAACTAATAAAAATAGAGTTTTTAAGTTTCGGCTTACCGGAAGAAAAAGGAGTGATTGCGACGAAAGGAGTAGGAAATCAAGGAAACAGACACCAGATATGGACTCTACGTGCAAAAATCCTTCGGGGGCCGGAGTTTCAGCTCAAACAAGGGTCGAAAACGGCGGCGGCGAGTGGAAATAGATTTCTCTCGCCGCGGCCGTTCGGATTTTAAGCGCGAGGAAGATGACCCGCGATCGATCCATTTTTATCTGATTGATCGTTATGTAAATCAAGAAACCGCACCCATTAAATTGAAGATGAACGGTGACGATGTACCGCAGAGCGATCGATCGCAAATATAATGCATCGATCGGATAGCGATCGATCGTATCTACTGTTCTTGGATTTTTTTTTTGAGCATATCCTCTCCCCTTAACCTAGTATGAACATTGTCCTGAATATGAACAAAATGTAGCATGACAATGAGTATATAACAAAGAAAATCAGATAAAGGAGAGAATACACCTGAAGACGTTGGTTGCCTCCCACCAAGCGCTAAGTTTAACGTCTTCAGCCAGACAGAGCCACGATCATTCTGTAATTATCGAATCAATTAAATACACCAGCCCGTCATCTAGGTGATATATGCAAAATATACACATTTTATATGCCTTTCTACCTATTTGTTAGTCGTATTTTTAGTTAGAATAAGGATAATTAATGTTTATATATGTTAAGTGAATAATTAGGAGTTTGTTAATTAAACGCGCTTAATTGAGTTATTTAGATGCATTAATTGGTTTTAATAGATTCATGTTTTATTATGCGTCTAATTACGATTTTAATTTTATTCATACAGGTCTTAGAGCTCCATGTTTCAGATTGACAAATACGCGTCAATCAGCTCGTGTGAAGAGATCGAAGATCCGACGGACGTGGTTGGTACGACGGGTTTTAACCCAAGAAAGAAAAAAAAAAGAAAAGAAGAGAAAAGAACCGGTTTAGCCGCTGGCCCGGTCTGGTCAGAAAAAAATAAAAAAAAATCGAAAGCAACCCAAGCCCGATGGCTCGGGCGCCTGGAACAGAACAGAAGAACAGAGCCTCGCTTGGAGGCTCTACTCGAGCGGAGGGAGACGACGGCGAAGTGAAATCCGGCGGCCTGTGGCGGTGGGTCTTGCTTCCGGCGACGTGGCGGCGAGGCTACTTTGGCGGTGAGGCTATGGTGGCGACTGATTGAGACGGCGGAGCACCGGCGACGGAGACAATTCCGACGTGAACAGAACAAGGAAAGAACACATTTGGAAGGTTTTGATTTGGAAAAAATGGCGTGCAACAGAGCCGAATCGAGAAGTTGGAGAAATTTGAATTGCAGCTATGATTCAGAAAGGGAAGGGGTGATTTGAAAAAGGAAAAAATTGACTTCCAGATTATAAAAGGCAGTTCTGTCTGTTTTGGACGGCTGTGTTGGAAGGGAGGTTCTGGCTGTGTTGGGGGGCGGCTTCGTGCAGAAAGGGTCGGAAAAGGGCGCTTTCGGTGTGAGGCAGAGAGGGGGACGGCTGTGATAGAAAGGGAAGCTTTGCAGAGGAAGAATTGGCCGGCGGTGCACTGTGCGGCGCGACAGAGGAGAAAACAGAGGCTGGCTCTGTGTTGTGCTGTGCAGACGGGGGACAGCTGTGTTGGAGAGGGGGTTCTGTCAGTTCAGAAGCGGTCGAGAGGCCGTTGTGGATCGAAGGGGCCAGTCTCTGTCGAGAGGCTGTGGTGATTTGGCTGGGTGCTGTACTGTGCAGACGAGGGCTGGTTGTGTAGGTGGAGTCTGGATCTATCGAGGAAGAGAAGAGGCAAACGGGAGCGAAGAAAATTGTCTTGCTCGAGAGAATCGGGATAGATTTGTGGGTCGAACACTGTTTTGATTCTGAGACGAACGGAGCAGTTGTAGACACCAAAACTGAGGATATAGAAGACTGATCTGATTTCAGAAGGGGTTGCTTTGATTTGGCTAGAAGGGGACTATTCTGTTCTATTCGAGAGAAAGATCAGAACGGTTGAGGCGTGCAGTCGAGAGACTGTTGCAGAAGGTGGAGGATAGAGCAAAGCAAAACGGGATTACAGACAGACTGAAAGCAGCAAAACAGGATTTTTATTATTATTTTATCTTTTGTTTAGTTAATTTCTATGTTTTTAGTTTAGTTGAACAATTGATTGCTTAAAAAGAAAATAAAAATTAGAACTTTACATTTCATTACTACTTGCTACATACTCTAGAATTAGGTTGAATATCTTACTAAGTCTCTGAGGGATCGACCTCGTAGCCACTATTCTGCATTAGATTCGTGCGCTTGCGAGTATCATATTAAAATTTACATCACTAGGTCACTAGCAGCCTCGAGATAGGGTTTTAGACTGTGGCCATTAACTTTGAATGTACTCCCATCTTTTAGATTTTTGATCTCAACTGCACCATGTGGAAATACTTCTTTGACAATAAAAGGTCCAGACCACCGAGATCGGAGCTTTCCAGGAAATATGTGCAGCCTAGAGTTGTAAAGTAGTACCTTCTGATCAGGCTGAAAGGACTTTCTGAATATCATCTTGTCATGTACTGTTTTCGTTCCCATCTTGTAGAGTTTGGCATTCTCATATGCATCAAAGCGCATCTCCTCTAATTCACTCAGTTGGATTTTTTGCTGCTCACCGGCTTTATCCATATCGAAGTTGTATGCCTTAATAGCCCAATACGCCCGGTGTTCCAACTCAACAGGTAAATGGCAAGCTTTGCCATATACCAGTCTATAAGGAGACATACCAATAGAGGTCATGAAAGCTGTCCGGTAGGCCCATAATGCATCATTCAGTCTCAAGGACCAATCCTTTCTATCGGGGCGAACCGTCTTCTCCAGAATCTGCTTGATTTGGCGATTAGAGACCTCCACTTGGCCACTCGTCTGAGGATGATATGGTGTGGCAACCTTGTGGGTGACAGAGTATTTCTTGAGCAGAGTTTCAAAAGACCTGTTACAAAAATGGGAACCTCCGTCACTAATGATAGCACGAGGAGTTCCAAACCTGCTAAAAATGTTAGATTTCAGAAATTTCAGCACAACTTTATGATCATTGGTCCTAGTGGCAAGAGCTTCAATCCACTTAGACACATAATCCATAGCAACAAGAATATAAGTATGACCAAAAGATGGTGGAAAAGGTCCCATGAAATCGATACCCCATACATCAAACATTTCAACAATCAAAATAGGTTGTAGGGGCATCATATTCCTTTTAGACAAGGCTCCCAGTTTTTGACACCTATCACAAGATTGACAATAAGCATGGGCGTCTTTAAATAGAGTTGGCCAATAAAAACCACTTTGAAGTACTTTAGCCGCAGTTTTCTTTCCACCGAAATGTCCACCACAGGCATATGAGTGACAAAAAGATAGGATGCTATGAAATTCACTCTCAGGGACACATCGTCTTATGACTTGGTCAACACATATCTTAAACAGGTCAGGGTCATCCCAATAGTAATGTTTGACTCGAGAGAAAAATAAGTCTTTATCATGTTTAGACCAAAAGGTTGGGATTTGACCCACAGCAAGATAATTCACAATATGTGCAAACCAAGGTGGAGATGTAGTGGAGACAGCAAAGAGCTGCTGTTGTGTCCCGGCGTGGGACACGAACAGGGCCAGGTATCATGGCCGGAGAAAGGGAGGAAGACAAGAGAAAAGGTAAAGGAAAAGTAGTTTCTTTATTGCATAAACTCAGAATGAGGAGGATGGCCTCCTTATAAAGGAAATGGATGACGCATGCCCTAAGGAATTATGCCATCAATTAAGGCCTAATGGGCCACCTAACGGGCCATGATTGACCCTCTAATTATTCTATTACATCTCAGTTATCTCAAACGGGCCTGATTACAATATTATTCAAAAGGAAAGCAATCTAATCCTAATAGATATGGCCCAGCAGATATCCGTGCATGCTGACGTTCTGGGCCTGACATTCACAACAATCCCCCACGCTTTCGTTACCGCCTTGTCCTCAAGGCGGCCAAACGCTTCTACCTTGTATGTTGGCGTGAAATATGACCTCAATATTAGAGTCCTTGGTGTAACCGAGGAGGTCAGCGATAGAGTACCTCCTCCCAGAGCAAATGAATAGGGTCCCCAATCCATGTGCAAAATTCCACAATCTCCACCATATTTCAAACGCAACTCTGAAAGTGTCGGCTCTATTGGAGTGCCGAGAAGGGTGATGGTATCGTCTGTCCTTTTCACAACTTCAGAACCAGTATTATGAAACATCAAGTGCAAAAAAGTGAACACATATATTTGCTGCCCATGTGTCTTCATTTTGAAAACTGATTCCTTCATCTCTACTGGGGCAACAGGTTCCACTTGTCGCTGTACCATTTTCCAAATCTTGATGGTTGTAGCAGCAGAACAGGTCACCAGATAGTCACCGGGGTCAAAAAGAGCAAAACATGTGATTTTCTTTCTGTGTGCCTTGATGTCCCTTACCAGCTTTGCTGACTGGTCCTGAAAGTCCCATATCTTGATAGATCCAGCTGAATACCCACTGTGAAGCTGTCCCCGGAGGTCAATGAGAAAAGTAGCAGCTCCATTTCCGCTGTGGCCTGCCTCCAGTATTTGTGTACGAATGCAGGAGATATGCGACTTCCTAGGATGTACTCTATCAGCTACTTGGAGTAGCTCTTTGGCCATCCATGTGATGCTGGAAAGTCGTCGAAGTGACTCCCGCAGTCCCTCTGTGATATTGATCACGTTTTGTATGTCTCTTAAATAACTGATCTTTCGCAGACAAGCAGAGAACTAGTGAAAGAGCTGTTGACCTCATAGTTTTGTCATAAACATGTGGTGATGATATAATTGAATATGGACTTGGAAACAAAGCAGCTACTAATATTGGTGTCGATTTACCATTCACGTCAGATGATGTAAGACTCAAGGATCGAAGAGCGCCTCGCACTCCATTCACATTGGACTGATTATGGATCATCTTCAAGAGATAGGGCATTATCTCAGGCCAGCCCATTGACCAATCACAAAGCGCAATCGATGCCACGGCCATGCCAACAACTGTGCAGGCTTTCCCAAGAGGATTATCCAACGTTAAGAGCAGGTATTGACGCACAACAATCTTTTCCGAGGTGGAAAGCACTGGAGGCACAAAACTCTCATCAACTTCGTTCCAGTACTGTCTCACGAACTGCTTTAGCAATATAGCTGCTATCACGCCCCAGTTTCCAACCCCAAAATACGCGGAAGCGATAGACCAATGAAGGTAATAGGGTCACATTTCTAGGATGGACCGAATACTCGATTCATCACCATAATCCCATATACAAGCACGGGAATAGCAGGATCAACATGACGTAAACAACTGTTCAACTACTACAGAAATAAAATAACTAGACAAACTAATCATCTTAATCGATTCAAATAATCCCACGAAAGCAAATAATTAAATAAGTGATACGTAGGCCACGAAAGGAACTCAAACCAAAGGTCCAACAATAACAAATAACTACTACGCTAACCAGTCTTCACGACTCTACGATCACCAATCTCCATGTCACGAATATGCTGATCACACCTCTTCAGCCTTAATCCCTGCATCAGAAGATGCGTGAGTATTCCTGAGGAAATACTCAGTAGGATGCTAGAAAAACTCACAGTAGAAATAGGCAATAAAGGAACCAATAACAAGCAGGTCTGATAACTCAGAATAATCATAACGCAGGTGATACTTACCAGGAAAAGATACAACACCCAAAATATCTCGCTGATCAGGGTGGAATAAAACAAAATAATCAATATGACTCCCGACTTCCAAAGAGTAAGGAGATAAGCAAAATATCTGATCTGGACAACCAATGTGTCGAAGATGACAATTTTTGCTCTCTGATCAGTCCACTTCCTCTATGGACTTCAATACCAGAACATCCTAGAGGTTCTACGTAGGAACCCGGCCATGCGTCTAGGGATGCTGGCCCCATCGGTGCTTACGGGCACAATGGGCGGAGATTGCAGACCTTCCGAAATGTCTACAATCTAAAGCGCACGCATTGCCGTCATCGGCTGAACTACAGAGGTTCATAATCATCGGAGACCGCCATGGGTCTAGCTATGGCTCGTGAGCATACTATGATCCAATCTAAGAGTGTTCAACAAAACTCTTAGTGGAGAAATAGTTTACATGGAACTGGATTTATCTAACCACAAACAAGGGTATTCTCATGAATTAACAATTTCAGAAATTAGACTCTCAAGGAGTACAATAGAATTCTCAGCATTTAACAATGACGAACTCTCAAGAGATTAACCAATAACCGGTCTGTGCCTATGCACGAGCTGACACGAAACGGAACTCTTCGGTATAGACTCCGTCAACGTCATCACCAAGCACTATTGCAATCAAGATCATCCCTGATTCTCAAGACTCTGAAGTCGATGCCTCTCAAACTTTAAGGGTAGAATTGGAAAGAATAACCCTATCCTGACGTCAGGGTTTCATGGGGTCGAAGATGCGCGATGTTAGGCACCGCGAGCAAGGACAATGATGACCACGACATTTGGAATAGAGACAATACTCACACATGATACTATCATAAGTACCCTACGGAATTCTTGTGCCATAGTACCCTCCTTGTGTTATATAATATATATACATGTAATCTTAGCATAGCGTTTTATTTATAACCGCAAAAGGACACTGTTATGGACACAATAGCTCCATTCCCGGATTTTCTCCAGTCTACACAGAACCTAAAAGTCCCTGAACTTTTTATGGCAGACAGCTGTATGTCTGTAGATCATTACCCAATTTACGGAATAATTTTCCGACATTTCTACAGTTAGTTATGAATTTTTTAATACAGTCTGTCTGTGCAGGTTACATCCTGGCCGAGAGTACTATACTAAGTAATAATCCAATTTTCACTTGTTGTTACTAATTCTAATCATAACGAAAGTCTTTTAGACTCAAAACCCTCTCACATTAGGCCTTTATTAGCTTCTGGTCAGACCATTAATTATGTATTAATCCACCTAATAGTCTCTTTTTAAAACCATTTTACCTCTTAGCCTTAATGATTCAATAACCCGCAAACTGGACAATTTTTCCCGGACACTATGGCTTCTGGTCAGACCTAATAACAGTGGCCTTAGGGTCCATGAGCAATGACCCATAAGTATTGTCACTTTCATCTTGCTAATACATCCATTAATCTCTTTTAGATAGTCTTATTGCCTATGTACGATAACAATTAGGGCAAACACTACATAAAGTAGACAGCTTTATCAGGACACGGAAACAACACCACATGGTACGACTTGTTACTCATAAGGACGCACCAAACCAGTGGAAATACTTCTGAAAGCTTGCTACTTTTGGATGAGAAACACAAGAGTTACACCAATTAATGGATCAATTAGGTCAATACATAGAGAATGTGAGATCGGGTGACATATAACAAGAAAAGAGACAACTTTTCATAAACAGACCCTTATCTACACCAATCAGAGAACGATACTCATTGATAGACATCAGATATATGACTCACATGAACTGAAATTAACACATAATATCAGGGATGTCTTGATCGAATTGTGCATGAGAGATGTGCATCAAGAAATCAATCGGTATATCAATAATTGAATAGATCTTAGCAAATAGAGCAATTAATCCAGGACAATAAGGTCACTCATGTTACACACAACATCAGAACGTGGTACTCCATATAAAGATCAAAAATTTAATGAAAACATGCTGTAAGAAAAAGGACATCTTACCGATGAACCGGTACTAATTGCACGTCAACCGGTTCGAGTTAAAATCCGCTTCCTTGCGATCTCCGCACGAACCAAAGCACCCCTCTTGCACACACCACGAGGAGCGGCCTACTGATGGTTGAGAGGGAAGAGGAAGGACGTGATAATGGAGAGGAATCAACAAGAAAAGAGAAAGAGAGGGCTGCCGGTTCCCAAAAGGGATGGCCGGCCCTCTCACAAAGGGTTTAAATAATTCATGCTCTATTATCTCCACCGTCCATCTCCACTTCATCCAAGGGTCAAAAGAAATCCCAGCCCCCTTCAAACCACCAGATCGAGATCTCCTCTAACCACAAAAATCCTTTTGATTTGATTGCATTAAGGTAGGATTTTATCTCCTCTCAATAAATTACCCATTTACTTATGCAACTTACCAAGTAAAAGTAAATCCTTAAGGACAACTATTGGTGCCAAAAATATGCAAAGGAGGCCACTTCCATCAACCCAAATGGGCGTCCAAAACACATCTCTAATATACTTTAATTAGGCCAATTAAATCCATCATTATCTTGATTCCCAATTGGGTAACAATTAGGTTTTGACACCAACTCAATTACCACGTTTAGAACCCTTAAACAGAGCAAGTCAGGCATGACACGTCTCCAAGAAATCCCCCAAAATCAGCCCAAGAAGTTTCCCAACGGAATTGCCTCGAGAAACGCAAAACCACCGGCGATCGATCGGTCCGTATACGCGATCGATAGTTTTGCGATCGATGCCTTACAAAAACGATCGATCGTCTCCCGATCGATGCCATTTGAAGGCGATCGATCAGTATGACGAAAAAAAATCTAAATTTTCTAAATTCAAATTTAGAGAAATTTCTAGAACCCAAATTTACTCCTTTTGAGCAATAAAATTCACTTTATTCGAATAAAATTTACGGTCACTACAGCCGCCAACTGATGTAATCCCACTGGAAGCTCCTTGTTGCCTGCAACCGTGTACAATGCAACTCCAAAACCTGGGCGAAGTGTTGCTTGCTGGAGTGAAACTTCGGCGTAGGAACAGACGTCGAAGTGGATGTCTAGATAGGCGGATAAGCAGTTGAGGAACCAGAGCTGGTCTTGATCCCTGGAATATGCCATTTCAGAGAGCTTGATCTGAATCTTCTTGCTGGAAGCCATTGGGGATTGATGATGCAGTGACAAGTGTGACAAGGATGGTTGGGGAATTCCGTCGAACAGGTTGAGCGCGCAGGCAAAGGCGACAACACTGCCATGCTGGTTGAGAATGTGGATGAACTTGGCGAGACCACGATCGGCGGTGATCTTGTCGACGGCGTACTGCATGGCCCGGTGAGGGGAAAGGTCGCCGTCGGCGGCGAGAGACTTGGAGGAGCCGAGGCTGCCGTAGGTTTTGGAAAAATCTAATCTTTGGGCAGTGCAGAAGGGAATAGTGACAGCGTCAAAGTCGGCGCAGCTGCGGTGGTCGGTGCTGAGGTAGCTGTGACGGAGACGGCCGTGAGGTTCGTGGCGGACGCAGTGGAGGCCGAGGTGGGCGGCGTCGAGGCGGTGGAACCTGTTGGATTGGATCGGCTTAAGGATGGTGGCACCGGATCCAAAAGTTGGGATCTTGGACCGGACGGCAGGAAGTATGGAAGCGGCAGTGGGTGAGCGGACATGTCCGAAGGCGGAGGAGTCAGGGAGGGGGTCGGCGTGGATCGACGGTGGCCATGGTTTGGTGGAGTCGATGAGGGTGAAAACCTCAGAGATGAGGCTGAGTCCAGTGTGGGCGGCGTCCAGGTCGCCGTAGATGCCAACGATCGCGTCGGAGTCGTTGATTGGGGCGGCGATGGCCGTCATCATGTCGGATTCCGCCCTGGACGCTCCCGGGGCTACTGTTGATGGATTCATCCCCTGATCATCTGTCGTCAAGGTTTTGGCGCGTCTGGTCACGACGAAAAAAGGCCTCGAGCGAAGGTGCCAGAACCGGGGAAGGATGGCTCCTAAGGCTGAAAGGTCCCCTTTTTCCTCATCCAAATATCCAGAAAAATGTCTGGTACCAGAGGAGATGAAGGCACAGGTGCTGCGGTGGTTGCGACGAGGCTTCTTGACGCCACCGGTGGCAGGAATGGGGTTGCGGAAACGATGGCGCTTCTTGACGACATCCGGTACGGAGGTGATGGCAGCTCTGGGTGGTTGGGCGAGGGATCTGGACGTCCTTAACGGTGACGGGACCAGCGGCAGCGGCGGCGTCTGGAAGAGAGACGTTGGCGGCGGTGGTTGTGGGTAGTCCCACTGTGGCCAGGCCTGGTACTGGAGATGAACGGCGATGGCCCTTTGGTTGTCCTCTATTCGTTGAATCCGACTCAATATGGTGACACACATGTCTATCACATCGTTCCTCGTTCCGACGGATTGGAACGGCTCTGATACCAATGTTGTGTCCCGGCGTGGGACACGAATAGGGCCAGGTATCATGGCCGGAGAAAGGGAGGAAGACAAGAGAAAAGGTAAAGGAAAAGTAGTTTCTTTATTGCATAAACTCAGAATGAGTAGGATGGCTTCCTTATAAAGGAAATGGATGGCCCATGCCCTAGGGAGTTGCGCCATCAATTAAGGCCTAATGGGCCACCTAATGGGCCATGATTAACCCTCTAATTATTCTATTACATCTCAGTTATCTCAAACGGGCCTGATTACAATATTATTCAAAAGGAAAGCAATCTAATCCTAATAGATATGGCCCAGCAGATATCCGTGCGTGCTGACGTTCTGGGCCTGACGTTCACAACAGCTGCTCATCAGGGAACAAATCTCTTAGAGGGTCATGGCTATGTAGATCAGGAATAGGAATTCTGGATAGATGATCAGCCACGACATTCTCAGAACCCTTTTTATCTTTAATTTCAAAGTCAAATTCCTGCAGGAGTAAAATCCAACGAATCAGCCTCGGCTTGGCATCTTTCTTAGAAAGAAGGTACCGCAAGGTTGCATGATCAGAGAAAATAATGATCTTACTCCCCAAGAGATATGACCTGAACTTATCTAATGCAAACACAACAGCAAGCAACTCTTTTTCTGTGGTAATATAATTCAATTGAGCATCAGTGAGTGTCTTGCTAGAATAGTATATAACATGATGGCACAGGCATCTTGAGAGGTTGGGGTATAAGGTGGAGTCTGTGAGGAAAACCTGTCAAATCTCTCCATAAGGGATGCCACTGATCGTTTAAAATTAAAACCCTTGCAAGTGCACAAGGCAATTGTACTACGGCGAGTATTAATAAGGGTTATCGAACCTCAGGGACGGATGAATGATTTACCAAATTCAAAAGAAAGTAGCAATGTTGATTCTAGACTAAGAAAGCAATGAACTTTAACAAAACTAAGTGAGATTTGATCAATATGGAGAAGACCAAGGCTTCGAATCCACCACAATAAACTAGTGTATCGTCTCTCTCTCTCTCTTTTGAATAAAGATTTCCAATTGGCTAGCATATTCCTCTCGGACATACACTTGTCAACTCAGAATATAGTGCTTTCCTCTCGGATGTAACACATAAAACGGTTATAACATGGAATTGTGATGTATCTCTCTCGAGTACAAACCAATGAAATTTTATTGATATATAACACCTCAGTCTACTCACGTTCCTCTCGGATACGCAAGTATTCTTCGGATTGAAACTCACAAGAATTTACTCTTGTCTCTCTCGAGTACAAAAAATAAATCTTTATTGAATTAACGGTGATTACACAATAAAATCCATACACCAACTAGAGTAAAAACATAAGATGAGAGAAAAGAAACTACACAACCAGATTATTAGGCTTCATCTACGAATTGAAAAGGTGTTTAGCCTCACATCGGAAGAGAAATCATCATCGTGTTCTTCATGTTCTTCATCTCCTTCTCTCCTTTGCTCTAGCCTCCAAGAGTTGAATATGTGGTGCCCAAAACGTTCTCCCATAAGGCCTATTTATAAGAGTGAAGAGAAATCACAAAGTCCCCTTCCAAATCCAAGTCGAAATAGGTCTTATTTCGGTTTGCCGCATATGGCGATCGATCGCTCCGTATTGACGATCGTTCGCTGTCCGATCGATCGCAATTCCTTCGTTATTTTCCTCCGATCGATCGCTTTGCCGATCGACGCCGTATGATACCGATCGATCGTAGTTACTGTCTTCCACGATTGAAAAATTCCAGTAGATACGATCGATCGTTTTGAGGGCCGATCGATCGTTTCCTTTAATACACTACTTTTACGGCTCTGGCGATCGATCGCATTGATAGCTGATCGATCGTAGTTACTGTTCAGAAAATTCAAATGGCTATAACTTTCTGTCCCGAACTCCGAATTGCACGTGGTTGGTGGCGTTGGAAAGCTGACTTCTTGAACTTTTAACATGAGACTTTAATGAGTCCAATCCGACCTTTGTACATGATGTTATGATGATTTAACCATTCGAGTTACTTTTCTCCTCATTTCTGTATATTACTCTTGTTTCCTACAAAAACCAAAAACTATATTAAAGTAGTAGTTATTCTAATCAAACACTAGTATAATCATAAGTTTAGGAGATAATATAATGTATATTTCATGTGTAGATCACACCCCCAAACCTAGATTTTGCTAGTCCCTAGCAAAACAAAAACAAATCAAAATGAAACAATCAAACTAAGGAACTAATGCATAAAAGTAAACACCACTTTCGTAGGGAACACGATTGCATTGAGCGTATGCAACAAGCCGTTAAATCTCTAGGTGACCCTAGTAGGACGAGTGTTGTCTCGTGAGGGTTTGCAGCCATGCTACCCACAAACATGTATTTACTAATCTAATTAACCTAAGTGCCAAAAACAAAGCAAAAATTAAAACATTGCAAAACAAGCAAACCTATTATCCCGATAAATACATACTACAATGCTTAAGAGAATCAACCACATGTACTTGGTTCATAATCAACAGGAATATAGAAGCCCTCAAGTAAGTGGTTTTATTCCACACTTTCATCTTGGAAATTTCTGCTCAAATATTATATAGCATGATAACATAAATAGTAGAAAGTGTAGAACATTGTAGCAATACATTCTAAATTTCTGTTTATACAGATCTAGTGTTACCCATTAACCAAAGAACATCAGAATCTACATAGTCATCGTAATCTTTAGGTTCATGATAGCACAGATCTGCGCGCCTCCTTCGGGTCCAACATTCTAGATTTGAGAGGATAATACACCATAGACTTTTTTTTTCTTTCTTCTTTCTGCTAGGACTGTGTAAGACCTGACTTCAAGATGCTTAGGTTTAGCAATGACTCAGGCCAATGACTCCCAGCCAATTTGGCTTAGGGCATTAGGTTTTAAGAGACCGTGTCTCAAGTTGGTTGCTTCCAAAAAAAAAAGGCAACAACATTGGTTAAAAAAGGCTTAGACATTAGGAATTTAAACCTCCACTCTCCGGTGACGTCCTCGTCACTGCCTCGGCTAGCTCCACCTCCCTGTGCTCACCCCGGCCACCGCCTCCCCATCCTCGCCCAGGCCACTGCCTCACCTCGCCTCGGCCAGCACCTTCTCCAGCCACCTCCTCGCCCTGTCGCTCGCCTCTATACAGGTAATATATATTTAATACCTGTTAGAAATATGTATTGATTTTTATACTTGGAATATGTACAGATGGAGTACATGTGTGGCTACCTAGGACGCCACTTATATGTGTTGACATCGTCGAGATGCATGTTCCGGATCGGGTTATATTGCAATTCGGATTACAGCAGGTTTTCCCCCCTTTTGTTGTGGAATTTGATTGGAGGTCGCATCATGCGGCCTATATTACTAGATAAGATGACCGGACGACCACTCTCGTTCAGGGGGAGCCTGCCATGACGGAGCAAGATACGGATAATGCATACATGAGGTGGTACTTGAGGATATATCACTAGGAAACTTATCATGCCACCCGTGAATGAGGCGAAGATGTTATATCAACCGAGGGACGATACTAAGCGGGCGTTGGTGAGTATCTCTGACTTCATATTTGATTTAATTCACCATTAATTATTTTGTGCTTGTAGATAACATATATTCTTTTTCCTTTCTAGCTTACTTGTGTGAGATAAGTGCATGCTCAGTCTCATAGAGCTTTGGTAGACCGATCCTACGAAAGCTTTGTAGTGACATGTCAAACGATACACGATATCTCTGGACATATTCTTGCGAGTTTGCTATTACTTTAGCCAGTTATGACAGAGATTCCAGGACTGGAGGTTGATCATCATTTTGAAGCTTCTCAACCTTTATCAGTTTCGCCCGACGTTGTGACATCATCAGTCGACATGATGACTTTTGATCTATATATGAAATATGCATTTTATTATCTCCTAAACTTATATTTATGCTAGTGTTTGATTAGAATAACTACTACTTTAATATAATTTTTAGTTTTTGTAGGAAATGAGAGTAATACACAGAAATGAGGTGAAAAATATCTCAAATGGTTAAATCATCATAACTTCATTTCGGATTGGACTGATTCAAGTTTCATGATAAAATTCAAGAAGTCAGCTTTCCAACGCCATGAATCACGCACAATTCGGAGTTCGGGACAGAAAGTTATAGCTATTTGAAATTTATGAACAGTAACTACGATCAATCGGCTATCAATGCGATCGATCGCCAGAGCCGCAAAAGCAGTGTATTAAAGGAAACGATCGATCGGACCCAAAACGATCGATCGTATCTACTGGAATTTTTCAATCACCGAAGACAGTAACTATGATTGATCGGTATCATACGGCATCGATCGGAGGAAAATAACGAAGGAATTGCGATCGATTGGTAGGCGAACGATCGGCAATACGGAGCGATCGATCGCCGTTTGCGAAAAACCGAAATAAGACCTATTTTGACTCGGATTTGGAAGGGAACTCTTATAAATAGGCCTTATGGGAGAACGTTTGGGCATTCAACCCTTGGAGAATCTAGAGCTAAATTAGAGGCTAGAGCAAAGGAGAGAAGGAGATGAAGAACATGAAGAACACGATGGTGATTTCTCTTCCAATGCGAGGCTAAACACTTTTCCAAGGCGTAGATGAAGCCCAATAATCTGGTTGTGTAGTTTCTTTTCTCTCATTTTATGTTTTTACTCTAGTTGGTGTATGGATTTTATTGTGTAATCACCGTTAATTCAATAAAGATTTATTCTTTGTACTCGAGAGAGACAAGAGTGAATTCTTGTGAGTTTTAATCCGAAGAATACTTGCGTATCCGAGAGGAACGTGAGTAGACTGAGGTGTTATATATCAATAAAATTTCATTGGTTTATACTCGAGAGAGATAGATCACAATTCCATGTTTTAACCATTTTATGTGTTACATCCGAGAGGAGAGCACTATATTTTGCTTTGACAAGTGTATGTCCGAGAGGAATATGCTGGCCAATTGGAAATCTTTCTTCAAAAGAGAGAGAGAAACGATACACTAGTTATTGTGGTGGATTCAAAGCCTTGGTCTTCTCCATATTGATTAAATTTCACTTAGTTTAGTTAAAGTTCATTGCTTTCTTAGTCTAGAATCAACATTGCTACTTTCTTTTGAATTTGGTAAAGTATTCACCGTCCCTGAGGTTCGACAACCCTTATTAATACTCGCCGTAGTACAATTGCCTTGTGCACTTGCAAGGGTTTGAATTTTAAACGATCAAGTTTTTGGCGCTGTTGCCGGGGACGGCTCAATAGTTTACTAAATTCTTAGCATAGTTAGTTTTATAGTAGTTTAGTTTAATTTAGATTTCTTTTCAGTAGCTTAATTGCATTCTTTTTCTTTTGCAGGATTAAAAGAGGACGCTGATTTTCGTCATCGTTGGAAGGGCCATCCCTTCCCACTGTTTGCACTATCTTAACCTTCTTTTAGAGTAACTTTGGGTACTTGGTGTTTTCAATTTTATTTGTGGGATTGCATGACGTGCTAGTTGTCGCTATTAGGTTATTAGTTGTCGCTATCTAGGGTTGATGCTTGCTAGTTGTCGCTATTAGGACTGTTACAGGTTTTGTTTGATTTTTATTGTGCATGCATGGTCGTCGCTCCCTGAACCCCGGGCCTTTGACCCTGATCCTGAGCGACTCTATAGAATTTGCAGAACTCCTAGCAAACCAATCCCTGAAATTCATCCAATGGTGGACAACATGAACCTTGGGGGTGGGAATGGCCTAAACCAGAATCCACTAATGCCCCATGCCCGTACCCTGCAAGACTACTACCGTCCCACTGCATACACTTCCCCTTCCCGTATCCTACTGCCTGCAACTGTGGGTAATTTTGAAATTAAGCCAAACATCATCCAGATGCTGCCCACATACAATGGCCAGCTCAATGAGAACCCCTATAGGCATCTCCAAAATTTCCTAGAGGTTAACACAACCTTTAAACTTACACTGTCTGATGACCAGGTGCGCCTTAGGCTGTTCCCCTTCACCTTAAAAGATAGGGCCAAGGAATGGATATACCTCCCTTGAGCATAACTCTATTTCCACTTGGGAGGAACTTGAGGCCGAATTCCTCAAGAAATATTTTCATGTGGGGTGGACCAATAAGATCGGCCTTGAAATCATTACCTTTACCCAGATACCTAATGAACAATTCCATGAAAGCTGGGAGAGGATGAAAGCCCTACTCCAGTCCTGTCCCTACCATGATGTGCCCAAGTGGCAATTAGTACAGAGATTTCATGAGGGTGTGTTCGATCAGCACAAGACCCTAATTGACGCCTCTTGTGGAGGCACATTCATGAAGAAAATCCCAGATGATGCTTGGGATCTATTAGAGGACCTGAGCGAGAACTCTCTACACAGTGCCACCCTCTATAAATCTGAAGGCCATATGCCTGGCAGGAGTGCCTCAAGGAGAGGCATGTATGATGTTAAAGCTACCACGAACCTAGAACACCAAGTGACTGATCTACACATGAAATATGCATTATATTATCTCCTAAACTTCTGATTATGCTAGTGTTTGATTAGAATAACTACTACTTTAATATAGTTTTTGGTTTTTGTAGAAAACAAGAGTAATACACAGAAATGAGGAGAAAAATAACTCAAATGGTTAAATCATCATAACTTCGTTTACAAAGATCGGATTGGACTAATTAGTTCAAGAAGTCAGCTTTCCAACGCCACTAACCACGTACAATTTGAAGTTCGGAACAGAAAGTTATAGCCATTTGAATTTTTTGAACAGTAACTACGATCGATCGGCTATCAATGTTATCGATCGCCAGAGCCGTAAAAGCAGTGTATTAAAGGAAACGATCGATCGGCCCTCAAAACGATCGATCGTATCTACTGGAATTTTTTAATCGCCGAAGACAGTAACTACGATCGATCGGTATCATACGGCGTCGATCGGCAAAGCGATCGATCGGAGGAAAATAACGAAGGAATTGCGATCGATTGGACAGCGAACGATCGTCAATACGGAGCGATCGATCGCCGTATGTAGCAAACCGAAATAAGACCTATTTCGACTTGGATTTGAAAGGGGACTTCGTGATTTCTCTTCATTCTTATAAATAGGCCTTATGGGAGAACGTTTTGGGTACCACATATTCAACTCTTAGAGGCTAGAGCAAAGGAAAGAAGGAGATGAAGAACATGAAGAACACGATGATGATTTCTCTTCCGATGCGAGGCTAAACACCTTTCCAAGGCGTAGATGAAGCCCAATAATCTGGTTGTGTAGTTTCTTTTCTCTCATTTTATGTTTTTACTCTAGTTGGTGTATGGATTTTATTGTGTAATCACCGTTAATTCAATAAAGATTTATTCTTTGTACTCGAGAGAGACAAGAGTGAATTCTTGTGAGTTTCAATCCGAAGAATACTTGCGTATCCGAGAGGAACGTGAGTAGACTGAGGTGTTATATATCAATAAAATTTCTTTGGTTTATACTCGAGAGAGATAGATCACAATTCCATCTTATAACCATTTTATGTGTTACATCCGCGAGGAGAGCACTATATTTTGAGTTGACAAGTGTATGTCCGAGAGGAATATGCTAGCCAATTGGAAATCTTTATTCAAAAGAGAGAGAGAGAGAGACGATACACTAGTTTATTGTGGTGGATTCGAAGCCTTGGTCTTCTCTATATTGATCAAATCTCACTTAGTTTAGTTAAAGTTCATTGCTTTCTTAGTCTAGAATCAACATTGCTACTTTCTTTTGAATTTGGTAAATCATTCATCCGTCCCTGAGGTTCGACAACCCTTATTAATACTCACCGTAGTACAATTGCCTTGTGCACTTGCAAGGGTTTTAATTTTAAACGATCAAGTTTTTGGTGCCGCTACCGGGGACGGCATAATAGTTTACTAAATTCTTAGCATAGTTAGTTTTAGAGTAGTTTAGTTTAAGTTAGATTTCTTTTTAGTAGCTTAATTGCCTTCTTCTTTTGCAGGATTAAGAGAGGATGCTGATTTTTGTCATCGTTGGAAGGGCCATCCCTTCCCACTATTTGCACTCCCTTAACCCTCTTTTAGAGTAGCTTTGGGTGCTTGGTGTTTTTCTTTTCTTTGTGGGATTGCATGACGTGCTAGTTGTCGCTATTAGGATTGCACAGGTTTTGTTTGATTTTTATTGTGCATGCATGGTCGTCGTTCCCTGAACCCCGACCTTGCCTTTGATCCTGATCCTAAGCGCCTATATAGAATCTGTAGAACTCCTAGCCCAATCCCTGAAATTCATCCAATGGCGGACAACATGAACCTTGGGGGTGGGAATGGCCTAAACCAGAATCCACTAATGCCCCATGCCCGTACCCTGCAAGACTACTACTGTCCCACTGCCTACACCTCCCCTTCCTGTATCCTACTTCCTGCAACCGTGGCTAATTTTGAAATTAAGCCAAACATCATCCAGATGCTGCCCACATACCATGGCCAATTAAATGAGAACCCCTATATGCACCTACAAAATTTCCTAGAGGTTAACACAACCTTTAAACTTACACTATCTGATGACCAGGTGCACCTTAGGTTGTTCTCCTTTACCTTAAAAGATAGGGCCAAGGAATGGCTATACTCCCTTGAGCATAACTCTATTTCCACTTGGGAGGAACTTCAGGCTGAATTCCTCAAGAAATACTTTCCTGTGGGGCGGACCAATACTCCGGTCCGCCCATGAAAGCTGGGAGAGGATGAAATCCTTACTCCGGTCCTGTCCCCACCATGATGTGCCCAAGTGGCAATTAGTACAGAGATTTCATGAGGGTGTGTGCGATCAGCATAAGACCCTAATAGACGCCTCCTGTGGAGGCACATTCATGAAGAAAACCCTGGATGATGCTTGGGATCTATTAGAGGACCTGAGCGAAAACTCTTTACACAGTGCCACCCTCTATAGATCTGAAGGCCATATGTCTGGCGGGAGTGCCTCAAGGGGAGGCATGTATGATGTTAAAGCTACCACGAACCTAGAACACGAAGTGGCATCCCTTATTGAGAGGTTTGACAGGTTTTTCTCACAGACTCCACCTTATACCCCAACCTCTCATGATGCCTGCACCATTTGTGCGAGCCCTATGCACATCATAGTTGACTGCCCCTCTGCCTCCCAATATCCAGATCTTGTACAGGAGCATGCCAACTTTGCACAAGGATATCCTCGAGCCAATAACCCCTATTCAAATACCTACAACCCGGGGTGGCAAAGTCATCCAAATTTCGCCTTGAAACAACCCAACCAGGGGCCCACTTTTAACCAGACAGCCACAGTTCCCACATTTGGCCAAGCCAACAGGAAACCATCCCTAGAAGTCACCCAAAAAGTCTTTTTGACCAACCAAGTAAGCTCTTTACTGACTAGTGATATGCCACGTAAATTTAAGGACCCCGGTGTCCCTGTTATATCCATTGTCATAGGTGACCATACCATTAGCCGAGCTCTCTTGGACTTAGGGGCCAATGTCAACCTCCTCCCTTACTCAATGTGTGAACAACTTGGCTTAGGAGAGTTGCAGCCCACCTCAGTCACCCTTCAATTAGCAGACCGATCCATTCGCAGACCTAGAGGTGTTATAGAAGACGTTCTCATTGGAGTTGACCGATTCTATTTTCCTGTTGATTTTGTCGTCTTAGACATGGAACCAGTTGCCAACTCTAAATCCCAAATTCCTGTTATCCTTGGCCACCCTTTCCTAGCCACAGCCGATGCCACCATTAACTGTAGGTCAGGGCTTATGAATGTCTCATTTGGGAACATGAAAGTTAAATTAAACATTTTTAGTGCTTCTCAACAACCCTCGAGTGAAGCTGAGTGCCTTATGGTTGACGACCTAGATGACCTCGTCCAGGAGTACCTTCCCTTTGCTGTGCTTAAGGATGCTCTCGAGCACACCCTTTTCTATGACTGGATCGATCAATATGAGGGCACACCTGACCTTGAGGAGGTCCATCACTATTTAGTGGCTGCCCTATACCCTGAACATATCCCATGGCGACCCCACCCCGACCCTCTCCCTGTGTCGACCGCCCCACCACTTAAACCCTCCCTAGAATCCCCACCCACACTTGACCTCAAAACCCTTCCTAGCTCCCTCAAATACGTCTTCCTAGGACCCAACAACACCCTTCCTGTAATTATCTCATCTAGCCTATCTATTGACCAGGAAGCCCAGTTGTTGGAGATCCTTACCACACACCGGCGAGCTATAGGATGGACAGTGGCTGACCTCTGGGGTATAGACCCCTCTGTGTGCATGCATCGCATAAACCTGGAGGACCAGGCCAAACCTTCTAGGGAGGGGCAGCGACGGTTGAACCCTCACATGAGAGAGGTGGTGATGAAAGAGATAGTGAGACTTCTAGACGCAGGTATCATATACCCTATCTCTGACAACGAGTGGGTGAGTCCTATCCAAGTTGTCCCTAAGAAATAGGGCATCACGGTGAAACCAAACTCAGAGGGTGAACTTGTGCCAATAAGAGAGACCACGGGATGGCGGGCGTGCATTGACTATAGGAAGCTAAACTCTAACACCCGTAAGGACCATTTCCCTCTCCCATTCATTAACCAAATCCTAGAGAAGAACTTTCTTAGATGTTGTACCTCAGACAAAGAAAGTAAAAGCATAGAAATGCTCACTATGATACCTTCATGATGCCAAAATAAATAAAAAAATCATCTTAAAAAAAATTTGCTTACCTTTTTATACGATAAGGCTCCATGAGATTGATCCATGAGAAGAATTTAATCACCTTCAGGAAGATCTTTTACTGGCTCCGTCCTTAGGCATTGTCATATCCAGTGGTGACAATTTCAAAGGTCCAACATGGACATGTACAGCTAGGATTGGTTGAACCTTCATTTGTAGCTAGTGATATGTTTGAGGTTAGGTCATCCAATTCCAATCATCCAATTTTTTTATGGCGAATTCCAATCATCCAATTCATTTGGACGAAGCGAACACATTTTCCAAATTGATTAGTCCCAGGCTCAAGCCAACTATAAACAAGGGCCACATTCTTGTTCCTACCCAAGTTCTAAAAGAACTATGATCATCTTAATTGCACATCATTTAGAAATTAGTAGATAACCTGCTCACAAACATCAAATTCATAGAGCAAATTAACAGACTCGAAAATTATAATCATACTCATAATCAAGAAGCGTCTTCCAAATAATTTTAGGTCGGCAACATGGATCTTATGCCTCCACTCCATCCACCAACAAAGTTATATTGCTTCTAATAAATCATTATTTGTGTCAAATGTTGATGATTATATTCAGGAAAGTTAAAGAAAGGCTCCAGCGCCGAAGTATTAAGTTAAGAAAACATTTAATTACATCCATCAAAAATAAAAACGAAAAAGGATAGATCTACATCTGTATCATAAAAACCAATAATACATATGAAAAACTAAATAAAAAAAGTTCCTATGTACACTGGGGAAAGAACATCTGCACAGCCCTGGCCGGCTCATAATAAAATGGAGCGGCCGGGTGTTCCCACTTCCAGATCTTCAGCTTCTCATCGGTGCTGCGGCGATCGGTGCGAGAACTGTTCCGTGGAACTTCAACTTTCATGTCATCGAACGGGGTCAAAGACGACGGCGAAGAGGTGGCCAAAGGGGAAAGGAGAGGGATTGCAACCTTCCACTCGCCGGCGGGGGGCACCTGTACTGACGCCGGTGCTTTCCTTTGTAGCCGGCTCGGCCGCCGGAGCCGGGCGCAAGTTCTTGATGTGTCTGCCATTGGAGGATGAGGAGAAGTAGTATGGACTATGGAGGATTTGAAGGGAGGATTGAATGGCTTTTGTTGTTGCTGGAATGGGAAAAAGTGTGGTGTGATTCCACGTCTTTGGTTGGGCGGTTGAGTTTAATGGATTATATGTGGAGGATGAGGACCGGCGACCTGAAGACCATTTTACGTGTGGTTGGCGCATGCAAGGGCCTATCAGACAGAGTCAGTGGTCAAAGCTTTGTTTTTTCCTTTTTCTTTCATGGCTTGGTTTCGGTGGGCGGCCGGTTTCAGGTCATGTTTGTTTTTGGCCTTTGTTTTTTTCTTTCAACAAAGTTCGTTTTTTTTATTCAGAAAAGGAAACATGCTCATGCGGGTCAATGTGCTCTTAGACTATTGACAGCATACAGAGCTAGGGGTATTCACGGACGTGCATGTCCATTAGTCCATCCGTATCCATCCACAATTTAATGGATAATCCATACGGACAACACAGAGCGGACGTGGACATAACCTATACGTCTGTCCTATGTCCTAATAAGGTGTCACAAACATGGACAAACTTGCGGACATCCGTGTCCGTTAACCTTTTAAGAGCTCTTACATTGAATTTTTTTTGCAAACCTTTTGATGAGAAAAGGAATTTATACAGCTTTGGGCAACGG
Source organism: Houttuynia cordata (assembly GCA_039654745.1). Taxonomy (NCBI): domain Eukaryota; kingdom Viridiplantae; phylum Streptophyta; class Magnoliopsida; order Piperales; family Saururaceae; genus Houttuynia; species Houttuynia cordata. Next base: position 15,037,700 of record CM077504.1, read on the forward strand.
ATCTGGTGGCATAAAAGCTTTATTCCAAGATGCTTGCTGCTTGTTTATTTATTTAGTGAGACACAGAGCAAATATAGTAAATTTCGTTTCCAGTTGTTGAAATAGTTTCAATTTTTTTTATGAAAATCAACATGGATCAATAGTTTCCCTTGTCTATAGTGTTTTGTGTTGAACATGGTTGCTAGATATGTTGTTGTATACTGTATAGCCAAAAAGAAAACCAACCTATAAATGACTTGTTCTATATCTGTTCATACAACAATAATCCTTTGGAAAGTATGTGAGATTTGATGAAAAATATATGTTGAAATAAAGTAAATCCATGTTATAGCTAGAATTAAAAAAATACCGCCACTCTACCCTAAAAAAAACAACCGCAATAGCTCTTGCACCAATCAAGTGGAGCCACGAGGGGCTCAAATAGAAGTGTTGAAACTATTGATGACGGTAGATTTACTATTAAATAACATATAATTCTGTCCAATACTACCTACATACTCTTATTCACGAACTAAAATTACTCCTCTACTTCTTCCGTCCATTGAAGCATGTCTGCATTAAAAAAATAAGTTAAATTATGGAACAATTTAAATGATCAGACCTGTCTCATATTGCTTATATGAACCCAGTTAGAGTCATAGCTGTTGGATTGAGATCTGATAACGTTTGGATACCTAATGTCCGCACCCTTTATTAAGGAGCACCATCATATCGAAATTTAACGGCCAAACAGGTGGTCTCATGCCCCTTATATGAGGGTCTCTTGATCTTATTGTACTCTAAGTAAGGGTGTAAACGGGCCGAGTCAGCTCATGAGCTAATCCGGCTCGGCTCGACTTTGGGCTTGGCTCGTGTCGGGCTTGTCTCGGGCTCGACCCATCACGAGCCGAGCTCGAGCACAATGATACTCAACTCAGCTTGGTTTGTTTAGACTCGGCTCGAATAAGCTATCGAGCCAGCTCAAGCTCGACTCGTTATATATATAAAAGGACAGTTTACATGAGATCGCTCTCATATAAGGAGCATGAGGCCAATCTTTTGGGCCATTGGATTCCAATCCAATGGTAGATATCAAATTAGTGGGTAGGTGAGTGTATCACATCAAAGGGTAGGTGAGTTCCATGTAACTGTTTGCAGCTGTCACATCAAGATCCAACGGTTATGAATGGAATTGGCCTCATATAAGCCATATGATAGCGATCTCATTTAAACTTTTCCCTATATATATATTTAGATATATACAAATATACGATAAATATATTGATATGTACAAATATTTATTTGTAAGATTTGAACCTGATTTGAGCTTGGGTCGAGCCTCAGCCTAGTAGGCACACAAGCTCGAGTCGGGAAGGTTCGAGCTATAAATGAGCCGCACCAAGCACAAGCTCGAATATAAAAATTCGAGCTCAAGATGAGCCATGCCCAAGCTCAGCTCAGCTCGGCTCGTTTACAACCCTAACTCCAAGGCTTGTACAAAAACAGTTCCCCCTCTCTTTTGTGTTTTTAGATGTGAGGGAGCAAAATTTGCTATGTACGTAATGACATATCTGTGTTTTTTCAAATGGAGACAGGCTTTATTGGGTCGACAGACAGAGTAGTTGAACTAATTTAATAAAAGTAAAAACACTTTATATTCCATCTACTTTGGATTATGTGACAAAGGTCAAAGCCAAAAAAGGCCAGGAGGAGAAATTATTAGGTACGCGGTGCATAGGGGAAATTGGAAATCATGTCTATCACCCATTGGTGATGAGCACGACTGTTCCATTACGTGCCGCGTACCTAATAATTTCTCGGCCAGGAGAGGCCGATAGTCTTGCCTCATCCAGCTCATAAAGAGGCGTTGAGGAGTAAAGCAGAGAGAGAGAGAGTGAAACGTACAAATTACGTAGAGAAGAATAAATATTAACATTTGAGTAGTATGGTGTTATAACTCTTACGTTGTCATACAATCGATTGTACATTATTATAGCAATATCCTAAAATTTAAAATTATCAATCAAATAGAATTCTTCATAGCTTAGAAACGACTAGAAAAGTGAAAAGCGTCAAGTGCACTTTTAGAGATTGACGTCCTATCTCCTCTATAAGAAAGTCCTCTTGGCCATCTAAATTCTTAATTACCGACCTCTTCAATCTTATCTTCTGCAGACGCATTTGTTCCAACCGTCATAGTTCAGAAACCCATCAAACCACCCCGGTGTTTGACTCAAATTACAAGTCCTCCTGACCTTCTTTTTTGCTTTTCTCAATAATTGCTCATTAGGTAATATATAGTCATCTGGTTGGAGACTAAGTGGCTGCCCTTTGGGTAGGGCTGCACCAAAAACCCAGACCCGACCCAACCCGGATGGAACTGACCCAACATTGACCCGGGTCGGGTCCTATCTCGGGTAGGGTGGGCTCCAAGGTTTTAAAACCCGGGTTCTATCTCGGGTCAGGTCGGGTTTTGCTTTAAAAATACTTAAGAACCGACCCTGTCCAAGATATACTATTTAAATCACTTATTTTATAATACATATAATTTATTATTATTATTATTATTATTATTATTATATTAATTTTTTTATAATTATATTAATTATTTTATTAAAATTTTGAATTTTATCTTGGGTTCTTGTGTAGGGTCGGGTATTATGGGTTTTATCTCGGGTAGGGTCGGGTTTAGGATTCTCGGGATGCAGCCCTACCTTTCTTTGGGATCATACTTTGGCCTCGAAGAGGTTTTAGTGGTCCTACTCCTACCTAGGACACTACAGGATATCCTCCACGAGGTAGGAGCTGTCGATCATGACTGATGCTAGTTACGTGCAACAGCGCATTACTCGCACTAGCGGGTGTGTCATCGGTTCTCATTAACAGCTACTTCTATAGGTGGAGGATATCCAAGCGGACATCCGACAGGAGGGCAAAAAAAATTTCCCTCTGGCCAAAATTGAACAGCTTTTATGGATTCTGATGCCAACTTAGAGTCCCTTTAGTCTCATGCACATTTGCTAGGTAAATAAGTTGAGTAAAATTAGTTAAACTTTAATCATAGATGTTAAATACAGATGGCTTTCAACAATTAGTTCGCGGATAGAATTTTGTAGAACACATTATTTGTTTTTTCCTTAATAACAATTACAAATGGTTGTCACTGTCATTTGTTATTTTTCTCATGAATTATAAATATAAAAGTACCATGAAAAAAAAGAAAAATCACAAATAGTCGTCACTATTTGTATGTATATAGGGGAATAACCATAGGGGTATCCGTGATTGTGAGGTTAGGGAGCAACGTATCTGTTGTCAATGTGCCGGTCACATAAAATTCTTCATGCTCTAGTGGATGGTACTACTTTTCTTCTAGCGCAAATAATAAACCTAAAATGAAGTTAAAAAATAATAAACTTAAAAAAGAATAAAAAAAACGAATATCCTCATGATGGGAGTATATCCTCTTTGAAAGTAGTCTACTTTTATTTAGTCTAGGCCTGGCCTGTTTAATTACTCAACAACAGCTATATAAGCAAACAAAGTCGTGTGTACTAAAAAAAAGGAAATTAATATAATAAATTATAAAAAAATATAAAAATGACACACTGTAGCAAATATTTACAAAACAGGGTATCTGACAAGCACCGCAGGTGCCCGCATGGCACGGGCGCCTGCATAGCTTTTTTTTTAAAACTAACTCAAAAGGCGTACAACTGACGCCTCTCGGTTAACAAAGAAAGCCGTCGGTTCTGCCTACCTTCTCATTTTTTGTCCCATTTTAAACAGGCAGTCACTTCAACTATACATATCTCTCTCATTTCTAACCAATTTTTACTTATTTTTTTTTATTCTTCCTTATTTTTAGTGATCTTTCTAGTCATTATGATATCACAAAGATGTTAGAGCCATCACATACCATTTATCGTAATTTTTGTAGTATTTTTTTTATAAATAGCATGCAATGGATCAACATCTTTATGATATCATTATGACCAGAAAGAGCACTAAAAATAAGGAAGAATGAAAAAAAATGGGTGAAAATGGATGAAGAATGAGAGAGATATGCATCATTGAAATTTATCCCACTAAAATAAATCTGTCCCATTTTAAAGGGGTGATAACATCAATGATGCATATCTCTCTCATTCTTTATCTATTTTTACCTATTTTTTTATTCTTTCTTATTTTTAGTGCTCTTTCTGGTCATAATGATATCGCAAAGATGTTGATCCATCGCATGCTATTTATTAAAAAAAATACTACAAAAACTACGATAAATGGTATGTGATAGCTTAACATATTTGTGATATCATAATGACTTGAAAGAGCACTAAAAATAAGGAAGAACGAAAAAAAATAAGTGAAAATGAGTTAGAAATAAGAGAGATATGTATCGTTGAAGTGACAGTCTATTTAAAATGGAACGAAAAATGAGAAGGTAGTAAAAGGTGTCCGTTGAAGGCCTTTCACTATTAACCGAGAGGCGTCGGTACAACCGATGCCTTTTGAGTTAGTTTAAAAAAAAAGCCACGCAGGCGCCCATGCCATGTGGTCGTATGCGTGGCTTATCAGATACCCTATTTTGCAAATATTTGCTACAGTGTATCATTTTTATAATTTTTTTTGATGATTTATTATATTATTTTCCCCTAAAAAAATGGCCTGAACTAAAAAGTATAGTATTTTATTTTTTGCTATTGAACTAAAAAAGTACTTGTATTTAAATTACTTTACAACAGCTATGAACAAATAAATTGTCTGCTATATCTTTGCTGATTAAAAATATTTTGATTTGAGGAAAAGTGAATATCGACCGTTTAGAAGTCAGAAGATAAGGCTAACAAGAATGCTGGTGTGAACCTAAGATTGAGAGAACGATAGAAAAATTCCACACGACACAAGTTGCCTGTACTACGTCTCAAGGGGTGCGTCTAGACAAACTTAGGGCTGCACTAAAAAACCCTATCCAACCCAACCTGGATGGAATCGACCCGATATTGACCCAGGTCGGGTTAGGTCCTATCTCGGGTAGGGTCGGTTCCAAGATTTAAAAACCCATTTCTATCTCAAGTAGTGTTGGGTTTGGCTTTAAAATACCCAAGAACCAACCCTACCCGAGATATACCATTTAAACCCCTAATTTTTTAATATATATAATTTTTTTTTATTATAATTATATAAATTATTTTATTAATAATTTTTATAATTATATTAATTATTTTATAAAAATCTCGGTTACTATCTCGGGTTCTCGAGTATTGTGGGTTCTATCTCGGATAGGGTCGGGTTTAGGAATATCGGGTCCTATCGCGGGTAGTGTCTATACTCGAGACAACCCGACCCAAGGCAACCCCTGACCAAAACCCCCTACGAAACTACAGAAGTTGTCTATGTACTACACTATCACTTTGGGTGCTAACATATAGACAGCTTGTACTTTTTTGCTCTATACTACTTGTCTGCATTATGAAATCAAAATCAACTTTATTGCATTTTGGCTTTCTAATTCAGACAACTAACATGGGCTAGAGGGAGGATGTAATATGGTTACAGATTAGGTCAGGAAAACATTTATGCAGATTGAAACCTAAAGACAGAAAACAGAGGGGATCCGGTTCTTGGGTGAGCACAAGTGTATCAAGGTGACTGCCACAGTGTTATTGATAGCATGCAGATGGATCGCCTGGATACCTCTGAAGTTGGCATCCTCCTCCTTGGGCCAGGGAGCACCTTAGTTTCTTTGAGCATGTTGACCTTGTATTTACCACTAGAATAGGGAACTCTGTAGCCCACTGCCTTGCCAAGAGCTCGGCAGACTTTGGTTGTAAGGAAAGGCTAGGCGTGATGTAACACCCAGAAAATTGGTACGTTAACTAAATGTATCTATTTTAGGAAACTGGTCTAAAATAGGAAAGTTTTATTTCCTGATTTGATTTCTGGTTTTGCGATGTGCTTTGATGTGTTATTCGATTTAATGATGTGATATAATTTGTTAATCGCATAGCTAATAGTAATAGAAAACTAGGACGCGAGGGTTGGTCCTGGCGCTGGGCACAACCTGGCGCTGAGGCCAGCCTAGCGCCAGGGTTTGAGAACACCTGATGCCAAGAGTGGGGCCAGGCACCAGGGCATGTGTTCAGTGGATTACTCTTAATTAGTAAAGTGAATTTAGTTTTGATGTGTGGTTAGTGATGCACGCGTGTTAGTATGACGAGTAGTGCAACTGCAGAACGTCAGAGACCTGTGCGCGTAGGACTCAAGCCAAGACGCAGGACCTGGGCGCTGAGCCACATGGCACTGGCCCAGGGATGATTTATGAACGTGGGTAACCTTGCCATAAGATGATCTTCGGATGGTGGGAACGAATCTTGGAGCAAAATTTACGATTTGACCTAATAGCGATAAATATGGTAAGTATCGCGGAGGATCGGGAAGTATCAGTTCGGTTGAGATAATTAAGGAAGATAAATCTTAATTAAAAAGAGATAAATATTTCATTTTTAATCAACCAATAGGAAGGGGACGTCTAGTTGGTTGGCCTAGATATGGTAGTTTCCTAGTTTGGAACGAGATATGTAAAGTATGATTAAGATTGTAAGTTCGGCCAGTACTATTTTTGTGTCAACAGTCATACGTAATTAAATCATAACTAATTCAAGGAAAATTGAAAAAATATAAAATTAGTGGGGTTAGAAACTAGATTCATAGAGCTAACTCCAATAAAAATTTTAGAGTCTATCACCAACTGGACTGACCGTGGGAAGAGTCGGAAGTGAACTGTTATGCATATGACAGTGTGCTGTAATTAGGATTAAGGTAGTGAACGAATCTTATTAGAGATTTGAAATCCTAATTAAATGAGGAAAACCTAATGGATTAACATGGCTGAACGTCCCTTACTAATGAGGGAGAGATTTTAATTGGTAGTGAGAGTTTGGATTAGGAAGGAGTCTTGATTTGGAGATATCCTATTTGTAGTAGGTTTTGGGTCTATATAAGCACAAGAGAGAGGGTTGGCTGGTATTTTTCAAGCCAAATCCTTTGTGAACGTCCCAAGACTCTCTCCTTCTCCTTACTCCTTTGTTCCAGTAAGCTTTATACCTTTTCCTTCATCTCAAGAGTCAACGATCGAAGTGTTAAAGTGCGACATCGTGTAGAGGAATCAAAAGCCTTCGCGAGGAAGCAAGAAGATACTACGTTTGGACTAGGTACGATGATTTTTCCCACACTCTTAGATCTGAATTTTATACCTTCTTCAAGTGCTTATTGTGTCAATATATTGATTTATAATTGTGAATCTTCATGAGAGTCAATCGCTAAATACCAATCTTTTGAATTATCCAGTTATTACATATTGTTGCTCAATCGTGTGAACCTTGATGTTCCAATTCCTAGTTGTTACACATGCTAGCCCAATGATGAGAAGTTTGAATTATTTGGAGTCTTCTTTGAAGCTTCCTTGTGTCCCTTTTGGTCTCTGACATTGCTGTCCAAATTTCATTGTCCTTAATTAGTTGTCCAGTTTGCCTAATTCAACTAGAAAAAGGGGTATGTGTGTGAGATGAATTAAGATAATGAAAGTACACCTCAATCCTTGTAAATATTATGACATATCATACCTAATAAAGTTCTGGAATAAGTAAGATATAGAAGATATTCAAGTATACTATGTATTATTGAATGGATTATGGGATAAACACACTCACAATTTGATTAGAACTATGATTAAGGGTCTCGGCCAGAACTGTTTCTGCACTGACGACCTTCAGTAAAATATTTGTAATTAATTATATAAAAATCATAAAAATATGCCGTTTGTTGGGTTGTAAACTAGACACATAGAAGTAATCACAGTAAACTTTTCAGAGTCTAATTCATTCTGTTTTGACGTTGGTAAGGGTCGGAAGTTGACTAATATATAAAAACAGAACACTGTAATTATGGTAAAGGTTGGGAAAACTTTATCAAAACAATAGCCTATGCTATAATAAGTATACTAAGAACTTTATATGTATTATATAAGACTTTAAGTAAGTATTACAGTAGGATGGACTAAGTATAATACTATAGTATCATGGGCTAATGGTGAGTGGTTTGATGTTCACAAGTCTTATGTGTTCCACTGGTGTTATTGACTCGATTCGTGTTTCCAATTGGAAACCGAACCATCTATTTCTCTTTGACCAAAGTTTAAAACCTTGAAGTCTTGTCATCAGGTATTTGATTAATGTATTTCTATTCGTTTGAGAAACTTCAGTTAACCTGTTATTGAGTCTGTTTGAGTCAAGTCTTCTTTGAAACCAGAACTTGATATCCTTCATGATATAACTTGAGTTTTCTTAGAGTCTTGAAAGGCAATTCTTGATCAAGTATTTCTTCATAGGTCTTATCTAGGGCTATGTATGTGTAACATGGTCATTGTTGAGAGTCTTTGTTATTTTATTTCATACTCCAGAATGTGAGTCATACATTGTTGAGAGTCTTTGTTATTCTATTCATACTCCATGAGTCAGTCATTGATGTAAGAGTCACCCAATTCTCAGCAAGTTGAGACCTCTGCTATTGTTGAAACATTGTCCAGTTTGACATTGACCTATTTCTCCACTAATTGTTTGGTGGAATCATAGTATGCTCACGAGCCATTGCTAGGTCATGAGTGACCTCCGATATTTATGGAATTTTGATTCCTTATTGCCCGAAAGGAGGCAAATACGTACGTTTAGGCTGTATAATATTACGGAAGGTCTACAGTCTCTGCCCATTGTGCCCGTAAGCACGGATGGGGCCAGCATGTCTAGACGCGTGGCCGGGTTCCGAAGGGAGAACCTCTAGCATGATTCTGGTATATTTTACCTTTCGAGATCGGTAAATTCAGCGAGCAGAAATTGTAACTCCTTGCACTTTAGATGCCTGGAGCCTTTGGTATTTTGACCATTCTCTCCTTACACTTTGGATGTTTAGAAGTCTTCATTGATACTGTTAATTCCTCTTATAATGGAATTCTTGTTGCTCAGTTCAAATATTCTTGATTATTCAACTGTCTCATATTAAACCCTATTCTTTGTCCTATATTGTATATTCTGTTCTTGTGGGTTTTTGCATTCTACTGGGTATTTCTTCGGAATGCTCATGCATCCTCTGATGCAGGCATGAAGAAAGTATAGCTATGGCAAGTACAGATAATGGAAGACTCAAAGACAGTCGTGGAAGATAAAACTATCTTTATTATTTTAAATTTAGTATTATTGGCATTTTGGCCAAAGCATTTTAATGATTTTGATTTTTAGTTATTTTAGATGACTTGTATTATGGATTAATTTAAGATTATTAAGTTCTCATTTCATATGTGTTAATGATGTTATTTAAAGACTTAGTTGTGTTATGTCGAGTACACATCTATTCATGGTGATGTATTAGACGGGATGTTCGAGTATTCGGTCATGTCTCAGGATTTCTGGCCTCAATCACACTCATGAAAGAAAAAAAAAATGTCTTCCGCACTCCGATGAGGCCGGGAATTTTGGGGCGTGACACGTGATCCCCCTTAGCCCTGATGACCCTCTTAAGCTTTGATGGAATATCTTTTCATAGGTCATTTTTTATACAGAAGGTGCAGTTTGGATAAGTTTTGATGCAGAAAATAAAGTTATTTTCTTACATTTTCCTTTACAAGAAATAAAAGAGAAAGGTTATATATTTGAGAATGCTTCTTTAACCAAAATCAAGGAAAAAGTTAAGAACCATAAAAAAATTAACCAACAAAAATTAGTTGTTTTACTCAAATCCACATGAGGACGGCCCTCTCATGAAAGGGTAAGCTTGTGATAGAAAGTAAAAAAGGGATTTGGGTGGATAATACTTTTGTATGCTTACACCCAAACAAAAATGGGAGAGCTTCAATATCTAGCCAATACAATATGGTGGGGACAAAGGCTCAGTACCCCAGCCAGCGTTATTTTCATTGTCTGACAATTCAACTTTCTTTCCTTTGAAATTCAGTCGATAAAACTAGCATTTTACTTCAACTCTGACAAGCAGAGCTATTCTTATTGGGCTCAAGAAAAGGCATATTGAATTGTAAAGAAAGAGAAGAGGTCAATCTTGGAGCATTTTTTAATTGTATATGTCCTCTTATTTGTTGATCGGAGAGTTGTGGGGTTGATACAAGGTGATAGGAGCAATGGGATAAAACAGACCAAAAGGCAGGGGTACGAGTGACTAAAAAAACGAGAAATAATGCATCAATAGGGATATATCATTTTGGAGTTAAAAGGATAATTGGAAATAAGTTGAATTGTTGCTGGAAGTATAAGTAGAAAGCCTTGACAAGTGTAAAAGCCATATGGGTCCCACTGATGGTATACTTTGGAAATCAATACCCTATTGGGTATGGATGGATAGTGCTCATCAAGAAAGTTAGGCACGTTTGAAGTTGGAGTAAAATGCAGGAAAATGCACTCTCGTCTAGCCAACGGGTGTGCCGACATTGTAACATCGGTGAGCTATATAGGCTAGCCCAGGAGGTCACCAATGGAGTGTATTTTGGTCATCTCACTTTAGGCCCTTTTGAGGGCTATACAAGGGGTTTTCCTCATCAGATAAAACCTAAAAGTGGTCTAATAGAGGCAGAAGCTCTATCGGAACGTAGATTTGATAAATTCAAGGGCAAAGACAAGGAATTGAGTGAGATGGCATGAACTCCAAGCTGTAGGGACTGATTCATGCATGTCAGAGGCTATAAGCTAAGGTAAGAATTAATGCTAAGTGTAATTAAGATGCTTTGAACCATGTTAAGGTTATGGATAGTTGGTTATGATGGTTTGATCATGGATTTGAATGAATTCATGCTTATTGTGAAGCATGTGTGATGTTGATGCAATCTTGGAAAGGTAACTGAGGTAAGTTTGAAGCTTTGTATAGTCATTCCTGATGTGAAGGATTGGAACTGGTAAAGGACTAATTTGTTGTTGAACTTGTTGTGTAACAATTTTTGGTGACCTGTCGGCGTACCCCTCAGCTAGCCGATGGGTCTGCCGACAGTATATATAAGTTATGAACGGGTTGTGTTCTAATTCAAATATAACTAATGTGAATGGGTAAATTGAAAATAATACCCAAGAAAATGGGCTCTAAGTAGATAAAATCCCTAAATGTCAGTGTTGGATATGTTAGAAGTGGGTAAACTAACCCATGTTTAAAACCCACTTACTATGAGATGAATGAGTGAATTGGGTGAAGGATGAATAGTCCCACGTCCACACCAAGGATGGGTTGTGGATGGTATATAAGGTCCAAGGTTGGCCTTATAAGTTAGGCCCAAGGGCCACCCCACTTTTGTGGGGGAGAGAGATGTTGGACCCATGAACCTAGGTGGGCTAACGCGCGCGTGCAGCGGCTGTCCGTCCGGTCGGGTTGGGTTGGGCCGGGTCGGGTTGGGTTGGGTTAACAAGAAAATATTATTTTGGGACAAACTCAATGGTTTGGTTTTCTAATTTATTTTGGTTCAACCAAAACGGGTCCGTTTTATTATGACCGTTAACGGACGGACGCGTCCGTTTAACGGGAAAGGGTTTCAACGGGC